>JAUJYZ010001359.1:0-61603 GCA_033675265.1 Actinostola sp. cb2023 | reverse complement strand
TTCTCCGAATTTACTCACGAGGAACGGGCGCAACGCTAGGCTCTTGTTCATAATACGCCAGCAGGTAACCCACAAATTTGACTCCTTCATTGCAGGAGTATTCTGCTAGTGACGAGAGCAAAAATCGTAGGATGTTGAACTACATCACTTAAAATTTTCCAGTAGTTCTTAAGTAGTTACATTCTCAATTCTGATGTCTAGTGTATATTTGAGATTGATTTTAAAGCTGCTGCTTAGAGGTGCTTAGCTTGTATTGTATATAGAGAATGAAATTTCAAAATTCAATGATTTCAATTGTGTATATATTTAAATTAGATACAGACATTCTACGGATATTTTTATTGAAACATGATATGACTACTGAAGAAATATCGTAATTGTAGGCTACTGGCAGGAGCCCATAGTAGGAGCTCATGGCATCAAAATATAGGCAGACAGATAACTTGCTGTGATGGTTTTCTTCAGACCATGGAGGCATGACTATAGAGACTATTTTGTCATAAGACCTGCTTACTATGCACTATAGAGACTGATTTGTGATAAAACCTGGCTTACACATGACTATAGGAGACTATTTGTCATAACCACTGTTTTTAACATGCCTAGTTAGAGACTATTTGTCATAATACACTGCTTACATGACTATAGAGAATATTTGTGCATAAAGAACACTGGCTTAGTGTCATGACTGATAGAGGACTTAGTTGTCATAACCTGCTTACGATGACTATAGAAAAAAAAAAGACTTTATTTGTCATAAACACTTGTGCTTTACATGACTATAGAGTAATAATTATGTCATGAACACTCGCTTACATGACTATATAGTAGAGCATTTGTCAGATGAAACGACTAGCTTTACATGACTATAGAGACTATTGTGTTCATTGACACCTGCTTATAGCATGACTATAGAGACTATTTGTCATAGAACCGCTTGCTTACATGATCTATGAGAGACTATTTTGTGCATAAACAACTTGCTTACCGAATGACTATGAGATAGACTATTTGTCATAACACCTGCTTACATTGAGCTATCAGAGGACTATATTGTCCTATAACACTGTCTTACATGACTTAGAGATGGACTTTTGGTCATAAAGCCCTGCTTATGCAGGACTATAAGAGGACTATAGTTGTCTATAAATCAGCTAGAAAACACTAGCTTACCATGACTATAAGAGACTATGTTGTCGATAAAGCAGTCTGCATTAGCATGCCTTATAGAGACTATTGTCATAAACACTCACTGCTTACTATGACTTATAGTAGACTATTTTGTGCATAGAGCCTGTCTTACATATGACTATGAAAAGACTATTTGTCATCAACACTGGCTTGAGACATGACTATAGTAGATCTATTTGTCATACAACACTGGCATTATCATGACTATTAGTAGTACTATTTGTCTATAAACACTGGCTTACATTGACTTATAGTTAGACTATTTGTCATAAACACTGCTTACCATGAGCTATAGAGAGTGCTATTGTGCATTTAAAGCACCTGCTTACATGACTATATGAGACTATTTGTCGTTTGATAAAGCATCTGCTTACGTATGACTATAGAGAGGACTATCTTGTGCAATAACGCCACTGATTACATGACTATAGATCAGTACTGATTTGTCGATAAGACGTACTGTTAGAGTATTAGCATGAACGTATAAGGAGTATCTATTTTGTCATAAACAGCTGCTTAATCATGACTTAGAGACTCATTTGTCATAAAACCTGGGAGGTACTGATATAGGAGGACTATTGTCATAAACACTGGCTTACATGACTATAGAGACTTATTTGTCATAAACTACTGCTGTACATGACTGATAGAGAGCTGGGATTTGTTCATTAAACCTGACTGCTTAGCGGATGACTATAGGAGTACTATTGTCATAAGACACTGCTTACTATTGACTATAGAGTACTGATTTGTCGATAAACACTGCTTAGCTAATGACTGATAGAGACTATTTGTCTATATAACACATGCTTACATCATGACTTATAGAGACTATTTGTTCATAAACACTGGGCTTTCACATGACTTAGATAGCGTGTATTATGATAAAAATGAAAAAATATTTCTATTATGTCATAACACTGTCTTTACTACTATAGTGGACTATTGTCTATAAACCACTGCTTAGGCATGACTATAAGAGATCTTATTTGTCATAAACACTGCTTACTGATGCTATAGTAGGACTATTTGGTCATAAACATCTGCTTACTATGGACTATAGAGTACTATTTGTCATATAATCACACTGCTTACATGACTTATGAGTTACTGATTTGTTCTATAGAAGCAGCTGGCTTACATGACGCTATAGTAGATCTATTTGTCATAAACACTGACTGGGGCTTACATGACTATTAGAGGACTATTGTGTCTATGAAACAATCTGGCTTAGCATGAGGACTACTAGAGACTATTTGTCTCATAACACTGTGCGTACATGTACTGATAGAGAGCTATTTGTCAATAAAGCACCTGGCTTAGACATGAGCTATAGAGACTTATTTGTACATAAACACTGCTGCACTTAGCATGACTTATAGAGTATTATTTGTCGATAAAACACGGCTTCATGACTATAGGAGACTATTTGTCATAAAACCTGCTTACATGACTATAGATGTACTATTTGTGCATAGAACACTGCTTACATGACTGCTAGTGTCTATTTGTCATAATACGATCACTGCTTAGCAGGACTAGATGAGACTATTTGTCATAAACACCTGCTTACATTAGGACTATAGAGAGCTATTTGTCATATAGAACACTGGCTTACATGAGCTATATGATGACTATTTTCTCTAAACAGCTGCCTTAGCATCAGCGCTATAGAGTGAGCTATTTGTCATAAGCAACACTAGCTTAGGGCATGACTATAGAGACTTATTGATTGTCGATAAACACGTGACTGGCTTACATAGACTATAGTAACTAGTTGTTGTCATTAAACTAGCTGGGCTGTACATGACTATGCGAGACGTTATTTGTCCATAAACACTGCTACGTGAGAGCTTACTAAGACTATATGAGGACTATTTGTTCATACACTGACACTGCTTAGTCTATGACTATAGATACTATTATGTGTCATAAGACACTAGCTTACATGACTGATTATGGAGATCTATTTGTGCATTAAACCAATGGCTTACATGAGCTAATAGGAGTCTATTTGTCATAAAACACCTGCTTTACGATGACCTATAGAGAAGCTATATTGTCCATTAAACGAGCTGCTTTATTCATGATCTTTTAAGAGACTATTTTGTCTATAAAAACACTGCTTACTAGGCATGACTATAGGAGATACTATTTGTTCATAATACACTGCTTTTGATCTATGAGCATTATAGAGCTAATTTGTCGATGAAACACTGGCTTTAGCTATGACTATATGAGATGACTAATTGTTCATAGAACACTGCTTACATGACAAATACAATAGAGTACTATTTGTCATAAACAGCTAGGGCTTACTATGGAGCTATAGAGACTTTTGTCATAAACACACTGCTTAGCATGAGCTATGAGAGATCTATTTGTCGATAACACGACTGCTTACATGACTATTGAGAGACTATTTGTCATTAAGACCTGCTAGGCAATGACTATGAGAGGACTAATTTTGTCATATAACATTATAACCTGCTTGAGCATGACTTATAGTAGACGTATTTGGTCATAAATTCACAAACTGGATCTATGACTATAAGTAAGCTAATTTGTACAAGAAACACTGCTTACTATTGACTATTTAGGAGAACTATTTTGTGCATTGAACACTGGTTCTTAGCATAGATCTATAGTATTACTATTTGTCGATAACGACATGCTTACATCGACTTATAGAGACTATTTGTCACATAATACATGGGGGGGGGGGGGGGCTTACATGACTATAGAATGACTATTTTGATCATAAACATCTGCTTACATGACTATATCAGACTATTTGTCATAAACACTGCTTATCATGACTATTGGGATAGAGGACTTATTTGTTCATAAAGCCTGGCTTAGGCGCATGACTTAATAGAGACTCTATTTGTCTATAAACAACTGGGCTTCAGTACGATGACTATAGAAGACTATTGTCATAAAACAGCTAAGGCTTACTATGAGCTGATAGAGAACTGGTATTGTCTATAGACACTGCTTGACAATGACTTATATGAGATATATTGTCGTGAAACAGCATGCTATACATGACTTATAGAGACTATATTGTCATCAACTAGGAACTACTGCTTACATGACTATCAGAGGACTGATTTTGTCATAAATGCACTGGCTTATCATGACTTTAGATAGCTATTTGTCAGAACACTCGCTTACATGACTATGAGCGGTACTATTTGTCATAAACACTGCTTAGATGAGGCTATAGGAGACTACTCTTGTCATGAAGCCACGTGCTAGCATGGACTATAGAGACTATATTTGTCATAGTAAATCACATGCTGTAGCATGGACTATAGAGAGTAGACTATTTGTTGCATAAAGCAACTGCTTACAATGACTTATCAGAAGCCTATTTGTGCGATAAACTACTGCTTACGATGATCTATTTTAGTGGACTTTTTGGCATAAAGCACTGCTTACAATGTACTTATAGAGACTGATTTGTCATAAACCTGGCTTACATGACTATAGTAGACTATTTGTCATATTAACGGAATGCTTTACAGATGACTAATAGTAGACTATTGTTCATAAGACACGTGGCTTACCATGACTATATAGAGACTTAATTTGTCATAAACGACTGCTTAGTCATGACTATAGAGTACTATTTGTTCATAAAACACTCTGCTTACATGACTATAGAGTTACTATTTGTCATAAGATCAAACTGGCTTAAACATGACTCTATGAGAGATCCTTTGTCATAACAGCACTGCTTAACAATAGACCTGATGAGAGACTGATTGTCATAAACACAGTGTGGGCTATAGCATGACATATTAGTAGACTATTTTGGCATAAAAGCACTGCTTACATGACTAATTAGAGTTACTGTATTTTTGGATGATAACCACTGCTTAGCGATGACTATGTAGGAGGACTTGGATTTGTGCATAATACGACTGCTTAGGCTGACTATATGAGGCTATTTGTCTAGTAACGCACTGCTTAGGCATAGACTTATATGAGACTATTGTGTGCATATAAGGCATGCTTGACTATGAGCTATAGAGTACTATGTTGTCTATAAACACTCGCTTAGCTATGACTATTAGAGACTGATTTGATCATAAACACTGCTTCACACAATGACTGTAGTAGCGTACTATTGTCATTTTAACACTGGCTTAGCATGACTATCAGTAGACTTAATTGCTGTATTTATAAGCCTGGCTGTACATTACTACTAGAGACTATATTGTCTTAAACACTGCTTAGCATGACTATAGGAGATCTATTTGTCATAAAACACTGCTTAACATGACTATAGTAGTACTTATTTGTTCATCTTAACAGCTGCTTATGACATGCTAGAGAGACTTATTTGTGCATAAACACTGGCTTATGCTGACTATAGAGTAACTATTGTCATAAAGCACTGGGGGGGATTACAATGACTATTAGAGACTATTGTCATAAACGACTGGCTTACATGATTATAGAGATGCTATTTGTGCATAAACACGTGCTTAGCATGAGCGATAGTAGACTTATTTGTCATTAGAGGACAGCTGGCTTTAGCATGACTATCAGAAGACTATTTGATGCATAAACCATGGCTTACAATGACTATGAGAGACTATTTGTGCATACACACATGGCTTATCTATGATTATAGAAGTACTATTTGTCAGAAACACTGCTTACATGACTGATAGAGACTGATTTGTTCTAAACAAACACTGGCCTTGACTTGATGACTATAGGAGACTATTTGTCATTAAGGCTACTTGCTTACATGACTATATTGAGGTGACTTATTTGTTCATAAATCACTTGCTTAGCATTACTGATTAGAGACTATTTTGTCATAGAGACACTGCTTACATGGACTATAGGTAGATCTATTTGTCTATAAACGACTGGCTTTGACATCGACTTATAGAGGACTTATTTGTCATAGAACACTGGTGCTTCATGACGTAGTAGACGCTATATTTTGTCATAGAACAACTGCTTCCATATCTTATAGAGACTTATTTGTCATATAGAACGGGTTTTTGGTTGTTTGGTTTTGGGGGGTCTTTGGAATTTGTCATAAACACATTTGTCTTATGCATGACTATAGAGAGCAGTTAGGTCATTAAAACAACTGCTTGACATGACTTATAGTAGAAAAGTTGGTCATAACACAGCTGCTTACATGACTATAGATGACTGTTTGTCATAAACCACGGCTGACAGGACTATAAGAGACTATGTTTTTCATAAACACTGCTTAGCATGACTATAGGGAGACTATTTGTCATAAAGCACTGTCTTACATTGACTATAGAGACTATTTTGTCATAAATCACTGCTTACATGACTATAGACTATTTGTCATCAACACTGCTTAGGCATGACTATAGTAGATTATTTGTCATAAAGCATACTGCTTACATGACTATAGAGGATCTATTTGTCATATAACACTCGCTTACATGAGGCTATAGAGGACTATTTGTTGTGTAAATTGCTTTTGCTTTGGCAAGTAGTTTCATTCGCATGTGCAGGAGACGCGGGCGTGCGCATTGGGGCTGGGGTAGGCATTTATTCAGGCTGGCGTCCGGGTATTATTTCGAAACGCTTTTCGCTCCTAAGGGCCGCCGCTTATTAGCTCGAGTATATGTCTTAGTTGGTACGGCATGAGTATGTAAGATTGTAATATGCTGAAGGCGAATATATTTGCGCCTTGTATTCGTTTAGTGAAAATTGAAAGTACTCGGAATTACTGATAGCTGACACTCTCTTATATGCTAAAACTAGGGTGCCGTTTAAAAGGGCGATCTAGGAGTATAAATACAGTGTGAGTTGTTCTGTGACTGAAAAGGGTACCCTACAAGGTTGTTGGTATTGGTTTGCCGCACGCTTTTCAGCAGATTTTAATTATTATTAGCATCTTTTTACGAATTACGTTCCGCGAGCGCTAATTTCCCAGTGAATTTAGACGAGAGGGATATATTACGCCGAATTCATAGTCTTCAGTTAGCCGCTTGTGTCGAGTGTGTTTATGTTTAACATGCTAAGTGGTAAGCGTATGACGAAGGATGAATGATTCTTTCATTTTGTGGGGGGGGATTTAGGTTGGGCACTTGCGCAGATTCCGTGGATGTCCGTGATAATGTTTCGGCCTTGGCATTCCTGCGGTAGTAGATGCGTTAGGCCGATATGCTTTGTGTTTTGGCGCACTATTATTGTAAGATTGGGGGCTATGTTTTATGCATTCACGGCAATCTACGGTTGAAAAAGGCGCCGTGCCAATCCCTGATGTGAGTTAGGAACCAAGAACCGCTCGTCCGTCGTCGTTGGGCTATGTGTCTGGGCTAAGAGCTTTATTTATTAAAGGCAGGGATTCATCTGCATTAGGAAGCAGTGTATTTGATACTAGAAGCAGCGTCTAGAGTGAAGCTATGATTGTTAGTTTATGACTTAGTACTTGTAATAAATCGCTAGGTGATATGAATTCAATCCTGTACTGTCGTGGGCTTGGCGCTAGCGCGGGCCTGACTAATAGGTCTCGCGGGCTAAACAGTATGTAACTATTGTGAGACGTTGAAGTATTTTATACACTGAAGAGCGGATTAAGTTTTGCTGTACGTATTTTTGAAATTCAGCGTTTAATTAGTGCTCGCACCTAGCATGTCGCCGTATCTGGGGCTATCGATACACTTGTAGTGATGCACGATTTTTCAAGTCAAGCTTTGTTTTATTTTGGGCATGAGACGTCGATATATTTGTGGTATTGTAGCGTCTGTGTCAAATTAGCCTGGGGGGGCGTCGCGGGGTGTGTGGCTCACAGAGATATGATTGATCAACAGTCGGAAAATGACATTTTTATTGGTATCATAAATAATGGCTTCATAGCGTACAATGTCGAGATGCAGGAATGTCTTCTTTTTCTTTGGGGGGGGGGGGGGAGGGGGGGCCAATGTGTAAAATTCAAGGTTATTCGCTACAGTAACAAAGTAGTTTCTTGTACAATGGCAGTATCTATCAGTATTATGCTATTGTGTATAAGAAGCAAGGTAAGCTAAGGTCATAGTTTAAGGTGAGGGGAAATTGATTCTGTTAACGCTTCATTCACAAACTCTGTGCTAAATAATTTCATGTTACTACTGGCGAAAGTGCTAACGAACACTGGCTAGTTTCTTGATAAAACTTAGATGCTGTGGTGGAAACCTGCATGCTTTCGTTGTTCTTCTTCTTTAATTCTAATGTACAAAGTGACGTCACAATGTTAGCAATTACATACGACGGGTACTGTCTTGTTCGCCATGTGCTCGTTACTTACTTTGATATCCTATAGTATTATTAATTTTATACAGGGGGGGGGGGGGGGGTAGGGGGAAGAGGGGGGGGGGTGGGGGGGCGAGAGGTTCCCTAGCTACAATATTATAGATTCGTGGGATTCACTGACGACAGATGGCTGTAAAAGTGTAATTACAATCGAGGCACATGACATGATGAAAGCGCTTGATATCCAGTGACAGTACAATACAACAGTTATTATATTATGTTTTGGTGCGTTTGTTTATTTGGGCAGATTTAACATTGAATGTAGAGTTGAATAGAGTTACAGTGAAAGTTGTTTCTTGTGTCGTGAAATTCGTCGGTCTCATCTTGTGAGAAGTCTTTTGTCCACTTAATTTTCGCGTCTTTTGAAGGGCATTAAAAAATGATTTTCCACCTGGGGGCGATTGGCTTGGACGATCAAGGAACTGACCTGACTATTGCAGTCACATTTAGCCCTTTGTATATCCAGTACAGAGAGTATAGTCCTGAATTGGAGCGGGGAGGCGTATGGACACATGAGTCCGTCTGAAATCTAGGCTTATAGCGAAGAAGATTGAGGGTTAAGAACTATCGGTGAATTTTTGAAGAAATTATATTTGACTGAATCGGATTCACATTTCAATGCCGGGCGAAGCGCGTAACGATCAGCACTTTGGATTTGTTGTTATATCGCTTGTCTTGGCTATAAAAAAGAGATGAAAATGGTTGTCATGACATAAAAGTAAGAGGCAGCTTGTCATAGTCATCTTATAAATCGCTGATCGGGATGTCAGTTTTAAAGTTGATTAGCTGTCTATGTTACCTGGAGGGGGGGGTCTAATCTTTATGGTAAGGCAAAAAGAGTTTTCCATAAAAAACGTCAACAATCGTAGCGTAGCTACGTCAACTCAGGTGCGTCGAGTTTGTGAGAGATTTGAACCTAAATCAGAATGACTTCTTCCTTAGCTATTTTAATTTAAGCTTTTCGGGGGCGAGATTATTGTATGAATCGTGATGACGAAAACTACTTGGTGTGGCGATTTGAGTACGGCGATCGATACCGACAAAATATTGACGGTCGTTGTGTAGAGGAATATAATTCCGTATTGGGATCTCCGTCGGCTGGCGGCGACTCGTCGCCCTGATTGCGATATATTTTCTCCGCAATCTAGCGCGTACAATATTTTGTGTATGCATGGCCGTCATCAAAATGGCGCAATTAGTTTTAGTATTATGATTCATGGTGAGACTTCGTATTATCCTACTGATGTTACTAAAGTTTAGATAGTTATCAGTCGCGAACTTCGGTGAGAGTCAGTGTTGTACGGTGTTTTAAAGGCCGGCGTCTACGCGCCGGTCACACGGTTTGATGTGAGGAGTCTGATTTCCTGAACTCTGAAATGACGCGAATACGAGAAGTATTACATGAATGTGAGGGAATTTCAGCTGGAAAGTCATCAGTTTTGATGTCAATACTATAGGAACATAGTTAGAATATAAATTGTCAATACAGGTGTTCTTATTTAGGTCCCGTGTGGCCTATTAACAGTAAAAAATAGCAGATGCAGGGACTGGGGAGACGTAGTTTGATATAGAATTATGGGGCAATTGGAACGGAATTATAGTTATGACATGATTACAGCTATGTAGAAAAAAAAAAAAAAAATTTAGGCATCTCTGTGCTAATAGTTTGATGTGATTTGGCGATATTTCTGTCGGAATTATATAAGTCGTTCAGAAATTGTGTTTCCATGCCAAAGATTTAACACGTGAATGTATGTTCAGTATGGGTAAATATAGTCTGATCTTTGATGACCTCTAGGTGCATCGTGCAGATATTGAGAGGCCGAATTTCACCAACTATTCATTGCAGGACTAGCTATGAGTAGTTTGATCTGGGCTCGATCATCAGAAATGATGTCCATGTTTTGTCCTGAAAGTATTCTTATTTGAATTAGCGATTTTAGAGGACTTGGTCCAGTTCGCTCCTGTCTCCGTTTGTTAATGGCTAATTGGAATAAATATTCGTCAGTATGGATAGAAAGATTCCACTTGTTCACCATACATCCGATCCATGACCCTTTTATCATAGCGATAGCAAATTTAAGCATTAAAATGTTTACCTTGGCTTGGGGAGGATATCGCTCAAAAAAAGCGGGAGCTTTTTTCCGAGTTTTTGTAGCTTGGACTGTTGTGTGATCGCGCTCGAAGTCTCTGGGCAGATCAGGACTAGAGTCGCAAGGGCAAATACCATGGCAAAACCGCATGGACATTTCGAACCTTTATTATATATTATTTGGGTATTATTATGGTACATTGGGTAAGAATTCATCTAGTGCCTCGCTCGCGCATGCACCGCTCTTCTTCTGATCTACCTTTGTTTTTTTTTGAGTTCATCAAGGACCTGCTGCCACTCTTCGATGAGTGCAGCGCTCACAGGAAACCCCATCTGATATGAGTTATTAGTATATTTAGAGTTCCCCCTCGCCCCCCGACCTCGCCTGCGGAGGTAGCCCCCCGCCCCTCTCCCGCCTGCTAGTCTACACTGCAAAGAGGTAGGAAACAAGCCGAGTATGGCAAGATTGCTTCTAATGCTTATGAGGCTGTTCAGGAATAGTCGTAGATCGATTCTAAAGTCAATGAAGATCAGCTATTAATTTGGGCATTAATTAGTACATCTGTTCAGCACTGGTATCGAGTCAGCAAATCGATTCGTCGTAACTGAACTCTTGCTGCTGTAAAATTCGTCTGAAAATTGCGTTCGTGATGCTTGCGTGATTCGCTCTCATTAATGATTAATGAATAAACACATCTAACATTGTTTTGCTAAGAAGATGAAAGAGACGGATGCGAATACGTTTCAGACCATGCTCTCTGGGCACTAACATTTGGTGGGGGGAGGGGGGGGGGCGTCTGTATGGACGGGGAATAAAACACAACGTGTCGATAAGCGTTTTTTTGCAGTTCTAGAGTGACTTAAAAAACACTGGAATCAGTATGCGTGTATGTATGCACGCGTGTTCATCCCTCAGATGGGCAATGCTTCTAAGTAGTCCCCCCCGGCCCCCGAGCCATGGAGTGAGGTACGTATGCGTATGACAATCGTAAGCCTGTAACTAATACTCTATACAGCTGAATATGCTAGGCGTTGTCCAGTAAAGGAGATTTTTTGGTTATGGCAAACCTACTTTGACGGAGACACTTGGTTGGTGTTTACGTTGGGGCGAGTTTTCGAGAACTAGTGATCAGTACAGGCTAGATGGAAGAGATTACTGTGTGGCTTTTAAGAAGAAACGTGCTGAAGATTTGTGCAGTTGACAATGTCTTTGTTTCGTAGGCCATCCACATACAGACCTTTTTGGTTATAGCCTGGTCGAATACGGGTAGAATACGGTACGCTTTTTGGTCGGTTCTGTACAAGGTCCTACAAGCGACTCTTTACTAAGATTATCAGGGTGTGGATGTGTGCTATTAATAAAATGTATTGCGTATTATTACTCGCATCATTCTGGGGGGGGGGGGGGGGGGGCGGGCAATAAATTTGTATTGTTTATGGTTAAATGCTTGTGGGTTAAGCCTGCTTACAGCGATATATTGGTACTCCGAAAGGGTTGAATGTTATCAGGTAATGCTAGTTACTGGGGCGGGCTACTTCCGGAGAAAGCCGCGAGGGCTTGAGATATAACCATGGGGCTTTTTTTTCGTATGGCGTCACAAGAATGCGAAGTATTTGTTTGTAAAAATTAAAACGAGTTTCGTGCAAGATTATCGCTCTCAGTCGCTCAAGGAGTGTAGGTAGTTTAATCACTAACGATAAAAACATCCCCCCGCATAAGACCCCCCCATCTCTAACCGTCATTGCCGCCATACATGCGATTATAGAGTATTAATAGAAAAATAGATCTATTCGCTCTCTACTTAATGTTGTATTACTGTAGGGGCTATAGTGGACTTCTGATTATGGCGAATCGACTCGGGACGCGGAACTTTAGGCCTTAAGGTTTAACTTTTTTTCTTTAAGGTATTTGTTTTACTGTTAGAAAACTACAGCAAACAACGTCGTGGGGATATACTTTTTTCTGGCTACGGGCAAGTAGTATGCACATAAAAAGGTCACACTTTTTGTCTACGTCGCTTGATAAACATGAAGAGAGCCCATGCTCATACGGCTGACTCATCAGTTATAGGGCACTTAGAGGAGACTAAGAATGTAAGGTATTTATTTGCCAGATTGTTGGGAATGGTATTACCTTACTGTAACTCATGCAGCTAATACTGCAAGTCGTGTGGGGGCTGTCATTGCGCGGCTAGATAATGGGATCTATTGGGCCAAAAGTGATGATTCCAACCATCCTTCTTGGATGGAACCTCCCTGACGCGCTCGGGGCGGGAAATAGTGTCTCTGGTCTTCAAGGGAGTACGTCCCCACGTTTGGCCATGGCATGGCTATACACATTGCTATAGATCAGAGGGCAGGTTTTCGACAGTGGTGCGATTGTCATGTGGCTCTGAGTCCATAGTGTGAATAACAGTTCTCAGGTAATGCGTATTGCTTTCAAGCTCTTAACGGCACTTCTGCAATGGTGCAAGCACTAGGCTAAGAAATATTTAAGCTATAAGGACATTTCGCGGAGTATTGTGGGAAGCTATATATAGTAGTCATGGGGCTATGTTGTAGCTATTATGGGAGTAATGGGGCGGTTCGTCGCGCTGGTAGCTGGCTCTTGATCTTGTCTTCCAGTTATATTGCCCTAGCGTCGAAAGATGCTGCGGCTGTCGAAAAAATGATGGCAGGGTAAGTGAAAAGATATGCCTATTTCTCGTTTAGAACTTTTAAAGTGCTGGGGCTGAGCCGCATATTCTTTTCCTTTTTTGGCTGTATTAGCGCTTAAAAGGAACAGGGAAGCGTAGGGCGAGCGGGAGTTCATATATAGCGGCGCTTTTTTCCGTCGCTGAATCATGGATTTTATTTTTTCGAGGAAACGCTAGTTCTAGAGGACAGCGCGTAGCTTTTTCGGGGCAAGAGGCCGTTCTTAATTACTTCATAAGGAAGGCGCCGGCTGGCATTATCTATTGTTTGGAAGATGAGAGCGGCTCATGATTAGGCAGTCAGAGGGCGTCTGAACTCAGGGGCGCTAAGCTAATCAATAAGGCGAGAACTGCTTAGTATATTATGCTTTGGTGGGTACCGGGGACGTTCAGCGTAAATCTATAAAATTAGATTCTATGCATTAGCAGCAAAACTGTTGGGGGGGGTGATATTCTGTAGTTGTGTTTACAAAGATTATATATGAGTCTTTGGCACGCCAGGAATTTCATACAGTATTTCCGATGTTGTGTTCGAGTATAATTTCATTAACTGAAATCTGTCACGGCATCTCGCTTGAGCCAGCGTGTATCTCTAGTGGTGAAAACTGCCTTTAGTATTATTTATTCGGTTTCTGGACTTGGATTATGATAGAGTTAGTTTAATTTATATGAGTTAAGATAGTAACTAATACAGAATGGTAATTACATAGCAGTACTCTAAATAATTAACTGTAATTTTGATATTTGGTATCGCGCCATAGTATGTTGTTTTTGAACTATAGCTGAATTATGCTTAATGTTTCTTTTGATTGATACTGTATTGGCACTGTTTTACCTAGGATGTCGTCGTAAAAGCAATGGCCATTCTGGGTCGATCTTCAATTAATGAGTTGGTGCTTTTAGTTACTTTTTCGCACAAAATATTTCGGTGTGTCGAGCTCGGCACTAACGCATGTTTGAAAAACTCCAGTTACTTTACGCACTGGGTACCAGCGCCCCACTTGCACGGGTCGGCTTCAGTAAAGTAAAATCTCTCGATGTTTGCACGGAAACGGGGGGGCACTGCACTTAGATGCGGCGGGCAATATCGGGGCGTTTCGTTTCATTTATCGTAGCCTTGTTTCGATGCACTCTAGCACTTGTGGGCGGGGGCAGCGTCCTTCGTTACTACACACACAGGGAGGGGCCGGCAACATAATACGTACTTTCGTCGTCGCGCGAGGCGCTATATCGCACATGGATACGCTCCATCAAAAAAGACGGTCGCGCTATATGGGTGATTACGCATCTAGTCTTTGCTTATTTAAAATGAAATCATGAAATATTCCGCAGTGATAGCATGGTTGGTTGCATGTCCTGTGATCTCATTCGAGGTAACTTCAGTGGCAGCTGCTATGCAGCACTGTACTATATCTGCCCGACCTACTGTACCTGGCCCATATAAGGAGTAGCGACCATATCGATGTCGGCTTGCTCGCGTGCCCAGCTCCAGCTCTGTGCTTGGATTTTAAAATGAAAACTGCTTGGATAATTTCTTTCGATACTCATCGTTGCGAAGAAAGCAAGACGCTTCGTACTTAGAGGGAGAGACTCTTTTCTTGTCGTATTTTTTCTCAAAGCAAAATGAAAGAGAGGTAGACTGGCGCAATACGAATCGTCTGTTTCTCTTTCGGGAAGTGGCAAGTGATATGCGAAAGTAATTCATCCAGCAGTTTTAATTTATCCAAGCACGGGAGACTGGAGGCACTGGTGGCACCGCGGCAAGCGCATTGTATGGTTACTTCCTATATGGGGGCTAGTAGCAGATGGTCGGCCGATATGTGAGGTTTATATTGAGGTCAGCTAGAAGGTAAGTGAGAGATCACGGGGGGGCAGGCGCCGTTATACCGATTGCCCTTTCTCAGGATTATTTATGATCCTAAAAATAGGAAAAGATATTGGTATCGTATGCGGTCGTCGTCTTTTTTGTGATGGGTTTCTGTGGTATAGCGCGCGCGCGAAATACGTATTATGTTTGGGGGGGGGGGGAGGGGGGGGGGGGGGGGGGGGGGGGGGGGCTCGCCTGTGTTTGTTGCGTCGAAGGACGCGCCCGCATGCAAGTGTAGAGTGAAACAAGGTGTGAAACGGGCCGCGATTTGCACGCACGCATCTAGCTGGTGCATGTTGCGCGTTCCGTGATAACTGTGGCTGGCTTTTACTTTCTGAAGGCCGCTCGTGACGTGGGGTGTACCTCGAGTGGTAAAGTAACTGGAGTTTTTCGAAAAATGTTTAGGACTCGACATCACGAATAATTTTTGTGGAAACGTAACCTTTAAAAGCTCAAAACTCATTATTGGGGACTCTCAAGATGGCCTATTGCTTTTTGAACGGACATCTGAGTAAAACATGGGCAATGCATATAAGTCAAAAGAAGGCATAGTTATTCAGTAGTTAAAAACAACACTATGGCGGATCAATATCAAATAGCGTTTAATTATTTATGTGAGAACAAAAAAAAATTAAAAAAAAAAAAAATTATAAATATAAAAAAATAAAAAAAAAAAATTCCTTTTTTTTAGTTTTCCCTGATTAAATACATTAAACTAACTTATCTTCTCTCAGTCTAAAGGTCCGAAAAAAAAAAAAAAAAAAAAAAAAAAAACAAAAAAAACCGTAAATATCTAGGCTATGTTTTTCACTCACTAGTAGATAGCACGGTTCGAAGCGGATTGGGCGTGACAGATTTTCATTATAGGAAATAAATCGAGAAGCGAAGTCTCGGTAATGCGTCTGATAATTTGGGCGAGAAGACTGTCTTTATTATCTTGTGAAACACAACTAGCAGAATATCAAACCAACAGTTTATGTGTAATGCATAGAATCATATTTTAAGATTTTCGTGACGTGCAGCGGTTGACGCCTACCTAGATATTAATTAAGAGTTATATGTTTTTTTTCTTAGTTTGTTATTGATTCGGCTTAGACCGCTGAGTTCGGAGACGTCGTGCTTAATCATGAGCCGTTCTCCATTTCAAAACAAAATCGATAATGAGCCGGCTTCCTTTTGAAAAAAGTAATTAAGGAATCGGCTCTTGGAAAAGTACGGCGTTATGAACTAGGTTCGGCTTGAAAGTAATAATGCGATGATTCAGCGTCAGGAAAGTGGCGGGTACAATTATAGAACTCTGGTGCCCATGGCGTTCGCTGAGAGAGTAATGCAGGGCCAAAAAGCGCAAAATGCTGTTAGGCATGACCTTTTATAAAGTTCTAAAAGGAGTATAATGGCATATCTTTTGCACACTTCTCTGGCGAGCGATTTGACATGTCTGGGGGGGGGGGGGGGGGGGGGGGGGGGGGTGACATGGTTTGGGGGGGGGGGGTGGAGGAGGGTGGGGTGGGGGGGGGAAGATCTTTGAGCTGGGCTGAATATTACTGGAAGGAACAATCAATAGGCAGTACCAGGCGACGAAGCGGCGCCGATTTACTTCCATAATCCTTGTACAAAGCATGAGGCATTGAAAGACTATATATGTTCCCAATATCGCGAACTGTTTTTGTATTCTGGGGCGAGGGGGGGGTCTTGCTGTGGTGTTGGATAGTGCGTACAGAGGGCTGATAAGATCGTTCTCCTGAGAAGGCTGTATTCACGACAGGCTGGCTGAGAGCGACATCGAATGACGCGACTGAAAACCTGCTCTGATTTAAGCTGGTTATAGCCATGCTATGGCAACGTGGTTCGCCCCTTTTTAGAGACAGGAGGCACATTTGCTCTAGGCGTGTGCATGGAGTTCGCATCGCAAGAAGAGATGGTTGATATCATCACTTTTAGGCGCAATAATGTTCCGCATTATTTAGCGCCATGACAGGCACACATGACTTGGTATTTAGTTCGTGTTAGTTTGGTAATACCATGACACACTGGAAATAAATAGCCTTACATTCATTCCTTAGTTGTATTAACTGATGAGTCAGCGTGGATCATTTCTATGTTTATAGTAGGGAGCTTATGACAAAATGTGACCTTTTTATGTGCAGACATCTGCGTAGCGCGTAGTAACAAGTATCCCAGCGCGTTGTGGGGTTTCTTCTACCCCAAGCAGTAGGGGGACGCGTAACAAAGTACCTTAGAAAATAAAGTAAAACGCTGGGCTTACGTGGTCGCTGCCGTCGATTGCTATATCATGAGTCCACTATGCCTCCAGCATACAATATATTGAATGAGGGAGAAATGTAGTTCATATTTTTCCTTTATCTCTTATATATGGCATGTATGCGCGGATGCGGTTGGGGGGGGGGGGGGGATTGTTAGTGGCGATTAAACTGCTCGCTCCTTGGGCGACTGAGCGCGGTAATCTGAATACGTCGATAGGGCAAACATACTTCGCAATTTTGTGGCCCTACGAAAAAAAAGCCGCGATTTTATATCTAGCTTCGGGCTTTTCTCGCGGAGAGTAGCCCGAGTAACTAGATTTATTGTAACATTCACGGCTTCGAGTACCAATATATCGTGTAAGTCAGGCTTAAGCCACAAGTTAAGCCATACGAATGCTAAATTTATGCGCTATAATGATGGGCGTATATACAGATAGCATTTTATTAATGTGCCCATCTCGCACCGGGCGATAACTCTTGGTCTGTTGTAGGCGCTGCCTACCGTGGGGGCACGAAAAGGCGTCTGTATTCGCGAGGCTATGGTTCGTTGTGGATTGGCTATCGAAACAAGATCATTGTCAGATGCACAAAATCTTCAGATCGTTCTCGTGGAGAGAGGGGGGGGGGAGGGGAAGGCACACGTATCTTTTCCATTACGCTGACTGATCATAGTTTCTGCGAAACTCGCAACTAAAAAAAGAGAAAAAAAAAGAAACATCAACGCAAGTCTCCGTTCAAAGTATGTTTACGTTTAACTGCGGCAAAAATCTCGCTTTAGGGCTGTACAAAAGGGGCGCGCTAGGCTATTCAGTGTAGAGTATTGTTCGCGAGCTTTCGTTGTCATTAACGTCTTGTTTTTATCTCATCTCCATAGAGCTGCTTAGGACTGCATTGGGATGAACAGCGGTCTACATACAGCGAACTGTTTCAGTGTTTTAGTGGACTGGTAGCTGAAAAACGTTATGCGACACTGTGTTTCTCCTGTCTGCATAGTCATGTGATTAGTGAGTAGAGGTCTGAAACTATTGCATGTCCTGGTCTTCTCTTGGCAAAACAATGTTAGTGTGTTGTCTTCCATTATGCATTAATGAGTGCGGCTATCACGAGAGCAGAAAAAAGAGAAACTTGAGATTTTCAGACGAAGAGTTAGTGGCGATGCGATTTGTGAACTGATTCGCAGTGGCTGACTGTTGTACTAATTCATGCAAACAATTACTTCTAATTTGTTAGTATCGATCGATCAAAAACGCTATTCCTGAAAGGGCCTATATAGTCATGAAGATAATCTTGTAGGCTGGCGGCTGTTTCCTCCTCTTTGCAGTGATGACCTAATTGCCTCCTGGCCGCAGGCAACTCTAAATAGCTAAACTCTCTATTCAGATGGGTTTCTGTGGCTGCTGGCATGGCGGAAGAGGGGCAGAGGAGGGAGATACTAAAAAAAAACAAAGGGGATCCCAGAAGTGAGGGGTTGGCATGGGAGGAGAGATGCTTAGTGATGACGCATGTCGTCGGCATAATATATACGAAATTAATGAATAATAATGGTTCTGAGATGTCGCATGCGTTTTGGCATGTTGATTTGTTGGACCTCATGCTGATTACGGCCCAGAACTTTGAGGCGTGGGCTCCACAACAGTCCAAGCTATCTGGAAAAGGCTCCCGTTTTGTTGAGGGCGATTCCCAATGCTAGTGTAATTCATTTAATTGTTAAATATTGTATCGCATGATAAAAGGTTCAAGGTCGGGAGGTTACTAAGTCGAATCTTGTTATGATATGACGACGTAATATTTATTCCAAATTTAGTCCATTAACAAAACGGAGCTAGGGGACTGGGTACGCGAAGTCGCTTATATAGTAATGTAATTAAGAAACTAGAGCAAAAATGGAGCATCATTTTCTGAGAGTAGTCTAGAGATCAAACTTAGGAGACTAGTCTGAATAGTTTGGTGAGAATTCGGGCTCATATATTTGACGATGCTAGTGAGGTCCTGGCAAGGATGACTATTTTCGCGCATAGCTCGAATACACTTCACTGTGTAAAATTTTGGATGGAGCATACACAATATTGCGAAGTCTTTATAATTCGCGGACATAATTCGCTCAAATGTCACTATCAAGACTCTTTTGCATTGAGGATGAAGCTAATTTTATAGCATTAACATGCTTTTCATGTCATACAGCTTTAATTCCGTAATTGCAATAATTCTAATCAAACTCGTTCCGCAATCTCGCGCTGCTCGCTTGTAATGTCTATAAGAACCCTCTTGTTGTAACATTTTTATTCGATCTATATAGTATTGACACCCTGAACTTGACATTTAGTGTCAACCCCAGGCATTATATATCTTTGTATTCGTTCATTTCAGAAGTGGGATTGGTAATGTTGGCAGTGGAAATGATAAGTGACCGCGCTTGGCATGTTAAATCTTTGTAAAAAAAAATAAAATTCTAAAAAAATATAAGTCTATTTCTAGAGTTCAGGAGAATCAGCTCTGGTAAAAATAAATGATAATGACTAATAAAGAAATTCTCAGTAACAAAAAAAAAAGTCACACTTTAAAAAAATCAAAAAAGAAAAAATAAAAGTAACACGCGGGCCACTGACGCCCGATTTCGGATTATGAACTTAGTAAGCATTAGTAGGTATAATTGAAGTCGCACATGATCTAATATACAAACTAATTGCGCTTTTGGAACGGCGATACTCTACAAAATTATTGACGGCTAGTTGGGAGAAAATATATTCGCGCATCGGGTCCGGAGTCGCGCTAGTGCGACTGGAGCTCGGGCACTACGGAATATATTTACTACAACGACGCGTTCAATATTTTGTGGTATCGCCGTCTCAAAATCGCAATTAGTTTTGTTATCACGATTCTATGCATATATTCGGCAAGGAAAATTTTAATTAAAAAAACTAATAAAATAACAAGGAAAGTATTCTTGATTTGGTTGCGAAATTCATCACATACCTGCGCGCGTTGACGTAAGCTACGTACGATTTGTAAGTTTTTGAACTCTTTTTGCTTGTAGCAATCAAGTATTAGGAAAAAAAGTTAACATGAGCAGTTTTAGATCAGTTTCGCTGAGCATGATAGGCGATTGATAGGACTATTGACAGCTTCGCTCTTTTATGTCTATGACAAGGGCAATTTCATCTCTTTTTTGGGGCTGAGAAAAGTGGGAATGAAACGAAATCCTAAGTTTATGCGTATTCGGTTCGCTCGGATTGGAAGTTTGAATTCGATTCTTTAGTTTATTTAAAAAAAATACAAAGATTAAAATATAAAAATTTTGCAAATATAATTTCGTGAAAATTCAATCGATGTTTTGAACCCTGCATGATCTTCTGTATAGGGCCTGATTTTTCAGAGCGGCTCATGTGTCATACGGCTTCGGGCTCCAAGTCAGTCCTATCTTCTTTAGCTGATATACCAGGGGGCTGTAATGTGACTGCAATGATGTCAGTTCGACGTCAAGTCCAATGAATGGCACGGGTGATAAATATAGCTCATTAAAGACGGAATAATTAAGGTCAAGGAACATTCTACAAGATTGGCCGAATATTGCAGCGACTAAAGAACAACTTTCTACGTGTGTAACGGCATTCCAACTTTCATTCAATGTTATATCTGGGGCAATAACAAACGACGGGGTCTAAATAAATTATAGATAACTGTTTTATATGTCTTATCTGGATCTAAGGTTTTCATCATGTGCCTGATTGTAATTTGGAGACACTTTTGACAGGCATGTCTGTCCGTGGATCCTCACGAATATCTATTTGTTAGCTCGGAAACACCCTGTGTTAAACTTATAATACTATAGTGATATCAAGTAGGCGTAGGCTGGAGCAGGCATGGCGACAATAAGTACCGTGTATGTTATTCGTGATGCATTGTTGAGTCACTTTTACTAGATAAACACGAAGGAACAAAACGAAGGTTTCACTCACCGCATCAAGTTTTATTAGAAACTAGAAGTGTTCGTAGGCCTTTCGGCCTGTGAAATGAAATTTTAGTGTATGCTGTGAATGAGGTTTTTAAGCGAATCATTTTCTCACGCTTAAGCTATGACGCTTTAGCTGCTCTTGTTTTTATACACTAAGGGCATAAATACTGGATAATACTGGCATTGTAGAAACTCGCTTTTTATCTTGTGGAAAAAACCAAAAAATAAAAAAGAAATAAGCCTTGGAATTTTCTTGGTAAAAAGAGAAGGAACCATTCTCTGGCATTCGCATTGTAGTTGAGCGCAGATACCAATATATAATATGTCATATTTCGGCTGTCATCATATCCTGTGAGCCTAATCGCGCGCGGTAATTGTGAGGACGTCAATTACCACTAAATATTTACGTCCTCATGCAAAATAAACAAAGTGGGCACACCTTTTTTTTTTGAAAAATCGTGATACCTCAAGTGTATGTGGGCAATGAATCGATGCTGGTGTTAGGAATATACGTGAATACAAATATCGTAGCAGAAAACTAATGTCTTCAGTGATATAAAACTACTGTAGCAATGTTTCTACTATGTTAGGGGAGCCGGCATTAGTCGGCGTTCGTAGTGCAGCAAGACAGTAGGATTGATTCTTCTGTTTATGTAGGCAAGTTGCCCCGATAACTACAATATTAGTTCACTCTGACGCTGTGCTTGCTAGATGCAACTACCGCTGTTCCTTATGAGTTGGAATTCTTTAAATAATGGCTTAGACACTAGACATGGGGCGGCACAACGGGACGAGTGTTTTGGTTATACTGCAATCAGGTTGGTATCGGCGCCTTTTTCAAGCGTGTATTGGTTGATGATAAAACACTGCAATCTTACAAAATTGTGCCAGCGCGAATCCGCACACTTGAGATATCTGGCTTAACGCATTACTGCGAGAAATGCTGCATCGGCTTAACTATCAGCGTGACGATCACTGAATTCTGGAAGTGCACGGCTGAAGCAATAATGATAGACATTCATTCTTGCGTATACTTTAGCCCACTTAGCTTGTTATAACTTACACAGGCTGACACAAGGTGCACTGGGATATGATTGCGGGTACTATGATTCCGCTTTGTTCCCTAAAAAAATTAGGCTGTGTAATTTCGTAATAAAAAAAAAATGTACTAGATAATAAATCTGGCTGAAAAAGGCTGGTCGATGAGACAATACTAACCACACCTTGTAGGTAGCCCTTCAGGATACAGCGAACAACGTGAGCTACGTTTTTATAGCTAGATCGCGGTCCTTAAACGCTCTCGTTTTTGATGAAAAATAAGAACTGTTCCATTATTTTTTTATTTTTGTGATCAGTATATTCCGTCTTTCAATTTGAATCACTAATACAATTCGCAATATATTTCTCCTTTCAGCATGATTTACTTACGATCTCATGGCTTATCCACTGACTGATATCCGTCTGTTGAATAGCCGGGGCCTTGGGGTTGTGGATAGGATGGAAAGAGAGGTATTTAGGAGGAAAATTGAAATAATCGGCCGGCGCCGTGAATTAAATGCCTGCCCCATCGCACTGCGCGCTGTCCCTTTGACATGCAATAAGTTTCTATTTTATCTACTTGTAAAAATAGAGATTTTCACATGTCTCTATAGTCTGTATGGGAAGCATTTTTGACAATAGTCTCTATAGGTCATGTAAGCATGTTATGGACAAATAGTCTCTATAGTTCATGTACAGCAGTGTTTATGACAAATAGTCTCCTATGTCATGTAAGCAGTTTTATGCATAGCTGCTATAGTCATGTAAGCATGTTTTGCAAATAGTCTGCTATAGGTCATGTAAGCAGTGTTTATGACAATGTCTCTATAGTCATGTAAGGGCAGTGTTTATGAGCAAATAGTCTCTATATCATGTAAGCTTGTTTATGACAATAGTCTCTATATTCATTATAGGCATTGTTTAGGACAAATAGTCTCTATAGTCATGTAAGCAGTGTTTATGCAATATCTCTATACGTCATTAAGCAGTGTTTATGACAATAGTCTCTATAGTCATGGTATGTCAGTGTTTATGACAAATAGTCTCTATTATTTGTCATGTAATGGGTCAGTGTTTATGATAGTCTCTATAGTCATGAGCAGTGTTTATGACAATGTCTCTATAGTCATGTAAGCATGTAAGCAATAGTGTTTATGACAAATAGTCTCTATAGTCATGTAAGCAGTGTTTATGACAATAGTCTCTATAGTCATGTAAGCAGTGTGTTTATATCATGTTACAAATAGTCTCTATAGTCATGTAAGCACATGTCTCTATAGTTTAGCGAGTGTTTTATTGACAAATAGTCTCTTATTCATGTCATGTATGAGCAAAAATGGAACTAGTGTTTATGACTGACAATGAGTCTCTATAGGTCATGTAAGCAGTTTTATGACAATAGTCTCTATAGTCTGTAAGTCAGTGTTTATGAGCAATAGTGCTCTGATAGTCATGTAAGGCAGTGTTTATGACAAATAGTCCTCTATAGTTCATGTAAGCAGTAGTTATATGACAAATGAAAATAGTCTCTATAGTCATGTAAGCAGTGTTTATGACAAATAGTCTCTATAGTCATGTAAGCACGGTGTTTATGACAGCTAGTCTTATGATGGTAGAGCAGCTGTTTATGATAGTCTGCTATAGTCATGTAAGGCAGTGTTTATTGGACAAATAGTCTCTATAGTCATGTAAGCAGTGTTTATGACAAATAGTCTCTATAGTCATGTAAGCTAGTGTTTATGACAAATAGTCTCTATAGTACATCAGTAAGTGCGTGGTTTATGACAAGATAGGTCTGCTATAGTCATGTAAGTGTTTTATGAGCAAATAGTTCTCTATAGTCATGTTGTTTGACAAATAGTCTCTATAGTCATTGTCATGTAAGCATCTAGTAGTCATGTAAGGCGATGTTTATGACAAATAGTCTCTATAGTCATGTAAGCAGTGTTTATGACAAATAGTCTCTATAGTCATGTAAGCAGTGTTTATGACAAATAGTCTCTATAGTCATGTAAGCAGTGTTTATGACAATAGTCTCTATAGTCATGTAAGCATGTAAGCCCAGTCTGGTTTCATGTAAGCAGTAGTAGTCTCTATAGTCATGTAAGCAGTGTTTATGACAAATAGTCTCTATAGTCATGTAAGCAGTGTTTATGACAAATAGTCTCTATAGTCATGTAAGCAGTGTTTATGACAATAGTCTCTATAGTCATGTAAGCAGTGTTATGACAATAGTCTCTATAGTCATGTAAGCAGTGTTTATGACAAATAGTCTCTATAGTCATGTAAGCAGTGTTTATGACAAATAGTCTCTATAGTCATGTAAGCAGTGTTTATGGACAAATAGTTATGACAAATAGTCCTCTCTATAGTCATGTAAGCAGTGTTTTATGACAAATAGTCTCTATAGTCATGTAAGCAGTGTTTATGACAAATAGTCTCTATAGTCATGTAGCAGTGTTTATGACAAATAGTATAGTCATGTAACAGTGTTTATGACAAATAGTCTCTATAGTCATGTAAGCAGTGTTTTATGACAAATAGTCTCTATAGTCTCTATAGTGTAAGCAGTGTTTATGACAAATAGTCTCTATAGTCATGTAAGCAGTGTTTATGACAAATAGTCTCTATAGTCATGTAAGCAGTTGTTTATGACAAATAGTCTCTATAGTCATGTAAGCAGTGTTTATGACAAATAGTCTCTATAGTCATGGTAAGCAGTGTTTAGACAAATAGTCTCTATGTAGTCATGTAAGCAGTATAGTCATGGTGTTGTTTATGACAAATAGTCTCTATAGTCATGTAAGCAGTGTTTATGACAAATAGTCCTCTATAGTCATGTAAGCAGTGTTTATGACAAATAGTCTCTATAGTCATGTAAGCAGTGTTTATGACAAATAGTTCTCTATAGTCATGTAAGCAGTGTTTATGAATAGTCAAATAGTCTCTATAGTCATGTAAGCATTGTTTTATGACAAATAGTCTCTGTATCTATAGTCATGTAAGCAGTGTTTATGACAAATGTAGTTTATGACATAATAGTCTCTATAGTCATGTAAGCAGTGTTTTATGACAATAGTCTCTATAGTCATGTAAGCAGTGTTTTATGACAAATAGTCTCTATAGTCTGTAAGCAGTGTTTATGACAAATAGTCTCTATAGTCATGTAAGCAATGTGTTTATGACAAATAGTCTCTATAGTCATGTAAGCAGTGTTTATGACAAAATAGTCTCTATAGTCATGTAAGCAGTGTTTATGACAAATAGTCTCTATAGTCATGTAAGCAGTGTTTATGACAAATAGGTCTCTATAGTCTCAGTGGTTTATGAGTCATAGTCATGTAGCAGTGTTTATGACAAATAGTCTCTATAGTCATGTAAGCAGTGTTTATGACAAATAGTCATGTAAGGGCTCTATAGTCATGTAAGCAGTGTTTATGAAAATAGTCTCTATAGTCATGTAAGCAGTGTTTATGACAAATAGTCTCTATAGTCATGTAAGCAGTGTTTATGACAAATAGTCTCTATAGTCATGTAAGCAGTGTTTATGACAATAGTAGTCTCTATAGTCATGTAAGCAGTGTTTATGACAATAGTCTCTATAGTCATGTAAGCAGTGTTTATGACAATAGTCTCTATAGTCATGTAAGCAGTGTTTATGACAAAATAATAGTCTATGTAGTCTAGTCTCTATAGTCATGTAAGCAGTGTTTATGACAATATCTCTATAGTTTATGTTTATGTCACAGTGTTGTATAGTCTCTATAGTCATGTAAGCAGTGTTTATGACAAATAGTCATCTGTTTATAAGTCATGTCATGCAGTGTTTATGACAAATAGTCTCTATAGTCATGTAAGCAGTGTTTATGACAAATAGTCTCTATAGTCATGTAAGCAGTGTTTATGACAATAGTCTCTATAGTCATGTAAGCAGTGTTTATGACATAGTCTCTATCTCTATAGTCTCTATGTAAGCAGTGTTTATGACAAATAGTCTCTATAGTCATGTAAGCAGTGTTTTATGACAAATAGTCTCTATAGTCATGTAAGCAGTGTTTATGACAAATAGTCTCTATAGTCATGTAGCAGTGTTTATGACAAATAGTCTCTATAGTCATGTAAGCAGTGTTTATGACAAAATAGTCTCTATAGTCATGTAAGCAGTGTTTATGACAAATAGTCTCTATAGTCATGTAAGCAGTGTTTATGACAAATAGTCTCTATAGTCATGTAAGCAGTGTTTATGACAAATAGTCTCTATAGTCATGTAAGCAGTGTTTATGACAAATGTCTCTATAGTCATGTAAGCAGTGTTTATGACAAATAGTCTCTATAGTCATGTAAGCAGTGTTTATGACAAATAGTCTCTATAGTCATGTAAGCAGTGTTTATGACAAATAGTCTCTATAGTCATGTAAGCAGTGTTTATGACAAATAGTCTCTATAGTCATGTAAGCAGTGTTTATGACAAATAGTCTCTATAGTCATGTAAGCAGTGTTTATGACAAATAGTCTCTATAGTCATGTAAGTTTATGACAATAGTCTCTATAGTCATGTAAGCAGTGTTTATGACAAATAGTCTCTATAGTCATGTAGCAGTGTTTATGACAAATAGTCTCTATAGTCAGGTAAGCAGTGTTTATGACAAATAGTCTCTATAGTCATGTAAGCAGTGTTTATGACAATAGTCTCTATAGTCATGTAAGCAGTGTTTATGACAAAGCAGTGTTTATGACAATAGTCTCTATAGTCATGTAAGCAGTGTTTATGACTATAGTCAATGACAAATAGTCTCTATAGTCATGTAAGCAGTGTTTATGACAAATAGTCTATAGTCATGTATATGTCATGTCCATGTGTCTGAAGAAACACATCACAGAAGTTATTGTCTGCTATATTTGATGCATGGATGCTCCTACTTATGGGCTCCTGCCAGTGTCCAATTTCGATACTTCAGTAGTCATATCATGTTTCAATAAAATATGTAGAATGTATGTATTATTAAATATATACACAATTGAATCATTGAAATTTTGAAATTTATTCTCTCTATCACATACAAGTAAGACCTCTAGCAGAGCTTAAATCAATCTAAAATACCCCTGACCTCAGAAGAGAATGTAACTCTTAGTAAATACTGGAAATTTTAGTGATGTGTTCAACATTTACTGATTTTTGCTCTCGTTCACTGCAGACTGAAGTGAAGGAGTCCAAATTTGTGGGTTCCCTGTGGTATTATGACAGAGCTAGGTTTGGGTTCCCTGTGGTAAATTCGGAGAAATCACGAGTTCACACGGAAGTATTAAGGAAACACAGACATGCAAGAGCAGTATCGACTGTAAAATATCACAGAATAACACTTTAAATATCCGTTACTGAGACCTAAACAACCAACGAACAACTTCGTTTGCCCGGAAGAATCAAACCAAGTACAAGAACTCAACAAGATTCTGTTCTTCTTTCTGTCTCAAGATAAGTGTTTAGACAACAACTCTGCTCGAAACGTTTGAAGTAGCGATCGTTCTTGAAGTCGGATGATTTATTTTTGAGCCATTTAGTGCAATGTGTAGTGGCTTTGTAGAGTTTTAATACAAGAAGACGTGAGACAAACAATGGAGACGTGTACTCTGTAGACTGTAGTGCAGTGGATAGTTTTTTTTATCATTTGAAACCATTTACCAGCTACCGGCGTTCTCGATACAATTATGTATTCTGATGATGATGACTTTTACGATTATTCCAGCCCGGGATATCCCAGCGATGACTACACGTATGATGTTACTGATGATGAATATGATATTGATGTCCCTAGATATCCTAGAGGTGATGCATATTATGTTAATGATAGTATGGATACCAAGAGGCAAATAATTTCCCCAAAAATGGCCGAGTTACACCAATGCATTCTCATTCCAATTTTTCCTTTGTAAGTTGTTGTAGCATAGGCCGGGGGCGGATCTAGAGATTTTGAAATGGGGGTGCACCAATAAGGGGCCGTAAGGCCCCTTCTTCTAGTGGGGTGTGGGGGGCATGCCCCCCCCCCCCCCCCCCCCCCCCAGAAAAAAAATTGAAATCTAGAAGCTCGAAAATGCAATTTCCATCCATTTGGGCATCAAATGGTGGGGAAACGTGGGCGAATATGTATCGGGCCCAACTCAAAGGGGGGGGGGGGGGGCACTGGCCCCCCATGCCCCCTCCCCCTTGGATCCGCCCCTGTAGGCCGCTGTCCAACCCTCTGTTATTATGCATTAGCTTTACAGAGAATAAAACAGGAACAGGAACAGGAACAGCAGGAATGCAAGTCACTTGTCGATATCTGTAGCAAGCATTTGGCGTTAAACTTCCCGTTTGCATATCTACAAGACAGGTTCCCGCCAGTACCAGATGATTTGCAGCTGAGAGTGATTTCGTTTTCTTTTCCCGATAATGAAGACAAGATAAGGAAATATGCTGAGTTTAGTGGCCCGTCTAATAGTGATCATGATATAATGATGAACCCATCAAGATTATGTAATACAGGCAAAGTGACTGAGATGATGCAGATTGGTAAGGCCCTATTCCCTACCCCACCCCCTGCATGTAAAGTCCTCAGTCCACTTAAGGAATGGTCGACGCTTAGCATGCGTCCATCGAGTTATGGAACACGCGGGAATTTGGGAGAGCACGAGAGAAGCGTAAGAGTTGCTCGAGGCGTAGCCAAGAGCAACTCTAGCTTCACGAGTGCTCCCAAATTCCCAAGTGCTCCATAACTCGATGGACGCACAGCTAAAGTGTTGACCATTCCTTTTATAATATATTCACTGCAATTTCAAATAAAACAATTTGATTTTCCGATTGATTTCAGAGCGTGTACGTGTGCGCTATGGCGATGACGTGATCGTGTGTCCATGGCGGTAGCGTGTGTCCGTGGGCTTACAAACCAATCAGAGCGCGCGCGTTATATCATACCTATGTTATAAATTATCTTATCCTATTGTCAAATTAGTGTCAAATTACAAAGGCACACCATATAAATGTACAACTAAGTAAAAGAAAACACTCCAGTTTGTGCTTGTAGAGACTGAAACGTTCTGAATACAAATGTAGTCTAATGTAGTTACATATATCATATTAAAAATAGTGTGTTCTATTTAATGACATATTTTAAGGAGGCTGATAGTAACCCCCATGTTTTTAATAATAAAACCTTTTTTTATATTCCAACAGGATTTCGACTTAGTGCTAATGCAGATGGTAAATATGTCACCATACACTTTGACAGGGGTAAGATCACGTCAGCGCAATGCACATGTGACTCTACCTCTAGCTGGTGTACGCATGTGATTGCCACTGCAATAACGAGGATTCGACATGCAGGAAAACTTTCTGAGTCCCAGATAAGACTGCCAGTCTCAGATGCACTAAATGCCCTCAGTCGCGAACAGCTTTTGAAGTTTTCTCATTATCTGTTATACCATCATCAAAATGATAAAATAGTGGAAACTGCTCAGGGATTGATTGACAAGCTTGTCAATCGTCGTGGTGACTATACTGACGAGGAAATCAATGTTGTACATGGGGCACCAGACCCCACTGCAGGTCCAGGTGAGTTCCAACAGACTCGAGGAGGGTCATTCCAAGGTAAATCCTCTGTTGTGGAGAAGACAAATCAGAAACATTTATTTAGTATACAAAGAATTAAATACAAATTATCAACCACATTCTTTTTGCTCTGGTGTGACAATTGCCACTTGTCAAAACCAATGTTATAATGGACCATGAACTATTAGAGTGAAGCACAAGAAATTAAAATATGACAAAAAAAGAAAAGACACTAAAATATCTGGTTTACAAATTAACCACCATTTTCAAGTTCAAATTTTTGTGAGTATGTATATAGGTTCTTGCATTGTCTTAGTTTTATGTGGAAACCGAAGAGTACTTGTTCTAGTTAACATGATCAACAACGAACAGTTTTTCAGCTCTTAAGTATTTGAATGTAATTACAATAAATGTTTACTAGTCTTGTAACCGTTGTGGAGAAGACGTTGCGGAGAAGAGAGAACAAATGACATATTCATAAAAACACACAAACCTCACTTTATTAGATTGAATAAAATAAAATAATTAATTATCGATACAGTATTTATTTTTTCTACAGTCATGTACATGTTTTTCTTATATCTGAATATTTTTCTTCTTTTCCTGAACATTTTCTCTGCAACAAAAATGTCTTCTCCGCAACAAAATACAATATTTATTTTCACATACTGAATAACTAAAAAAAAACATGTTGAAAGTTTAGAGTGTTGAAACTTTTGTGTTCCTACGACTATAAGCCACTTCACGCTTTCGTCCGCCATTTTGAATTGGGGCAAACGCGCGGAAATTCATATAAAGCTGGATCACTTTGGCTTGCCGTAACTCCGCTCGATTTCGTTGGATTTTTACAAACTTACCATTTTAGACAAGATGTATTCTTTGTTATTTATGACCTATAATATGATGGGTATTGGAAGGCTACTAATCGAGAAAAAAAGATTTTTGTTTTCAAAATAAAACGTTCGGCACGTGAATATGCAAATTAGCTCGAATTTTTAAGATACATTGGTGAAAAGAAGATTGACTCGTAAAAGGTAGTTAAAACACCTACATTGGTCTTATTTTCACTCCAACAACTGGCATGCATGCCTGCTGATTATCGAAGTTTAAATTTTGAAAATCCATCAAAATCGAGCGGAGTTATGGGAAGCCAAAGTGATCCAGATTTCTATGAATTTCCGCGCGTTTGCCCTAATTCAAAATGACGGACGAAAGCGTGAAGTGGCTTATTAACTTGCACATGCCAAAAACGTTTATGTGTCAAAATGTTGAGAAGACATTAACTTTGCTTTTTAGAATGCCAGTAAGTAATTCAAAGCCTTTTGTCAAACTGTTGTTCAATAGGGCAGCGCGGCAATTCTAAAAATAGCTGCTTCAAGACTCAAACAAACATTGTGTTCAGTTTTACCGTGTTGAGTATTGTACGAACCGATTTTATATCTTTCAGCTAAAGTTAGAATAACAACTCGATTAAAACAAATAATTACTTCGATCGGCAATGAAAATTGTTTGCTAAAAGTTAAATACAAGTTTGTTTGTCTAGGTTACGCCTTTGTTTAAATTTTTGTGACGTCATAACCGTGCAGCCCTATTAGTTTATAGTCTCTTAGGCAAAGGAGCACTTAAATTCTTCGTTAGAGATTACACTGACCAATCACAATCCCTCTTATATAATTTGTACATGACGCGAGCGCGTTTGGATTCCCGCCTTTTTCCATCGAGCTGAGGACGAAGTGAAGCGGCTTCAAGTTCGATATTTGTACCTATTTCAAACGATATTTATGGTTTACTTGAAGAAAATGAGAGCAAAAACACACTGCTTGGAAGACCAATGAAGACGTAAACTTATTCGGATCATTTTAAGCGATAAAGAAGAGCAGAACTTCTAACGTAGTCGATGGATATATCAAGGAAATGTTGCTTTGTATTTCTGAAGGTTTTAATCCGCGCGTTGCCCACAGGCAGCCCAACCATTGCTTTTGAGGCTACTAAATAATTCAAAAAATGATAATTGCGTCTTTTTTTATGGGTTCCCTGTGGTAAAGCGAGCGCGCGCGCAATACATATGTTGGGTTCCCTGTGCTGAGTAATGTCCTATGTTGGGCTTCCTGTGCCTCCTGCGGGATGCGCCCGCAGCAAATGTGTATATTGAAACAAGGTATGAAACTCCATCACGTGACAAATACGTTTTTGACCCTAATTTTGTCAATGTGATGTGAAAATTCAATTTTTCTTCGAATAACTAAACTTTACCGTATTCTCGAAGCACATTGTAAGTGTCAGTCGTCTAACTTCAACGTACGCTGAGAAACTAATTTTTGAAATTTTGAGCGTCGTGGCCCGATGTGCGCCGCGTTTCGTTGGTGCACTTTTCCGTGAGGCAGTCGGATTTTACCTTCGAGAGGACATCGGCAAGCGCTCGGCAAATCTGAATTGTGCTCTTTTTTGCAAGTTTTAATATTTATATTTTCACTAAACATAAGTCAAAACATTTACAATATACTTTATTTATTTTCTGTTTTGACTTATATATAGTATTTGTATTGTGTTTTGATTTTTATCGATTAAAATGCTTTAAATTAAAATTGAGGCATTGTGTTTTATAAATGCAGAATAGTTTCCATATTTAGTACTGCACAACACATTTTTGCTATCAGTGCTAGTAAACAAAATGACAAACAAACGTATTTATTTCAACAATCAGTTAAAATAAGTTTACTAGCTTTTTACACACTGTTTTGCCGTTCTTTCTGTACAATTCATTCATTATATTGATCAGTATTACTATGGATATTGTTTTGTATATAAAAATACAAAATTAATACATTTTATGCCTGTCACCACAATCGACGAAGTTGTGAATGAATAACAAACATCGGAGTGCGATATTAAAAGCCTTAAAAGCTTACTTACGTTCTTCCGTGAACCATATTTAAAATTACTCTGTGTTTCTCTCAGATGATAGTATTTGCTAAATGAGTTGTACTATGTAGAATGTGTACAAAAACCTGAACAGTCCATAGACTCGTACGTGACCCAACTACGCTCGCTTGCGAGATACTGTGACTTTGGCAACAGAGCTGACGACGAAATCAAACTTCAAATCAAACTTAACTGTGCCTCTTCGAGGTTACGAAGAAAAGCTTTTGCTGAACCTCAAGAGGTACAAAGATGAAGAAACATCTGATACCAGAGAATCAACGACAACTACTTCAAAGCCAAAGGGATGGAAGTGAAACTTTCCAATACAAAGCTTGTAATCAGGACATACAACTCAAACAAGCCACTGCCACTACTAGGAAAATTCAAGGCACATGTCGAGTCCAAAGATAATAAAAGTAATCACAACTACATTCTACGTCACAGAAGGAAATCCTGGCAATCTATTGTCTTTCAACTCGTGTGTGAATCTAGAACTCATCCAAGTGAGTAACAACATCAATCGTCTGCCCACATCAGATCATCCAAACACTGGCAAACTCATGCAGAGATACCCAGAACTCTTTGAAGATAAAATTGGCCAACTCAAGGACTATGAAGTCAAGCCGTTACATATTGATCCAGACGTCAAACCAGTTGCCCAGCCTCACCGACGTGTTCCTTTTCATCTACGAGCTAAAGTTGAAGAGGAGATAAATCAATTACTGGATGCTGATGTGATTGAGAAGGTGGAGGGCCCCAACCCCTTGGGTAAGCCCAATAGTAGTGACACCCAAGCCAAAGACACCGGACAAAATCAGGTTGTGTGTGGACATGAGAGCTGCAAATACTGCCATTGAGAGATAACGACACATCACCACTACGGTGGACGACATCATAGGACAAATTCATGGAAGCTCAGTCTTCTCAAAGCTTGATCTACGCTCAGGATACCACCAACTTACCTTGGCACCAGAAAGCAGGTACATCACAACCTTTGCAACTCACACCGGACTATACAGATACAAACGTTTGAGCTTTGGTATCAATGCGGCAGCAGAAGTGTTTCAACATGCAATCTCACAGCTACTAGCTGACATCCCAGGAGCTCTAAATATTTCAGATGATGTCATAGTATTTGGTCAGACACAGAACGACCATGATGAGACACTTGAAAAGACCCTAAAGAAATTCTCAGACAACCACCTTACCCTCAATGCAAAGAAGTGTGAGTTCAACAAGACATCGCTGGAGTTCTTTGGGTTTGTCTTCAGTGATGGTGGAATGAAACCTGATCCCAAGAAAGTGGAGGACATCCAAAACCTAGAACCACCCACCAACGTGAAAGAGCTGAGGAGCGTACTTGGAATGACGGGCTACTCTTCAAGATTCATTCCAGACTATGCCACTATCACAGCCCCACTAAGAGAACTGACACACAAGAACAGTTCATGGAACTGGACAACAACTCACCAGGAAGCGTTTGAAACTCTCAAGGAGAAACTGCAATCTGCACCTGCACTGGCATATTTTGACATTTCTAAATCAACAGAAATAGCAGTAGACGCCAGCCCTGTTGGGTTAGGGGCAATCCTAACACAGAAGGATGAGAATGGACACTCTCATGTTATAGCATACGGTAGCAGGTCACTGACGAAAACTGAACAGAACTACTCTCAAACAGAGCGAGAAGCCTTAGCAATAGTGTGGGGATGTGAACACTACCACCTGTACTGCTACGGTAAGGCACTAACTGTCTTCACAGACCACAAACCTCTAACCTCAATCTTCAACAACCCTCTGTCAAAGCCAACACCCAGGATAGAGCGATGGTCTCTCAGGCTTCAACCATATCAGCCTAACATAGTCTATGCACCAGGTCCTGACAACCCTGCTGATTATATGTCGAGACATCCCAAGAAACAGATAGAAGTCAACAGTCGAGAAGAGAAAATAGCAGAGGAATACATTAACTTTGTTTCCCAACATGCAGTACCAATTGCAATTAACCTTGAGGAAGTAAAGAGTGCAACGTTGAATGACCACACCCTGCAAAGAGTAATAGAGTGCATACGGAATGGAAGCTGGTACAAGAAAGATGCACAAGACCTACGGTTAGACAACAGAGCTTTCAACTCATACCAGATGGTCAAAGATGAGCTAAGTGTCAATGCAGAAGGCAATCTAGTACTCAGAGGTACAAAGATAGTGATGCCAGACTCTCTACAAAACCGGTCAGTGGATATAGCACATGAAGGCCATCAAGGCATGGTAAAGACGAAAGCACTGATCAGAGAGAAGGTATGGTTCCCCTTCATAGATACGCTAATCGAAGATAAGATAAACAGTTGTCTAGCTTGTCAGTCTACCACAAAACGGAACATTAGAGAACCTCTTCAGATGTCGAAACTTCCTGACGGCCCATGGCTTGAAATCTCAGCAGATCTTTTTGGTCCACTACCCTCTGGTCAACACCTACTGGTGGTAATCGATGATTACTCCAGGTTTCCTGAAGTTGAAATAGTGCACTCAACCAGCGCTGATGCAGTAGTGCCACACCTGGATAACATCATCTCAAGACACCAAATTCCAATCAAGATCCGTACAGACAATGGCCCACCCTTCAACTCTGAATCCTTTGCACAGTACACACAGCACATGGGGATAAAGCACCGCAAGATTACACCTTTATGGCCTGAAGCAAATGGTGAGTGTGAAAGATTCATGAGGAACCTCAAGAAAATATGTACCACAGCTAGAATAGAGCACAAGAACTGGCAACAAGAATTGAACAAGTTCCTGAGAAACTACAGAGCCACGCCTCACAGCTCAACTGGGGTACCACCCTACACAGCTCTATATGGACGTCCCATGAGGACAAAGCTGCCTGAAATTCCAACTCAATCTAAACAAGACAAGGAGATGAGACTGAACGACCAACAGTCAAAGGATGAGATGAAGAGATATGCAGACCAAAGAAGAAACACAAGATCATCTAACATAAATCCAAATGACAAAGTTCTAGTACACAAGGGAAAGCCTCATCAAGGAAAAACAGAGCCCTACTATGAACCACACCCATGTACAGTAATTGACAAGAAAGGATCCATGATAACAGCCTCTGATGGTAAGCACAACATCACACGAAACTCGAGCAAGTTCAAACCTCTCAAGACCGACGTGCAGCCCATCAACCAAGAGCTCATGGATGAACAAGACGACATTGGCATAGAGGAAGAACCATCTGATGACATCATTGAGCCCAACGCAAGTGGACAAGGACAAGTACATGTATCTCCACCAAGAAATGAAAGAAGATACCCACTGCGAACAACCAGAGGCCAGATGCCCAACATGCTGAAAGACTTTATTGTAACACGCTGACTTATGCAGAGAGACTGATATATGCATAAAAGACTTTATAGTGACACTTTTGATTTATTCACAAATGTTGGTATTATAGTTTCTGTTTAAAAGAAAGGGAGGGATGTAGTGTAGTATCACGTGATCGCAGGCATGACGTCACGGGATAGAGAACACATGTTAGTTAGTTGTAACGGAGCCAAGATGGCGATACTATTAAAGCGGTCTAAACCTACCAATGCCTCATAAGACTCTACAAATGACAATAAAGAACAACTGTTAATATTTTAGTTCACGGCTGCTTCATGAGTCCATCGCCATTCATCATGCCAGACTCCTTCGATGTAAGTGAATTAATTTGAGTTCGTCTCAATTGGTTTATACTGTGTTGGCGTTCCGGCTTGTGTTGTAAGAGGTACTGTAAGAAAGCACAAAATAACATAGATGAGAGAGTCATAATGTTCAAACAGATAAAGTACTAGGTTCTTTGTTGAACTTGATTGAAGTGTACAATGTGTGTGTAAGTCTTTAATATTTCAATGACAACTGTACACATGTACAAGTGAAATAGCTCGGTCATAAGCTTAATTTATGAAAAATAACTGAAGCAGCCCTTCTGCCATAGTATAGGCAAGTCCTTTCATGTCTTTTATTAGAGAACAGTTAGAGCAAAAACTACTAAAACCTCAAGAAAATAATTCAGAAAATATATTTAGTTCAGCTTAGTTTTCGATTCAACCAAACTGTCGTGTGTCGAGCACAACATACAATTCTCCACCATTCAAAATGAAAAAGGACTACTTTAAAACCGTCAAATTTCATCTAAAGCTACTTAAAGTTGACATGAATTGTGAACTTCTAAACTTACCATGGATTAGGAAAAGAATCCAAACGCTTACACCGAAAAAAATCATGTTTTGCTTCATCAACATCTCCGCCATTTTTCAAAACTTCAGCGACTTCACTCTGGGTACCCCCCACGGGCCTGTAGCGTACGACGACTTCGGCTTTTCGGTTCACGGAAAAGTGCACCAACGAAACGCGGCGCACATCAGGCCATCACGTGACTGGAGTTTCATACCTTGTATAAATATACACATTTGCTGCGGGCGCATCCCGCAGGAGGCACACAGGAAGCCCAACATAGGACATTACTCAGCACAGGGAACCCAACATTTGTATTGCGCGCGCGCTCGCTTTACCACAGGGAACCCATCAAAAAAAAGACGCAAATATCGTTTTTTGAATTATTTAGTAGCCTCAAAAGCAATGGTTGGGCTGCCTGTGGTTGCCGTCAAAATGTGCGTCGTTCGAATTCGTGGAGGGGTGTAATGTTTTTGAAAATATTGATGTCAGTCTTTCCCATGTAATGTCATTTTTTTTTCATTTTAACATATTTTGTAGATCTTTATAGTACCTAGATTTTAGACAGGAAAAAAATGGGGGTCACCGAGTTCGTTTCGGAGATATTTTGCCGTAAAAATCGGAAAATTGGCCGCCATTTTGAATACCGATGGGAGACTGGGTACTAATGAGAGTTCGTTTCTTTAAAAATCGCTGCTTTTTGCGCTTTTCAAAAGCAAAAAGCCGTTGAGAATCGAAAACATGTTAAGAAAGCTATTTTAGATATCAAATAAGGAAAAAATGGATCATATTTCGGAAAAAATGTTTTTGGTCATTTTGACTTCCGGTTTAAGAGCGCGCGCGATTGTGCGCAGTAATAATTCGCGCGAGCAATGGCCGCGAACGTCCTTAAACACGAAGACGCACTATAAAAGGAGAGGTACCTAAGGTAAGTTCGTTGGATCTGTCAATCAATTCAACCGAGACGTCACAGAGAGAGGATCTCAAGAACTGCAAGCTCTATAAATCAACTCAAATGAACAAGAAATTGTGGAAATAAGTACTAAAACGCACATGGATAATTTTTGTTGTACAATTCACTATCACTTTTCACTTTGGGAAAATTTAAATTCTTATGGTAATTTGAACTGAAACCGTTATAGCCGTTTTGAAGTCGCTCTAGTATTCTGCTTTATATATCGTTTCTTTCGTAGCCGTTATCCTAAAATTTACCCGCCAAGACATGGAAATGTCACTTGCGAATTAAATATACTCACAGCATAGGTTTCGAAACCTTACCGGCCTTTACCATAAAAGTACAGAGATGTACAAATGCTCGACACTTTTACTTCGTAACAAGACGCCTTCGCGGCGAAAAACGTCGTTCGTCTTCGGTTATGGTGACGACGAAGACTTGTGTAATGAAATAAAACAATACTCTTGTCGCTTTATGTAGAAATGACCGAACATAGTTTTATGCTTGGAAATGCTTATTACAGGCAAAGAGGATTTCGCTTCATTAATTTGTAGGCCTGGATAAGAAGTACGGATGTTGATTGTTGTGATACATGTCGCGCGAAATTCAAAACATTCTTCGGTACGCGTGGCGCGACTGAAAATCGTATAGATAACTACCGAATACGAAAAATATTGATACGTCCGTATTTTTTTATTATAACTGTTTTAGACCTAAATTTACAATTTCTTCATCGACTTTGCTGTTGAAATGTGACTTTATTAAGAAAATTATTTTACCCCGTTGTTCAGCCATGTTCAACCATTGTCCGCCATATTCAAACTCATTATTATTCAAAAAATTGTGGGCGGAGCGATGCCCTTTTATAGTGCGTCTTCGTGTTTAAGGTGATTCCCTTGAAAAAAAAGAAGCAAATCCTAGAATTTTCTATAACTTGGCATGGTGATACATTACAGTATGGAGTTTCAAAAAATGCAATGAAAAGAGGTGGTCACCGTGCTCATTTTTGCGCTACACTGCTTTGAAATTATAGTATTTTAGGGTTTCCGGTCGAGTCTCGTGTGACATCGGGATCGGGTATATAATTTTCCACAACTTAAAAGACAAACTTTTAATAATGAAATGATGTGTTTGCTAGCGCTATAGCTTTTGTATCTCTAGCCTACTGTCTGATGGTACTAGGAAAATGCTCGAATTTTGGATAGTTGTCGAAAAAATAGAACAAAAAACACAGATGTTCGAAGCACCGAGAGGGTCTAAAAATCGATACTCACTATGCTTTCATTCAATTTTTTTTATGTTTGAAATCCTACTTTTTTTAATACTTTGCTATTTACTAGAGAACTATAGTGTGATGAAAGTTATTGAATAAAAAATGGGGATCACCGTGCTCGTTGGTGAAATATTTTGCAAAACGTTCAGTTTTGACAATTTGATAATTTCCGCGTGGAGACTGGGTAGAGATTCTTCCAAAATATACATTTTCTCTTTCGAAGTGAAATGAAACATGCTTATTAATGTGTGGTAACTTTTTGTTGTTACATTTTGGGTCTTGTTTTGTTTGATTTGTTTGCTGGCATTCGCAAAAAGGCCGTTTTAAGCCTGTTTATCTCAATAGCCGCCATCTTGAAAATTTAGCGATCTCAAATGTGCGCTAGAGAATCGTGCGCAGTAAGCGTGCGCAATGCAAAACAAGGGAATCACCTTAAGGGATATTATACTGTGGAATGACCCAGGAGTATTAATCATCCTTAGGTAGAACACACGGTAGTGAGATAAACTCTTTTGAGCTCTACAACAATGACCATGTTAATGTGGACACCATTGGGATATAGGAAAAAGTGTCAATATTTTGTTACAGGAAATACATTATATGGCCATGAGTTTCCACTGGCAACTCTTCACTTCTTAATGAACCTGGAAAAAGCCCACAATATTTATTGGTCCAAGTCCTCCATTAATATACTTCTTATTAATGAGTGTGAGGTCAATACCGTAAGTTATGGACCAAATTTGTTCACTTGGGTTACGACCCAAGCGTGTAGCACGTGGGCCATAAAAAAGCGAAGGAATAAAACGAGGATCCATAAATGACGTTACGGACCGAGCAAACAATGTTAACAAGATGTTTATTATATGGCTTCTGCACCAACAAATACACACGAAAATAATATTAATGTTTTCATTCATATACGGACGTATGCAAGGCCGTATGGAAGTTATAGACCGATAATCAGTGAACAATCACAGTTCACCAATTTTATTTGCCATATATAATAAACACTATTTATTGATCTTTCAGGTCTTGATGAAGAGTGTCATTGGTTTGTGTGCAGTAAAGGCTTCAAGAAGAACTGTAGTAACTTGATTAATGAATTCGAAACACTAGATATATTGGGATTTGCCTCTCTTGAATACAGGGAGGAAAACTCACCTCTCCATGAGCTGTGGTACGAGAACCGCTGCCAACAACCATTAGTTAAAGGTACTTGTACCAAGTTATTGTATTCTTAATATTATAGTCATTTTTATGTGCTTCCACCAGTCGTGATACAAGAAAATTGTGTGTGTTTTACAAGAAGCCTGAAGACGAGAGGAGACTTAGCATTGATTACACATTGCATTTGGGTATTCAAGTCTTCTGAAGAGAAGTTAAAAAAAAAATATTTTCCAGAGATGACGATCATGTGGAGTTGTTCACTGCCTCTTCTTTTGTCCTACATGTACTTTCTTGTCTACTTTCATTCCATCCACTCTTGTCTCCTGTTCTCTCATCCCATTTATCTTCCTTCCTTCCTATTCCTTGGGCTCTTTTCAGGGATTGAAGCACAGCATCTTCTTCTTCTTGCAGTTAATAAAAGTAATGCTTTGTAATATTTACAGATGACGTTGATGTTGAAATTGGTAGCAAGTTTTATTCGCTCGAACGTCGTCACGATTCGTCCATAATGCTAGAGACGGTGTTAGAACTGCTAAAGGACAACATCATGAGTGGTTTTGTTGCTATTAAGTCTTGCACAGAACAGTTGTTATCACGCTTTGAGAAGAAGAAATCGCACCACCAAAACTACATGTACTTGAACAACTCTCGCTCACAAGCTGTAACCAGGCCGTTTTATCCAAGTGGTTCACCAGCTATGGGCTTCACTTCTAGACCTTTTAGGTATAACTGAAAACCTTTGACTTTTGTTCATTAAAGGCCAAATACATCAGGCAAAACGATCTTGTCATGCAACATTAGATCCATGTAAATGAGAGGAAATAAGCCACAGTTTCAGGAATGTCGCGAACGACTGGTATAAATGGGTCAAAACGACCGAAGCCTAAAGTACCCCTACTCTCAGCTAAGCCACAAGTGGCGTAGTTGAAAATCTGCTGTTTTGAAGCATTTGTAAAAAGGAGATCCATTCCGATCCATTTAATGGACCTATTGTTGCATTGCAAGTGGCAAAATTGTTGTTTGTTGTTGTTGTTTTAGTTTGTTTTGTTTGCTTTGCTTGCTTATTCATTTGTGTCAGAAAAGACAAGAACAAGTTGTTCAACGAGCTTTTCAAGTGGAAACCACGAAGGTGACCATAATAAATATTCCGAAAAAGAAGAGAGGTAGAAAGAATGGGAAAGGAGGCGAGAGGGAGCAAGGAGGAAAGAAAAGGAGAAAGAAAAGGATGGGAGAGCGAGGAAGGAAATAGCCGGGGAGAAAAGAAGAAAAAGAAAGGAAGGAGGGATATGAAGAGGGAAAAGGAGTGCAGGATGAAGAAAAGGAGTAAGGATGGTAGGAATGGTGGAAAGACTAAGGACTGGAAGAGACGGATGCGGAGGGGGGGGGAAGGGAAGGGAAGGGAGGGAGAGAGAATAGAGAGCAAGAAGGAAAAAATTACTAACTACTCAATTGCACAAGATCAGATGACAAAATAAGAGTTTTCTTTCCTTTGAGTTCGGGTTAATACTTACAGTCGGTTATGGGTTTTTCAATTGATAAACGCTTACTTTTGATTAGTTCATGCAGGTTGTATGTGGAGGAAAACTCAAAGCCATGGACAGGCATAGAAGTAGCTTACAAACCTCTGCCGCAACTCAAATGGTACAACTGAGATGCAGTAATCCTACAAGGTAGCATTCCCAGGACGACTCAGCATAAGTGGTGTGTCTGTACACCGTGAACATAAAAGTTTGAAGGAGACACCGTACCAGTGCATCTGCCATATTGTTTAGTTAAAAACAACGGGTAACAAATCTCGCATATTCAATCGTGGTGTTCATGAAATCCTGCTTTAGATGTGTATAAACTATGGGCACCCCCTGCAGTGAACATGCCTTATGTCTGTCCGTTGCACTCATGCTCATGTCAGATAATCACCTCACCACACCTTTTTCTTTGTCTTCTACGGGACACTCGGTCTGCATATCCGATATGCCCATTGTAGCAACAGTGCACTCTTGAACATGCCGCACCCATAAGAAAGAAGAAAAACCGCCGACACCAAATACATGGATTTCGACCAGGTGCTGACACAAGAGTATCATGTCCAATAACTATGGCTTCTGATACTGCTTTTCGTCACTACGATGCTTTGCCTTCTTCATAATACTATGGTCAAAGGAAAGGATCGTTTAGAATCTATTATGGCAACCCAAACGGCAGCGAGTCTCAGGACAACAACAGAGCGAGGTTCATTTGATTTAATTTTGCTAACTCCGAAATCGCTTTTTGTTCAACTTGGTGTGATATTGGTTTGTTTCTCCCAACTAAGTTCCCGATTTGCGCACAATGATAACAGATGGTGAGTGTTTGTCAACCTTCCTCTAACATCACTATCTCTAAGTTACTATCCCCACCTCCCTCCCTTACTCATTCTCAATGCTCTCCCTCTACTCTCCATCTCTCCCCTCCCCTTCCCCCTCTCCCCTCCCCCCCCCCCCCTCTCCTACTCCGCTCTCTCCTCTCACCCCCTCCCTCCTCCTCCTACTCTTCCTTATATCCTCTCATATACTTCTTCCTCTACTACCCTCCCCCCCACTCCCGCCCCCCCCTCCTTCTACCCCTCCTATCCTCCTACTCTCCCTCTCCCTCCTCTTTCTCCTTACTTCCTCTCCTCTAATATTCATCTCCTACTCCTCACGAACCTCATTCCCCTCTCGTTCTTCCTCCTACCTCCTTCTCCTCTCCATGTCCTCCTACTCATCCTCTTCTCCTCCCCTTCTACCACTCCCTCCCAACCCCTCCTCCTGTGTCTCCTGCTTTGCTACCCTCTCCTCCTCTTCTCCTCCTCTCCTCCTCCTACCTCCTCCTCCTCTTACACTCCTTCCTATCCTATCCTCTCCTCACTCATCTCCCCTCATCTTCATCCTCATCTCTTCCCTACTCTCCTTATCCTCTAATTCCTCTCCTATCCTGCTATCTCTCCTCGCCTCTTACTCCCTCTCTATACTCTCCTTCCCTCTACTCTCCTCTCTTAATCTCTCTCTCCTTTCTTTTCGAACTTAGCTTGTTGACTCCTCTCACATTATCGCTTTTCTTGCTTCCCTTTCGTTTTCTTTATTGATTCAAGTGCTGTTGCTATTATGCCCCATAGCTAGACAGTTCGTCTTGAAAAATGGCTACGTTTCAACTCCTCGATTCTCCAAACCGACTAATAAAGGATCTTGAACTTCTAGCACCTCTTTGCAAGGTATGAGAGCATGAAACATTCTTCTGGCACTGGCACGAGCAGTTCTTTCTAACCAGAGTAGTCTTAATCAACAATACAAAGAACTGTCTCAGGTATTAAGGACTGTTTTCAAGCCTTAAAGAGAGAAAAAAAACGAAAAAAAAATTATATAATGTCTAATCATTTTGACCTCAAACATCACAAAAATTGGCACCAGCTGAGAGTTTTTATATCCTCTACTATTTTATGAATCGAAATCCAAAACAGCGTGAACGGGTTAACCACGTTGGACAAAGAATCTTTAAAACAAAATATAAAGGCGGTCGCAAGTTTTTTAAGAGGAAGTGAAAGAATAGGTGTGTATTATTAAGTTTATGATAGCTATTAAACACCCGTTTAGCAAACTGTCTCCCGGCTTTGAACGGAGAATATTTCGGAAAAAGAGGTCACGTGACCATTTCATCATATACATTCTGTAGTTTTCTCGTTAAATATATATAATTCCGCGGTTTTTCTCGCGATATTGTTGGTGTGTTTAAACGGTTATCCTTAAAGCTAGTACTTAAAAGGTATTTCATTGTGAACTTGAATTCGCGACCGCATTTAAGAAAAACATATTTTCCTAATAAGGTCACGTGACAACATGACGTCACAATTGTTAGATCCAATGTCTTCAAATCTTGTATATAACCTTATGCATAAATATGAGGCCCTAAGTAAATTAGAGCATGCGAGTTTATTTACAAGAAATGTGATTTTCCAAATTGCCTTTTGAACCAGGCCCCTTAAAGTTACCTGAGGTGTCTTGTGAGGAGGATGTCTTTGAACTGACTTTACAAACTGGATTTTTCACTCCATCAAGATCTTCAAGCTTCCGGGCGTGTTGAGTTTTTCGAATGCAGTTTCGGTTGAAGGTTGCTGAATGGTGCTTGAGCATTTTAGTCAGTGAAAATGTTTCTCACATGGAAACGCGGCCCTCAAGACCACTATAAGCAACAATGGGGTACTGGAAAAGGGTTGCATGTGTAAAGCTTCGAATGTCCTCAGAGGAAGGCCACCAGGATAGGCTTTACTGCGGAGTACAGTGCATGCAAAAAGCAGGCTTGCTTTGTTATTGCTAAAGCTTGTTGCTCGAGGTTAAAAAATGTCCAAACGTCAAGTGCCACAATCACAACATGTTTGTGTAATAAAGGCCTTTCCACAAATTTACAAGGTCAAAACGGAACCTCGAAGTGTTCCTAAGTTGACAGTCACGCACATTAAGTTCCTTAAGAAGTGTGCCCATTCGTATGGCTGACCTAGTATTGTACTCGATAAAACTTCCGTCGATGCGGCTACGGGTGATGGTTCAGCTGTGAGTAAGTAAGTTGTTCAACAGATAAATGGAAAGTATTACGCTAGTAATATCAAAACCATAAATAGAACCATCATGTCATAATACAAACTTTGAGTCATCAGCTGTAATTATATGAATATCAATCATTACCAAGACTTTGGAGCAACTTGATCTATCACCATCGATTGTCATAATCATTCATTAACAGCACATCATGGTCATCATTGTCATCATGTCATAACCATACTCACCATCGTGTGCACAATCATTGTCAACCCCAACATTGTCAAAACATTGTTATCACCAGCGTTGTCATCACAATCATGTGAACACCATCATTGTCAAACACCATCATGTCAATTACAGATATTTATCTATCTATAGCTATCTATCTGTATATCTATCATATAGTCAGTGTCATCTATGTCTATTTGTCTATCTACCTATATGGTCGTTATAATAACTCATTGTACATGTTCACCATCGTCGGTCCATCACCATCATTGTAAACACCAATTTGGTCAACAATCACTGCATTGTCATACTCCATCATTGCCTTATCACCATCGTTGTCATCACCATCGTTGTCGTTAGCTCATCTCATCACATTGTCCAACACCATCATTGCCAATACCATCAGTGTCATATCTATTTATCGCAAAAATTGTAATCACCATTGTCAACACCTCATTGCCATAATTTTCATCACCATCTATTGTCATATCACATTGTCAAACACCATCATTTTCCACACCATTCATTGTCATCACCATCGTTGTCATCACACTGATTGTCAAACATTCATTTTTATCACCATCATTGTCAGCACAATCATTGTAAACACAATTATATCGATCTATCTATCTATCTATCTGTCTATTACTCTATCTACCATTGTCATATTATAAAACTACCTATCTTGTTATCTACCTATCATCTGTCATTAACTATCATTGTCATCGCCATCGTGGTTCATCGCCACGTTGTAGTCCCATCTTGTCGTCACCATCATTGTCCAAACACCATCAATTGTCCAACACCATCATTGTCATGTCAACAAGTCATTGTTATCACCATCCTTTTCAACCCATCATTGTCATCACCATCATTGTGATCACCATCATTGTACTCCATCCCCTCATTATCATCCCCACATTGTCAGCACCATGTTGTCGATCACACAATGATTGTCACACCACCCTCATTGTCAAACACAATCATTGTTCTATCGCCATCATTGTTATCACCATCCATTGTTATCACCATCATTGTTATATCACCATCATCGTCATCAACCTCATTGTCAAACACCATTCTATCTATCTATCTATCATTCTATCTCTCGAGCTAATCTATCTATCTATATTCTATTACAATGCGTCATCAACCACATTGTCAGCACCATCATTGTCAAAACCAATTCATCTATCTATCTATCTATCTATCTATCTAGCTATATATATATGTAATACTACTATATCATCTATCTATACTATCTATTAGATATATACCATGTCACCACCATCAGTGTCATCACCCATCATTGTTATCACCAGCATGCAAAACACCATCATGTTATCATAATCATTGTTATAACCATAATTCGTCATCAAATCATTGTCAGACACAATCATTGTCAACACCATTCATCTATCTATTATCATACCTATCTATCTATCTATCGATGATCTATCTATATATCTATTCTATTCTATCTATCTATCCTCATCTATCTATCGTATCTACATTGTCAACACCATCAGTTGGCTTATCAATTCCTTGTTATCACACATTTCAACACCATCATTGTTATCACCACATGTTATCACCATCATCGTATCACCATCATGGCAAGCACCATCATTGGTCAACCCCATTTATCTATATTGATCTATCTATCAATCTATCAATTATATATCCTATCTATCTATATAATCTATCTTTCTCTCATCTATATATCTACCATTGTCAACACCTCCATTGTTATCACCATCATTGTTATCACCATAATCGTTTATCAACCATCTGTTGTCCAGCATCATCATTGGGTCTCAAAAACAAGTATCATTATCTATCATGGTCATCTCATCTATCTATCTATTATCTATCTATCTATCTATATCTATGAAGCTATCTATCTATCTATCTATCTATATTATCTATCTATCTATAGCTTACTATTGTCATACCACCATCATTTTTCATCACATGCATATTGTCATCCCCTCGTTGTCCATCACCAATCGTTGTCATCACCATCATTGGTAACCCTCTTTTCAACACCATCATTGTAAACACCATCATGTTATTCACCAGTCTATGTATCTACCTCTATTGTCTAGCTACCAATCTATCTTATCTAGCTACCCATCATCTATCAATCTACCTAGCTATCTATCTATATTATCTATCTATCTATCTATCTAACATTGTCAAACACCCTCATTGTGTCAACACCATCTTGTCACCCATCATGGCCAACACCATCATTCGTCAACAGCATCATTGTTATCACCATCATTGGTCATCACCATCATTGTCAATAACCATCGTTTGTCATTGTAGTCACCATCATTGTCGTCACACATCATTGTACAACACCCATCATTGTCAACACCATATTGGTATAACCATAACTTGTCAGCACCATCATTGATAAACACCATTCCTATCTTATCTAGTCTATCTATCTATATAATCTATCATTCTATTAGACTAGCTACCCATTGTCATCACCTCATTGTCAATCACCGTCATTGTTAACAACCATCATTGTTCATCACCATCATTGGTAGCACCACCATTGTCACATCATATCATTGTCCATCACCATCATTGTCTCACTATCCTTGTCATCCATTATATCATTATCATCACCATCAGTGTAATTACTGTCAGGTGGAGAGTGTGTGGATGGACGTTGCGTGAACTCATTCATGTAATGTGAGTCCCTTTCGAGGGGGAGGGGGCGCACAGAGAGAAAATAGTTTTGTGATTTAGTCAGATGGTAGTGGAGTTAAATAAAACATGAGTTTATTGTGGAGGCTTTAACGGTGCCGACACAAAGTGGCGGACCACGCCAGGACAGAATCTCAAGGGATTATCAGGAGTTCAAGGAATATCAAAGATTGAAGCCACTGATCAAAATATACAAATGTTAAACCGAGGTCAACATGGAAAGTATCGAGGATTTTAGTTTAGAAAGACATGTGTCGAAGGGAAATTCAAATTCTTTTGGCATCATTCGGAAGATATGGTCGAGTCATGGAACAAGGAGAGTGAGGCATTGGAGAGGACAAGCGAGAAGCATGGAGCGAAAGTAGAGAAAATACACGAGATTAAACTTCAACTACAAAGAGGTCAAAATATCGAGGGTGGCTGGGAACCAACTGAGGTAAGAGAGTGGACAAAGGAGCTTGAAGATAAACTCAGCACGTATGAAAAAAGAAATGAAAACCCTTCAAGAGAGAAGTAGCTGCATAGGAAACCACGGAGAAGGAAGCGATCGAAGAGGAAAAAGCGCAAGGCGTCTGTTCGACAAAGCGATCATTGAAACTTCAAGGGCAAAAATTGCACACGTCAATTCGCGACGGAGGATAAAAACAAGGAGAGTGTCAAGAGGTGTGCACGTAAGAAACGACAGTCGCTTGCCAGGGCCGAAAAATAGTTTCGTGGCTGATTTTACAGCATAGGGTTTGGAATAAGGGTTTCGGAACCTAGTTCAAAAAAAGGCTTCCTTTAGGTGCAGTTTTGTATTTTTCAAGAAATTATATCGCACGTCAAATATTGGTTGTCCGCTGAGGCCCGGAAAACGACAATAAAATATGTCAATGCACAAATCGGCTCAAAATCCTTGTCTAGCGAAAGGAAAATAGTCAAAATGCTTGCCATTATTAAAAGAGAGCTTCTGCTTTCCAAAGGCCGGGTTGCAGTTTTGTAAAAATCTTCGAAGTAAATTTTGTCATGGATTTTGAGACTAACAGCACACTAAATATGCAAATTAGCAGGTAGGGTACAAAAAGCAATATTTCGTACAAGTGGCACCAGATCAAACTGACTATACCCTCATTTCGAAACCCCCAATAGAGGGCACTTACAGTTTGTACCAAAACATTTTGCGGGCCAGCCGAATGCTGTTGCGAGAAGTCGGACCAAAGTACCGTTCGTCATCAGGTAAAAATCACTGCAGGTTCATCGGTTGGGCACGGTTTTCGGACTTTGCAACTCTTCAAATATCGGGACAATTAAACCTAATCGAAGAAGAAGGTCATTACAAGAAATAAAAAGCGAAAGGAAGCGGTGAGAGGTAAAAGTGTTGGATTTTCCATATTATTAACGTGACGGACAATTTGAGCGCTGACTCGGGCATGTATCTGTGAGGTTTTCACATCACAAGTGAATGAGGAGGAAACTTGAAAAACCTCCGAAAAATAATTAAACAACATCACCACAACTTAAGCAGATGAAGTTATGAACTGTAGAATCACTGATCGATTTACTAAACCAGATCTAAACGAAATTAGGGGTTGTAATCACATTCACGTAACCGTCATGTCATTTCATGTACTTCATGTTAATTCATGGTCATTATGTACATTTCATGTACATGATGTAAATGACCTTGCCATAATTCAATGGTTGAGCAACCCGATGCTAAGAAATCCAGCCATACTCAAAGTCAGAGGTTTGTTCTTATTCAAAATACTTCTACGCCATGTGTGGAGCATATAGTGGACGTACCGAAAACCCCGAAGAGGGGGGCGGGGGGTGGGGGTGGTACTCTCGATATAAGCTATTACGGGTAAGTATGTGCCGCCGATGATAGGGTATAGATTTCAAGCTTAGGTCTGGGATAGGGTATGTGGTTTTTTACGCGATACCAGATTTTTCCTTCTTTTTGCATTTTTACGAGTCATTTGAAATCTCTAAGTTTATAATGTCGTATCGGCAAAATAAAAATTTTTAGCTTCAATTGTTCAAAACAATTTTTTAGTCTGTGATTAGGGTATTGATTTTCAAGCTTGTGTCGTATGGGATAGGGTATAGGATTTGAAGCTAGGTCTGGGATAGGGTACGGTTTTTGGGATCATGGCGGCAAACATCCCTACCCGAACCCAAAAATGGGACGAGCACCATAAAACGAAAAAGGGAAGCGCAGAGAGCAGTTAAAGGACAATGCATCGCAGGAAGAAAACTGCAAATACTTTTGAACTGCTTGAACACGGAATGAAAGAAGGTTCCGCGCTTTTATGTTTTGTGGCCTGGCAGTGTACGACTGTTACAGTTTTGCTAAGCGTTTTAAATCAAACAGAAATTGTCTTGGAGAATAATCTGCAATAGGTGACTAATAAAATAAAGATTAAAGCTTGTCGGAGTAGTCTATGGAGAGATATCCACATAGTTTGGACACCGTTTTTACAATCCCATCAGTCTTTCTTTGCCGGGTAGCTAGTATTCTTACTATACACACTACCTAACACCGGGAAAGACGTTTTGAAAAAAAATCCAGAAAGAGCAAAGTTTGTCGGGGAATGGGACGGGGAGGAGGACGTATTGGTTACAGCTAGGAACTGAAACATGTATATTAAACGTATCGCTCGGTTTTTCCTCGGAGTTTGTTTAGGAGTCAAGTTTCATGACGATCAGCTCTTGGAAGCATCTCAGCTTTATTGCTTTTACGACAATTAGAGCACATGCTAGTAAGAAAAAAATGTGATTTCAAATGAAAGAAAGTGAAAGAAGAAGGAACAAAGGTTGGTCGATTTACGTTGAGCCCAAGTAAAAGTAACAGGTGTATTTATTTTGCCATTGAAAATTAGGCCATTAATAACATCGCGCCCTTTGTCTTTTGATGATGATATACCGTGGTTAGGATACTGGCACGATATCGAAGGCCTCTAATCGTTAACCAAGACTGTAACGAGGGACAGATGCGTTTTTCTTCATCGATGAAATGTGATCGAGTCCGGCCTTTCAGGCGATGAGCGTGTGATCAGTCAACTGGCATATCATGATGCACGACAAGTGACCCTTAATGTTGCTCAACGACATTCGTACAAAACAAAAACGCTCAACCGGAAGTGAGTAGTTTTGAACAAAGAACAAACAGCTGACATTTTGTCGTAGGCTTGGCTGTCTTGATGTAAAAGCAGAGGTCGCTTCAAACAAAATTGATATTTCTGTGGCAAAGAAATTACATGAAATGACATGATTGTACGTGATTGTGATATAAGCGCTAATCGTTTAGATGGTTAGTCAATCGATCAGGGATGTCTAACAGTTAATAACTTCATCTGTTAAGTTGTGGTGATGTATTTAATGATTTGTTCGAGGGTTTTTTTAAGTTTCCCGTTCAACAAAAAACGAAACGTCACAGAAAATACATGTCAAGTTCAGCGTAAACTTTCTCAGTTAACATGAAAAATCAAAACACTTTACCTCTCGACCACTTCTGCTTTTTAATATCTTGCAGGACTTTATTCTTCGAGTAGGTTAATTGTCCGATACTGAAGAGTTGCAATCCCGAAAACGGCCACGACACGAGAACAGGAAGTGATTTTACTGATGGACGAACCGGGTACTTTGGTCGAGCGTCTCGCAACATCATTTTCGCTTGGTCCGCCAAAATGTTGGTACAAACGGTAAGTGCACCTTCTTTGTGTTCGAATGAGGGTATGAGTTAGTTTGGATCTGGTGCCACTTTTACGTAATAGTGGCTTGTTGTACACGACCTGCATAATTGAATATTTAGTGTGTTGTAGTCCAAAATCATAAACCAGACTTACGATAATTTTACAAACTACAACCAGGACTTGAAGATTAAAGCTCTTCTTTTCGTAATGGCAGCATTTTGGACTAGTTCCTTCGCTAGAAAGGATTTTGAGCCGATTTTTTGTCATTGGACATATTTATTGTCGTTTGTCGGTCTCAGCGGACAAACACTATTGACGGGCGATTTTCGTTGACAATATCAAAACTGTACCTAACGGAATGCATTGTGAACTCGGTTCGGAACCCTTTTCTAGCTGTAAAAATCAGCCGAAATATTTTAGCCTGGAAGAGATGGTAGGGTTCTTCCGGTGCACAGCCTCACGTCTCAGGACCCATTCAGGAATTTGGCGAGCAAAGATGCCGAAACTGTGTTAATAACTCCATTCCAGGGAACACATTAGCCGAATTTGAGCGTTTCTGATCAACTTTGACCACCGAGATCTGAACAAAGTCAGAGGTGAGCCCTCCTTAACTAAATTCTTCCTATCTTAAAGGAATTATCCTCCTCTAGGTCAGGGTTTATTTGAATGGACTCCTGTTTCACAAAGGAGGGGGTCTGGAACGGGTCAAGAAACGTAATTAAAACAACGTATGGGGACACCCAGGAGGAAGCAATGCCCACATGCATGCATATGGCATTGCCCGTGATCTTGGGTCTTCGCTTCTAAAGATCATATTTTTATGAAAGTTCGTCGCCTGTGAAGCACTAGAGACACTGTGTAAAAACTCAAGAAAGAATCAATGGATACGTATGGCTTACCCTAGACAAGCTATTCAGGATAGACCGGAATCTAGTGAGATTGGATATGATTGGCAAGTGTGGGATTCCTCAGATCGTAGAGGCTTTGCGCAAGTGGTTTGTGAGCGCAAACCTTGGGGGGGGGGACCGTTGTTGACATAGGACGTCCGCCCCTGCAACTGAGGAATAGCTCCCGCAAACAAAACCCAAAGCCGAGACAGAGGTATTCCAAAAACAGGAGAACCCAACAAGATCCGATCATGTGTTACTGCGAATCGGAGCACAAGTCTGTGACTCTGATCAGGTGTTGAGTGTTCAAGAGAGAAAGAAAATCGAGCTAACAAAAAAAGCTTGTTTCAATTGCACAGGCGCGAAAAACACCGAGCGTCAGTTGCAGCAGCAAGTATAAGTGCCAAAAAAATTTGAAAGCAAGCACCACACGTCCAATATGCGACACGATCCCACTCCTAAGAGCAGATGTTAGCACTAACAGGAAGTAATCTACCCCGTGGTGGTGGTTCTCTGTAGAAGGGCTCAAATGTCGCGATAATTGACACTGGGCCGGGAAGAGCTTAAGCCTCAGCAGAACTGTTACACACATTAACAATGACGGTGCGCACGGAACACAAAGAATCGAACATGATGAGTTTCTACACCCAACGTCTCAACGTAATGATTGCTGTGACGAGTTGTAGACAGCCAAGTTCGAGTTAGCGACGACGTGTCAACAAAGTCGACAAAGGCTTGTTACTGTACAGTTCATAACACTGTTAGCTGAGCAAATCAAGAAGTACCGACACCTAGATTGATGGGCATGGGGACCAACGACCCGGAAACATTTCGAGCTCCCTATCCAAAGATCTTGGCGCAGTGAGTATTCTCGAATAAAAAACGAGTGAAAAGCGAAAATCGGGACTCCCTGGAGAGCCCAGTGGCGAACGCACATCGCTGGGATGGACGATGATGTCGCCCGGAAAGGAAGGCAGCACTAGGAAAGCCTTCTCACAAGGTCGTCGGCAGCAGGACTACGCGCAAATCTGCAACTAGACGTTCTAGGACGGAGGGACAAACCAGGGTGAGTAAACAGATGTCTACGACGAGTTCCTCGAACAGCTTGACCAGGACAGAATTGGCTGGTACGAAACGGGATTGCTGTGGAAGCCAGGTCATAAAACCTTACAAACAAACGGAGCTTGGCAAGCTCAAGCGACTGGAAAGCCGGCTAAATTGAACACTGCAAAAGTAAAACTGAAACTGTTTGACAAGTCCGAGAGCTCATTCAAGCAAAGAACAGTGGATGAAGGAAATAGTCGCGCGCGGTTGAAGAAGATACTAACGAGAGGGAGTTTATATTCCCACAAACCTGTTTGTACGTGAAACAGCTGATGTCGACAACAAAGTCCGAATTGTGTTTGAGCCTCGGCCAAGGCAAATGGAAAACAGCCCTCACTAATGAGGTGTTAGGACGGAAATAACCCTGCAGAATCTTGTGGGGATGTTCGTACGAACGGTGGAACCGATCGCCGCAGAGGGAGACAAGCAAAGCGTCCTGCAAGTGGCGATCAGACCGGGAACACCGCGATGCATTCCGTTTATTGGAATAAAAGCACTAAGGATTCCTTCAGCCCATCAAGTTCTGAGATTATGCAGAGCCTCTTTGGATTGGTACAATCTCCATTCTGCTAGCCGGAAACATTGAAGGAATTTAGGATAAGCTTAAGGGACAACGTCTCCAGTAAAGATAGAGGAGATACAGAGAAGCAGTAATGTTGATGATCTGACAACAGGAGGTTGCGTTAAAGACGAGGTCTCATACTTGAAGAAAACAGCGGTCACTGTCTTTAAACTACCAAATTTACCCTGGCATAAGTGGCACTCGAACGCAACGCAACTGAAGAGTGACGGTGACCCGAAAGACGACCAGCAGAGATACGCGATAAGGCAACAGTTGGGAGTACAGCAAGTGAGACGAAAATGGGGGGGCTCTCTTGGAACAAGCACTAATGACACGGTTGCTGTGTTTCCCGAGAAACCTGCAGAAGTAACAAAGAGAGAGAGCTACTCGGTTCTAGCCTCGTGTACGCCACTGGGGTTGGTTCCCCTGTCACACTCGTTGGCCAGCTCTGTACGTTGAAGTCTGGCCGTCCCCTGCCTGGGATGAGAAAGCTCGGACAACAGCATACACTGGCCAAGTTCATGTCAAGTTCCCAAACCAGTTGAGTTGTGCGATCTTTGCTCTCCAAGAGCAAATCAAATCGTGATCTTCACGTGTTCGGCCAAGCCGAGTAGCTGGTTGTTTCCTCCGTATTGTTTGTGTGAACATCGCACTCGAGTTGCACGCTGGGGTCTTTTTCCGGGGTTAGCTAATAGCATCTTGTTTTCAGTTATACCCGTGTCGAATTTTGCCCTCCGGAGTCAGGCAACTTTAAGTCACTTCGGTACGTTCTAGGTTTGTAGTAGATACGGATATGACACCTCTCACTTCTTTTCCATGTCACCGCTCGATTACGACTGGATCCTGGCACGTCAATTAGTTGTAGCCAGGTGCCACAATCGGGGAACACATGTGAGGCGACAGTTCACCGCCCTAAGCTAGGGAGGAGCGGCACGCGAGGAGCGTTAATACGGCTGCGAGAGCGACCGCAACAAGGAGACTATTTATTGTCACCACACGTGTGTTTTATCAACAGCTTTTCTCATGTGACCGTCTCGTGCACGTCAAAACATATGGTTCCTCGCCAATGTATGGTAAATGTCAGTGGTACGCGAAGGATAAATCGTCTTCTTGTTGCTCGCGCCAGTTGTCGCCATGTGAGAAAAATGTCACATCGGGGATTCGGTATATATATTGGTCTTTCTAATTCCACACCTGTGTTCCATTTGTTTGTGTTTTTGTTTTTGTTTTATGTACAGACATTCAGAATCACCTTTTTGGAGCACCAAAGCTTTGCCCGACACAAATGAACAGTAACTCTGGTTATCATTTTGAATACCAACGATTAGTACCAAGCCTCATTCCACAGCGGGAAACAAATTATCTGGTTTCGCGCCAGATCTCCCTTAGATGAATCGATATTCAGTTTGACGAAAAAGGCTGGAGAATTCTTCAGAGAATTGGCCCGATGGGGCATGGGCCCGATTTAAAATTTCTCGCGGGGATTTTGCGAAAACTGCTCGGAAAAAATATCTAAACACGGTGTTTTGGGAAAATAAATACAGGATTATTTTTAACAATGTTTCTAAATGATTGGAGATGTTTATATTTGCTTTAACCAAAACCACGGATCATGACACGCGGATTTCGGCACGAGGCGCTTTGGGCACTTGTGTGCGATGGACGTGTCATCACCAGGCTCAGGGACACGTCAAGGCTGTAGCAGTAAGCTCTAGGACTAGCAAAGAAGGAACCTCACGATACAAGGTGGAACTTGTGTCAGCGCCATGGCGGCAAACCTATTAGACAACGTGAGTAATAGCACTAGAAGGGTGCGCCACCGAGTCAAACCGCAGCAAGTCATGAAGGGATGGCTGGACAGTACGGTGCCCTTATGCGATAAATAAGAAGAGGAAGTTAGGAAAGTTACAAGCAATCTGTGGGCAACAGAGTTATGACGATAACGAAGTGGTAAAGGATTTCATAGAAGTGGAGGACACGTTGGAATGAATCAGAATCAGCCAATCTTGGAACGTGGGGATGCAAGCGGGTTCAGCTATCTGGTGTTAGGCTAGAGAGGACCGAGTGGCTGTCAAATGCAGGACAACTGGGCCACGGGACATTGTCCAGGACCAATTAAAGAGACAGAGGAAGACTAGCAAAAGAAGATCACAAGGAGGGTGTTACAACAGCTGGTAGAAGCCAAAGAGTTGACTATGCTGAAAGAATTCCTTGGAAAAACACATCATTTTGGAGAGCATGCAGTCCGCAGTACTGATAGATCACTAGATGTGTAAAAATTGCCGTAACAAGAAGTCAAACCGTGTGGAGGTCCTTTAACAACATCTGCGACTGAGAAAGAAGCAAGTGGAAATGGTGATAAGATGAGAACAAAGAGCTACAGCGAATCAGACACAGTTTCAGGACGACCAACTACGCTTCTCTTAATTGCAGAGAAGAATGATGAGGGAATATACGAGGCAGGAGGACGGATCCAAGGACAATAAACCATCCCCATCTACCTACCTACTAGTTACAAACACTGTCAGAGAAGATGTCAAGACGACAACGGTGCACACGTCATGGAGGAGCCGGTCTTCCGATGTCTTCGTCAGCCAGACTTAGTGGATTCCGACGCGAAGAACAAGCATGAGATACTTGCCTAGCCAAGTAAGAGTGGTGGAGAAGAATGCTACGGACGCGAATTTCTGCAAAAGAACAGTGGACACAATATACTTGTACAGTACGTTCCAAGGAGACACCTGTTCCTGCCACCAGTGGCTGCAAGTGCATGAATGTGGTGGGGATTCGTGGGACTACGCAGGCCATAATAATAAGTTGGGAACCCAAAAAGAAGGAGGGAAAAAAGCAAATTACTACTATTCACTGCGAGTTTGCTAGAGCTAGAGGACATTATCGACCGTCGCATTGTGTGCCCGACGCAATACCCCCAGAAGGATGTTCCGTTAATCGAATGGCTTGAAACGGTCATGTCCCGCCAGGGCGGTAGACTCCTGAAACGATTTACATAGGACCAAAGGGAGGAGACTTTGTTGGAGCGGCAAAGAGTGGCTGAGAAACGTCATGAGAGATGGAAGGTACACAACAAACTACTAGGCCCACAAAATCCATTGTGGGGCAGTTTAACCTAATGAAGAGCGCTCCATGGTGTGGGGGGTGGCCCATTCGAGGAGATGGTGGCATTGGGAAAGCAAGCGCTATACAAATCAATGTTAAGTAATCACGTGAAGGAGCTGAGGAAGTGATGCTCGTGTGGAGGTGGCAATCACAACCGCCTTTGGACGTACGTGGAGATGATGTCAGCTGCCATACTTGACTACAATTTGATGATCTACGAGTGACACACAACGTAATTCCGGAGATGGATGCTGACTCGCTTGACGACACTGTCTGGAGAATCGAGGCGAAATACTTCGCCGCTGTAAGGATGTGATATGGTCCCAAGAGGACAGGACTATGTGCGGAGTTTGAGGGAACGGCACAACCTCAAGCACAATACAAAAGAGCTCGACCTAAAGATTGGTGAGTGGTGTGTAACCCAAGTTGCTGAACGAAAATCGGGGAAAGTGGAAACATAGGGATCCGTCGAAAAACACACTCATCGAAGGCAGGAGACGGGCGTAGTCAGAGCGGTGAAGTGAGCGCCGGGAAGTCGTATCTGGAAGGTGTGCCGCAAACAGTATATTCCAAATGGAGCTGTCGTCTTGCGATAGAGGACTACCCAACCGTCCACTGCACCCTACGGCTAGAGAATTCCATCCAACGCAAGAGCAGCCGTACCCATACAACGCCGATAACAAAAAGTAGCGGCGGATTGTGCAATAGGAAGATCAAGCATTTGCCCAGTCGCAGAGACGATAGATAACTACGTAGTTAGTGTGGATGCTATCACGAACCCCTGTACACAGGGAACGGCTATGTACCATGCCTAAATCATGTAGAAGTTCACCAGAATTGTTAATCACCCTCAGTACGTGTATAGATTTGGTTTACGCACTTTCGGATCAAATAGCGGAACGTGCTAGGTGTGCGGCTAGGGTGTACGGTGACCGGAAGATGCGTCACTACCATATCAGGACTAAATGTGAAAGTCCCAAGCGGGATGGGATACTTCAAGGTTGGGTCATCGGGTCGGAACAGAGATGAGAGATGGCAGCACCCTGGTGCCGCCAGGTACAGGATGGAGTATGTCGAGTGATGCATTTCTACTGTTTTGGGATTTTAGTCAGGATGCTAGTGAGTATTTATAAGAACATCGTGAGTTGTGAGTTTATGTGGAAAGGCTTTATCAACTGTGCCGAAATAACCATTCGTTGTCATCACCAATCATTGTCCAGCACCATCATTGTCAGCATTAGAATAATACATACCTGTCAAACCGGTGCTTTAAAATTTGTTTCCACCCATATCTTTAAGGGCGCTAATCGAACCTCTGTCGAGTGTAATTTGTGGGGAGGAATCGTGCCTTATTCTCTAGCAATCCGATATCACGATTTCTGTGCAGAACAAGAGGCTATCGACCTATGTTAAACATTACTCAAGGTATTGTCATGTCGTTGCATGAATAATAATTTCAACAAAGGTGTCACGGCCCAGCGCTCATGATATTCTCTGAACTCAACCACAGAATCCATTAAAAAGTGCGCATAAACATTTATTTGAAAGAAATTGTTTTTGGAACTTTAGAGCTTTCGGCTCCATAGAGCCTTGAAACACAACTGGAACACTATGCTGCGTTTAAGTGTTGTTAGTTATTGGAAAAGTTTAGTGATTTATTTATTACAAATCAGCCTCATAAGAAATGGTTGGGTTGGCCTGTGGAAAATGGGAATGTTGTTATCAAATCAAATAATGGCACCAGCTGTGCACACTGGACAGAGAAAGTAGATAATGATAATCATTTGTAGCTATATTGCAGGATATTTGTAGCCTATTGCATAGTGAACCAATCGAAACTTTTCGCGGCACGCGCCATGGTTGAAACGGCTCACGTGGTAAAATTTAATGGACGGATGTCAGTAATATCAACAGGTTTGAGATGAATCCCCCAAATTTGGAGGAAAAATGAATTTTCTGAAATCTTTTTTAAGACTGTAAGTAAGTATTTTAATAGGTAAATTAGCTTGTATAACATTACATGTAGTGTAATTTCCCTTTTGGGGGATTTCACGTCGATACGAAAGGTAATGTGAGGTCTTTTTATAATTTTTCGATCGTTGAAACTAGCCGGAACAAACGTCAAAAATCGGCCCAAAACGTCACTCAACTAAAACCCAAAATACCAGATGGCAACACACACTTCAAAAATCTTCAAAAAAATAAATATTTTATTTTCGAATACTTTTTAGAAGTTTACCATGAAAGATCTCAAACGGAACGGATAGGTGAACTCGATGAAAAGTGTTTTTTCTTAATCAGTCGATTTTGCTGGTTCGCAGGTTTCGTGCAAACATGAAGTAGACGTAGAACATTATTGACGGTTATGCATAAATAACCTTTCTGGCTACAGGAAGATACGGATGATATGTCCTGGATCGAGAGGATGGTCTCAAAATATCCCAGTTGCCCTAGAAGCTTCGCTTCGTCGGCCACTATGTTATTTTTTCGACCCAGCTCTCAGCTCGCGGACATTATCAAAACGATATAACATCCGCCAGAAGGGGTTTGTTTCCTAAATATTTGTAAAACATATTGCATGACATTTGTAGCAATTACCTGCTATATTTGTAGCATATGCATGATATTTAGGATATTGTTTTTCATAATATTGTAGCATTTTGCATGATATTTGTAGAGATTGCATAATATGTTAGCAGTTGATAATACTTTAATTGTAGCCCTATTTGCATACATTGTAGAGGAGATTGCATGTATGTAGAATATTGCATGATATTTTAGCATATGCATGATATTGTCGCATATATATTGTCATAGACGTGCGCGCGTCAACTTCTGCACGGATAAGTCTCTGAATTTCCTTACACATGTTGTAGTAACGAGTCATCAAACAAGGAAAAGCACTAAACAAAGAGTCTTGTAAAAATATTGTTCAGTCGATATTGAAGTAATGACGTTCAACCACATTGTGTTTCTTTGCAGAGGAAAGGACGATTTCACCGGGAATTTGGTAAGAAGTTTGATGTCCTTGTGTACGACAAGGCGTTAATACAAAGAGGCTGTGGAAAATAGCAAAGACATTCTTGTAACGTGCCGGGTACTAGTTGTAAACTCATGAAGTGCATACGACGTAAAGAAGTTATTATTTCCTTTTTATACATGAAACTGATCATTAGTCTTCGTGGGAAATCCAAATATGCAAAGAAATCTACAGAAAAATCGTTAACCTTTAAGTATCGTGGTTGAACATCGACTAAAACGGTCGCCATTACGAGAAATGCGAGCCGACAGCGTGTGCGTTCACTCGTTCTGACGTCATTACTTTCAAGCCCATTCACGAGCGAGAGATATTTGTATACGACGCCAGGTCTCTGTAAATTGCTTATGTTTGAGCTCCGATTCAAAGGTTTTTTCCCTGAACTTATTAAAAACTGGCTCAAGTCTTGCAATATAGTATTAAGTTGTGCTTAGAACAATTGGCTTGGAAGATGAAGTTGATGGCAAAAAAAATCCAACAAAGATTGAGTCCGCGTAATAAGAAAAACATTGAGACCAGTGAAGAGAATGCAGCTGTCTTTGGATAGATTTCTGACATGGACTCAAAGACAGACGATGGTACGTGTTAATACCACGCTTTATCTCGTTAAGTTTGTACGAGGGCGAGAAGCCATTTAAAAACTCGGCTAGTTTATGTTGAACCAAAATATTAGTTCTTTCAGAATTAATTCACTGCCCTGCGAACATATGAAATTGGAAATTCCTCGGTATTCCTAGGGATAATCTAGGAATCCAGAGATGAGGGTGACCTTTCCCGGTTAAATTTGGACGCGGGAGTCCTTGAGGATTTCCTTCTAGGACTATTCCCAAGCTGAATTCAATCAGGCTTGCTTGAATCCAGGAATTCTAGGCAATTCCAAGCTTTATTAAATTCTGTTTTGTCCCTCTCACCATAGTGAGAAAAGAAAACCTAGGAATGGGACAGAGAGGAGTGACGTAGACCACGATCAACGATTTCCGTGCTCAGGGCTGGCGCTTTCTTCTCGAGCCGGGGGAGAGTAATACTGACCGTTGGGAGGGGGAACGGATGCAGCTGCCAGAGGAGAAAACAAACAATATAAGGGACCAATACCGAACAGAAGGGCGTCGCGTAGGCCTTCTCTGTGGGGATTTCACACTATCCAGGCCCTCAGGTTTAGTTCTTCACACCCCATAGTCACACTATTATATTTATT
>JAUJYZ010000304.1:117500-436856 GCA_033675265.1 Actinostola sp. cb2023 | reverse complement strand
TTATATCACAGTGAGTATTCTATATTTTTATATCACAGTGAGTATTCTATATTTTTATATCACAGTGAGTATTCTATATTTTTATATCACAGTGAGTATTCTATATTTTTATATGACAGTGAGTATTCTATATTTTTATATGACAGTGAGTATCTATATTTTTATATGACAGTGAGTATTCTATATTTTTATATCACAGTGAGTATTCTATATTTTTATATGACAGTGAGTATTCTATATTTTTATATCACAGTGAGTATTCTATATTTTTATATGACAGTGAGTATTCTATATTTTTATATCACAGTGAGTATTCTATATTTTTATATGACAGTGAGTATTCTATATTTTTATATCACAGTGAGTATTCTATATTTTTATATGACAGTGAGTATTCTATATTTTTATATCACAGTGAGTATTCTATATTTTTATATGACAGTGAGTATTCTATATTTTTATATCACAGTGAGTATTCTATATTTTTATATGACAGTGAGTATTCTATATTTTTATATGACAGTGAGTATTCTATATTTTTATATCACAGTGAGTATTCTATATTTTTATATGACAGTGAGTATTCTATATTTTTATATGACAGTGAGTATTCTATATTTTTATATGACAGTGAGTATTCTATATTTTTATATCACAGTGAGTATTCTATATTTTTATATCACAGTGAGTATTCTATATTTTTATATCACAGTGAGTATTCTATATTTTTATATGACAGTGAGTATTCTATATTTTTATATCACAGTGAGTATTCTATATTTTTTATATCACAGTGAGTATTCTATATTTTTATATGACAGTGAGTATTCTATATTTTTATATGACAGTGAGTATTCTATATTTTTATATGACAGTGAGTATTCTATATTTTTATATGACAGTGAGTATTCTATATTTTTATATCACAGTGAGTATTCTATATTTTTATATCACAGTGAGTATTCTATATTTTTATATCACAGTGAGTATTCTATATTTTTATATGACAGTGAGTATTCTATATTTTTATATCACAGTGAGTATTCTATATTTTTATATGACAGTGAGTATTCTATATTTTTATATGACAGTGAGTATTCTATATTTTTATATGACAGTGAGTATTCTATATTTTTATATGACAGTGAGTATTCTATATTTTTATATCACAGTGAGTATTCTATATTTTTATATGACAGTGAGTATTCTATATTTTTATATGACAGTGAGTATTCTATATTTTTATATGACAGTGAGTATTCTATATTTTTATATGACAGTGAGTATTCTATATTTTTATATCACAGTGAGTATTCTATATTTTTATATGACAGTGAGTATTCTATATTTTTATATGACAGTGAGTATTCTATATTTTTATATGACAGTGAGTATTCTATATTTTTATATGACAGTGAGTATTCTATATTTTTATATGACAGTGAGTATTCTATATTTTTATATCACAGTGAGTATTCTATATTTTTATATGACAGTGAGTATTCTATATTTTTATATGACAGTGAGTATTCTATATTTTTATATGACAGTGAGTATTCTATATTTTTATATGACAGTGAGTATTCTATATTTTTATATGACAGTGAGTATTCTATATTTTTATATGACAGTGAGTATTCTATATTTTTATATGACAGTGAGTATTCTATATTTTTATATGACAGTGAGTATTCTATATTTTTATATGACAGTGAGTATTCTATATTTTTATATGACAGTGAGTATTCTATATTTTTATATGACAGTGAGTATTCTATATTTTTATATGACAGTGAGTATTCTATATTTTTATATGACAGTGAGTATTCTATATTTTTATATGACAGTGAGTATTCTATATTTTTTATATGACAGTGAGTATTCTATATTTTTATATGACAGTGAGTATTCTATATTTTTATATGACAGTGAGTATTCTATATTTTTATATGACAGTGAGTATTCTATATTTTTATATCACAGTGAGTATTCTATATTTTTATATGACAGTGAGTATTCTATATTTTTATATGACAGTGAGTATTCTATATTTTTATATGACAGTGAGTATTCTATATTTTTATATGACAGTGAGTATTCTATATTTTTATATGACAGTGAGTATTCTATATTTTTATATGACAGTGAGTATTCTATATTTTTATATCACAGTGAGTATTCTATATTTTTATATGACAGTGAGTATTCTATATTTTTATATGACAGTGAGTATTCTATATTTTTATATGACAGTGAGTATTCTATATTTTTATATGACAGTGAGTATTCTATATTTTTATATGACAGTGAGTATTCTATATTTTTATATGACAGTGAGTATTCTATATTTTTATATGACAGTGAGTATTCTATATTTTTATATGACAGTGAGTATTCTATATTTTTATATGACAGTGAGTATTCTATATTTTTATATGACAGTGAGTATTCTATATTTTTATATGACAGTGAGTATTCTATATTTTTATATGACAGTGAGTATTCTATATTTTTATATGACAGTGAGTATTCTATATTTTTATATGACAGTGAGTATTCTATATTTTTATATGACAGTGAGTATTCTATATTTTTATATGACAGTGAGTATTCTATATTTTTATATGACAGTGAGTATTCTATATTTTTATATGACAGTGAGTATTCTATATTTTTATATGACAGTGAGTATTCTATATTTTTATATGACAGTGAGTATTCTATATTTTTATATGACAGTGAGTATTCTATATTTTTATATGACAGTGAGTATTCTATATTTTTATATGACAGTGAGTATTCTATATTTTTATATGACAGTGAGTATTCTATATTTTTATATGACAGTGAGTATTCTATATTTTTATATGACAGTGAGTATTCTATATTTTTATATGACAGTGAGTATTCTATATTTTTATATGACAGTGAGTATTCTATATTTTTATATGACAGTGAGTATTCTATATTTTTTATATGACAGTGAGTATTCTATATTTTTATATGACAGTGAGTATTCTATATTTTTATATGACAGTGAGTATTCTATATTTTTATATGACAGTGAGTATTCTATATTTTTATATGACAGTGAGTATTCTATATTTTTATATGACAGTGAGTATTCTATATTTTTATATGACAGTGAGTATTCTATATTTTTATATGACAGTGAGTATTCTATATTTTTATATATGACAGTGAGTATTCTATATTTTTATATGACAGTGAGTATTCTATATTTTTATATGACAGTGAGTATTCTATATTTTTATATGACAGTGAGTATTCTATATTTTTTATATGACAGTGAGTATTCTATATTTTTATATGACAGTGAGTATTCTATATTTTTATATGACAGTGAGTATTCTATATTTTTATATGACAGTGAGTATTCTATATTTTTATATGACAGTGAGTATTCTATATTTTTATATGACAGTGAGTATTCTATATTTTTATATGACAGTGAGTATTCTATATTTTTATATGACAGTGAGTATTCTATATTTTTATATGACAGTGAGTATTCTATATTTTTATATGACAGTGAGTATTCTATATTTTTATATCACAGTGAGTATTCTATATTTTTATATGACAGTGAGTATTCTATATTTTTATATGACAGTGAGTATTCTATATTTTTATATGACAGTGAGTATTCTATATTTTTATATGACAGTGAGTATTCTATATTTTTATATGACAGTGAGTATTCTATATTTTTATATGACAGTGAGTATTCTATATTTTTATATCACAGTGAGTATTCTATATTTTTATATGACAGTGAGTATTCTATATTTTTATATGACAGTGAGTATTCTATATTTTTATATGACAGTGAGTATTCTATATTTTTATATGACAGTGAGTATTCTATATTTTTATATGACAGTGAGTATTCTATATTTTTATATGACAGTGAGTATTCTATATTTTTATATGACAGTGAGTATTCTATATTTTTATATGACAGTGAGTATTCTATATTTTTATATGACAGTGAGTATTCTATATTTTTATATCACAGTGAGTATTCTATATTTTTATATGACAGTGAGTATTCTATATTTTTATATGACAGTGAGTATTCTATATTTTTATATGACAGTGAGTATTCTATATTTTTATATGACAGTGAGTATTCTATATTTTTATATGACAGTGAGTATTCTATATTTTTATATGACAGTGAGTATTCTATATTTTTATATGACAGTGAGTATTCTATATTTTTATATGACAGTGAGTATTCTATATTTTTATATGACAGTGAGTATTCTATATTTTTATATGACAGTGAGTATTCTATATTTTTATATGACAGTGAGTATTCTATATTTTTATATGACAGTGAGTATTCTATATTTTTATATGACAGTGAGTATTCTATATTTTTTATATGACAGTGAGTATTCTATATTTTTATATGACAGTGAGTATTCTATATTTTTATATGACAGTGAGTATTCTATATTTTTATATCACAACAGTTCTATATTTTTATATCACAGTGAGTATTCTATATTTTTATATGGTGATGGGCTTATTCAAAGTTATTTTATAACAGTTTTGATATCAGTATTTCAAAAAAGGATTCTCAGTGTTAATCATATATTGCGCATTGCGTATTGCACTTTGCGTATGAAATATTGTGTATCGATAATTGGCAATGTTCTTAGGTGTATTAAAACAATTCATGCTGACCACCATATATGGTGATGGGCTTCGATGGAAAGTTAGTTGGTTGTCGGACATTTTGAGCTCAGTGAGTAGAAAATTCTACATTAGATTTTCATGCAATACAATACGCACGAAGCACGTGACACGTTTTATATAACATAGCTGTATCAACTAGTGGCAGTTTCACCAGCTTTTAAGCTCGCAATTGCTGACCACATGAGAGGTTATCAGCCTATTTACTTTCGTCTGGCTGACAATTTACATTAGATTTTCATGTACACGTGTTTGTGCACAGTGAATTATTACTGTTGTTTATCTAACAGCGTATCGTCTCCAGTGAGTAGGCTGTTTTGACGTGAGTGGTTAGTATCAACGGATCGCCATGAGCCCCAGGCTTCCTCTACCCGAGTTTCACGTTCTTCTCCAGCTTCCTTTCTTGTACCTGATTCGCGTAGAGCTATGACAATTTTGACACAGTGAGAGGCTGTCTGTGAAGTCAGGGGTTAGTGTCCCGGATGCCAGTGAGCCCCAGGCCCCTATACCCGAGTTCACGTTCTTTTACGGCGTACCAGGAAAGTCTCGTATAAAAAAACAGAGTTTGAACAGCTGGAGTTTCTTTTTCCAAAGGTGCAATTTGGCAATGTTATTAAGGTGAGGTACATGAGTCTTGATGACTTCAGCAATGGTTTTTTTTTTGAGCCAAAACAAACGATTTCTCTTTTTGCTGCCGAGATATATCATTTCCAAACATGCAAATTAGCAACTGATGACGTACAAGTGGTACATGGTGATTACATTAATGCCATTAATGTATTGTAAGAAAACAAACAGCTGCGCTATAGAGTGGTTTCATAAACCCGTGAAATAAAAACTATTAGTTCTGTAATAGTCAAATGCCATGCCACAAAGAAAACAATGGAATTAAGGTCTACTAATGTGTATTAGTTTAATATCTATTTCACGGGTTTATGAAAACCACTCTATAACAACATAATAATTATTGTATTGTAGGCGGTTTGATGTGTGAGATTTCAAAAATGCGCTGACAAAAGAGCGCCACAGTGCGTTCTATCTTCTGCCCACTGCTGCATGCTGTACTCCTTGCTCAGTGCTTGTCTTGCAGCAAAAGTAATTTGTGGCACTCCTCTAGAACGAGAATCAGAAATCTAAAAATTGTAAAATAATTGTTTTTCAAACTAAAAACTATCGCGGATTTGAAGATCTGTTCGGTTTGTAGGTACGAAATAAGCTCGATGGTGGGTCTGTATGCGATCAAGCGAATACCATGGAATCCTAAGAACACCAATCTTAATCGTAAAATCGCCAGAGAAGTTCAACTTATCTCAAGGCTTAATCATGAAAATGTTGTAAGGTAAACGATGTGTCAAAAAATAATGAGTTAATATGGAATAGAACAGAATACGAAAGGAAAGAAAAGGAAAGAGAAGGGAAGAGAAGAGAAAGAGAAGGAAAGAGAAGAGAAGGAAAGAGAAGAGAAGAGAAGAGAAGAGAAGAGAAGAAGAGAAGAGAAGAGAAGAGAAGAGAAGAGAAGAGAAGAGAAGAGAAGAGAAGAGAAGAGAAGAGAAGAGAAGAGAAGAGAAGAGAAGAGAAGAGAAGAGAAGAGAAGAGAAGAGAAGAGAAGAGAAGAGAAGAGAAGAGAAGAGAAGAGAAGAGAAGAGAAGAGAAGAGAAGAGCAGAGAAGAGAGAAAAGAGACAAGAAGAAAGAAAGAGAAGAGAAGAGAAGAGAAGAAAGAGACGGAAAGAAAGAGAAGAGAAGAGAGAGAAGAAAGAGACGAAAGAAAGAGAAGAGAAGAGAAGAGAAGAGAAGAAAGAGAAGAGAAGAAAAGAGAGAAGAGAAGAGAAAAAGAAGAAAAGAAGAGAAGAAAGAGAAGGAGAAGAGAAGGAAGGAGAGAGAAGGAACAAGAAGAGAAGGAAGGAGAAGAGCAGGAAGGAGAAGAGAAGAAAAAGGAAATGATATATCATTTCAGGTACTACAATTCATGGCTAGAAGTGGCCGACGAAAACGATGTCCCGTCTGAGAGCGAGGAAAGTTTAAGCGACCAAGTCGATAAAAAACTGTCGTTAGTTGAACCACAAAACGGCGAAGACTTGTTTCTAGAACTGAACAAGTTTGAGGCTCCTAGTGCTGGTCAAGTAGACAATGAACAGGATGACTCGTGGTGTAGTGATCATGATGAAAAAAACAAGCATTCAGACTCTGAATCATCTGAAGGTATGGAAGCCTGTGTGACAGGTATCGCTATCATCACCATCATATCACAATAATCACCATCATATCACAATAATCACCATCATATCACAATAATCACCATCATATCACAATAATCACCATCATATCACATAATCACCATCATATCACAATCACCACCATCATCATGGTAAGATTAGTAGTAATCATCATCATCATTACATTCATCACCTTCATTATTATCATTTGCCAATGCCAATGACAACTTGCGGCTGTCAAGACCTACATTTAGAACGAAAAACTGGTGGTCGTGCTTTCTCATCGTGTGCGCCACTACTCTGGAACGATCTCCCATTGGTCGTGAGAAACGCACCATCTACCCAATCATTTAAACAGAGACTCAAGACTTTTTTGTTTGAACAGAACGAACCACTTACATAATTTATACTAGTCACCTCACTCCTTTGACGAGTCCCGATATTTTTCTATATTTTTCTATATTCTTCTATATATATTTTCTATATATATTTTTATTTTTATTTTCTATATTTTCTTACTCACTTGTAAAGAGCATTGAGATTTATATGTAATGCGCTTTTTCAAGAATTAAATTATTATTATTATTATTATTATCATTTACATCATCATCATCATCATCATCATCATAAAAAACGTCATGTTCATCGTCATATCAATATTTCAACAATATATTTCAAACGTTTTTGGAACAAGCAACAAGCCAAGACTGCAGAGGACTTCGGTAGTTCACTGAAGCGAACATGTTATGTGAATACATTAATTACCACATAAAAATACCGACGTTCTCTGCGGGCGTGGCTTGCCGCTTGTTTCTTTAACGGCAATAACATTTTTTTAAATTGGTGTATATGACGTTGTAGGTGAATGTTCCAGTAATCCTGGCCAAACAAGCCCGCCTCGAGGTTCGTTCTACAGCAGTAAATCAGGAGGATCTTCTGAAGGCATTGTTTTTGCTACTAATAGCATCGATGAATCACTGTTACAATTTGGAGATCTCCTAGACACAGAGGTAATGTAGTCACAAGCCTAGCCTTGCGCTCACCTCCCTAATACACTCCTAGACACAGAGGTAATGTAGTCACAAGCCTAGCCTTACGCTCACCTCCCTAATACACTCCTAGACACAGAGGTAATGTAGTCACAAGCCTAGCCTTGCGCTCACCTCCCTAAAATACACTCCTAGACACAGAGGTAATGTAGTCACAAGCCTAGCCTTACGCTCACCTCCCTAATACACTCCTAGACACAGAGGTAATGTAGTCACAAGCCTAGCCTTGCGCTCACCTCCCTAAAATACACTCCTAGACACAGAGGTAATGTAGTCACAAGCCTAGCCTTGCGCTCACCTCCCTAAAATACACTCCTAGACACAGAGGTAATGTAGTCACAAGCCTAGCCTTGCGCTCACCTCCCTAAAATACACTCCTAGACACAGAGGTAATGTAGTCACAAGTCTAGCCTTGCGCTCACCTCCCTAAAATACACTCCTAGACACAGAGGTAATGTAGTCACAAGTCTAGCCTTGCGCTCACCTCCCTAAAATACACTCCTAGACACAGAGGTAATGTAGTCACAAGTCTAGCCTTGCGCTCACCTCCCTAAAATACACTCCTAGACACAGAGGTAATGTAGTCACAAGTCTAGCCTTGCGCTCACCTCCCTAAAATACACTCCTAGACACAGAGGTAATGTAGTCACAAGTCTAGCCTTGCGCTCACCTCCCTAATACACACACATTCTGCATTCCCGGTGGCATTTTATATGTTTTTGGACTGATTGGTTTAGAGCCGTTGTATTTGTTAAACAGAGCGTGGACTAACATTAATTGACATGCTGACGATATCGCTATTTCCATTCCACTAGTCGGAGGACGATGACGATGACGGCCAAGCCTGGGAGATTGGGACTAGTACCGAAAGTAACGATGACGTAAGTCTACAGTACTTATACATGCAGATGGAATACTGCGAGAAGAGAACACTACGGTATCTGATGGATGAAGGACTGAATCAAGATAGAGACAAAGTCTGGCGGTTGCTAAGGGAGATTGTAGAAGGACTTGCTCACATTCATTCCCAGGTACGTAAGAGAGTTTGAGGTAAGCGAGGCAAGCAGAAGGGATTGCACCATGTAAGAACTACTCTAGAATATGAAAACAACATGTTGGTGCTTGTGCTTGTATGCACGCTTGCATTAGGCCTGTTTTCACATGAAACAAACTTCTTGTGGTTGTGGTTGTGCTTTTGGTTGTGGTTGTGGTTGTGCTTGTGGTTGCGGTTGTGCTTGTGCTTGTGCTTTTGGTGCGGTTGTGGTTGTGTTTTTAGTTGTGGTCGTGCTTGTGGTTGTGGTTGTGCTTTTGGTTGTGGTTGTGGTTGTGGTTGTGTTTTTAGTTGTGGTTGTGCTTGTGGTTGTGCTTTTGGTTGTGCTTGTGCTTTTGGTTGTGGTTGTGTTTTTAGTTGTGGTTGTGGTTGTGCTTTTGGTTGTGCTTGTGCTTTTGGTTGTGGTTGTGGTTGTGTTTTTAGTTGTGGTTGTGCTTGTGGTTGTGGTTGTGCTTTTGGTTGTGCTTGTGCTTTTGGTTGTGGTTGTGGTTGTGTTTTTAGTTGTGGTTGTGGTTGTGCTTTTGGTTGTGCTTGTGCTTTTGGTTGTGGTTGTGGTTGTGTTTTTAGTTGTGGTTGTGGTTGTGCTTTTGGTTGTGGTTTTGGTTGTGCTTGTGCTTTTGGTTGTGGTTGTTGTTGTGGTTGTGTTTTTAGTTGTGGTTGTGGTTGTGTTTTTAATTGTGGTTGTGCTTTTGGTTGTGGTTGGTTGTGGTTTTGGTTTTGGTTTTGGTTGTGGTTTTGGTTGTGGTTGTGCTTTTGGTTGTGGTTTTGGTTTTGGTTTTGGTTGTGGCTGTGGTTGTGTTTTTAGTTGTGCTTGTGGTTGTGCTTTTGGTTGTGGTTGTGCTTGTGCTTGTGCTTTTGGTTGTGCTTGTGCTTTTGGTTGTGCTTGTGCTTTTGGTTGTGCTTTTGGTTGTGGTTGTGGTTGTGGTCGTGGTTGTGTTTTTGGTTGTGGTTGTGGTTGTGGTTGTGGTTGTGGTTGTGTTTTTAGTTGTGCTTTTGGTTGTGCTTGTGGTTGTGCTTTTGGTTGTGGTTGTGGTTGCGGTTGATGGTTGTGCTTTTGGTTATGCTTATGCTTGTGGTTGTGCTTGTGCTTGTGGTTGTGCTTGTGCTTCTGGTTGTGCTTGTGCTTGTGGTTGTGCTTGTGGTTGTGCTTGTGGTTGTGGTTGTGGTTATGGTTGTGCTTGTAGTTGTGGTTGTGCTTGTGGTTGTGGTTGTGCTTTTGGTTGTGGTTGTGGTTGTGGTTGTGGTTGTGTTTTTAGTTGTGGTTGTGCTTGTGGTTGTGCTTTTGGTTGTGCTTGTGCTTTTGGTTGTGGTTGTGGTTGTGTTTTTAGTTGTGGTTGTGGTTGTGCTTTTGGTTGTGCTTGTGCTTTTGGTTGTGGTTGTGGTTGTGTTTTTAGTTGTGGTTGTGCTTGTGGTTGTGGTTGTGCTTTTGGTTGTGCTTGTGCTTTTGGTTGTGGTTGTGGTTGTGTTTTTAGTTGTGGTTGTGGTTGTGCTTTTGGTTGTGCTTGTGCTTTTGGTTGTGGTTGTGGTTGTGTTTTTAGTTGTGGTTGTGGTTGTGCTTTTGGTTGTGCTTGTGCTTTTGGTTGTGGTTGTGGTTGTGTTTTTAGTTGTGGTTGTGCTTGTGGTTGTCGTTGTGCTTTTGGTTGTGCTTGTGCTTTTGGTTGTGGTTGTGGTTGTGTTTTTAGTTGTGGTTGTGGTTGTGCTTTTGGTTGCTTGTGCTTGTGCTTTTGGTTGTGGTTGTGGTTGTGTTTTTAGTTGTGGTTGTGGTTGTGCTTTTGGTTGTGGTTTTGGTTGTGCTTGTGCTTTTGGTTGTGGTTGTTGTTGTGTTTTTAGTTGTGGTTGTGGTTGTGTTTTTAATTGTGGTTGTGCTTTTGGTTGTGGTTGTGGTTGTGCTTTTGGTTGTGGTTGTGCTTTTGGTTGTGGTTGTGCTTTTGGTTGTGGTTTTGGTTTTGGTTGTGGTTGTGGCTGTGGTTGTGTTTTTAGTTGTGCTTGTGGTTGTGCTTTTGGTTGTGGTTGTGCTTGTGCTTGTGCTTTTGGTTGTGCTTGTGCTTTTGGTTGTGCTTGTGCTTTTGGTTGTGCTTTTGGTTGTGGTTGTGGTTGTGGTCGTGGTTGTGCTTTTGGTTGTGGTTTTGGTTGTGGTTGTGTTTTTAGTTGTGCTTTTGGTTGTGCTTGTGGTTGTGCTTTTGGTTGTGGTTGTGGTTGCGGTTGATGGTTGTGCTTTTGGTTATGCTTATGGTTGTGCTTGTGCTTGTGCTTGTGGTTGTGCTTGTGCTTCTGGTTGTGCTTGTGGTTGTGCTTGTGGTTGTGCTTGTGGTTGTGGTTGTGGTTATGGTTGTGGTTGTGCTTGTAGTTGTGGTTGTGCTTGTGGTTGTGCTTGTGCTTTTGGTTGTGGTTGTGGTTGTGGTTGTGGTTGTGTTTTTAGTTGTGGTTGTGCTTGTGGTTGTGCTTTTGGTTGTGCTTGTGCTTTTGGTTGTGGTTGTGGTTGTGTTTTTAGTTGTGGTTGTGGTTGTGCTTTTGGTTGTGCTTGTGCTTTTGGTTGTGGTTGTGGTTGTGTTTTTAGTTGTGGTTGTGCTTGTGGTTGTGCTTTTGGTTGTGCTTGTGCTTTTGGTTGTGGTTGTGGTTGTGTTTTTAGTTGTGGTTGTGGTTGTGCTTTTGGTTGTGCTTGTGCTTTTGGTTGTGGTTGTGGTTGTGTTTTTAGTTGTGGTTGTGGTTGTGCTTTTGGTTGTGGTTTTGGTTGTGCTTGTGCTTTTGGTTGTGGTTGTTGTTGTGGTTGTGTTTTTAGTTGTGGTTGTGGTTGTGTTTTTAATTGTGGTTGTGCTTTTGGTTGTGGTTGTGGTTGTGCTTTTGGTTGTGGTTGTGCTTTTGGTTGTGGTTGTGCTTTTGGTTGTGGTTTTGGTTTTGGTTGTGGTTGTGGCTGTGGTTGTGTTTTTAGTTGTGCTTGTGGTTGTGCTTTTGGTTGTGGTTGTGCTTGACCTTTTGGTTGTGCTTGTGCTTTTGGTTGTGCTTGTGTTTTTAGTTGTGCTTTTGGTTGTGCTTGTGGTTGTGCTTTTGGTTGTGGTTGTGGTTGCGGTTGATGGTTGTGCTTTTGGTTATGCTTATGCTTGTGGTTGTGGTTGTGCTTCTGGTTGTGCTTGTGCTTCTGGTTGTGCTTGTGGTTGTGGTTGTGGTTGTGGTTGTGGTTGTGGTTATGGTTGTGGTTGTGCTTGTAGTTGTGGTTGTGCTTGTAGTTGTGCTTGTGCTTGTGCTTGTGCTTGTGTTTTTAGTTGTGCTTTTGGTTGTGCTTGTGGTTGTGCTTTTGGTTGTGGTTGTGCTTGTGGTTGTGCTTGTGCTTGTTTGTGGTTGTGCTTGTGGTTGTGCTTGTGCTTGTGCTTGTGCTTGTGCTTGTGCTTGTGGTTGTGGTTGTGGTTGTGGTTGTGCTTGTGGTTGTGCTTGTGGTTGTGGTTGCGTTAGGCCCGTCTTTCTTAGGGAAATAGCGTCGCTAGTGAAAAACGGGTTCGTTTGGGTCTTTAGCTTCAAAGATTCAAAGGTGATTCGTTTGCTTCAACAGGGCATCATCCACCGCGACTTAAAACCCGTCAATCTCTTTCTCGACGCTCATGGACACATTAAAATCGGAGACTTTGGCCTTGCGACTACCCATGGCTTAACCCGTGGCGAACCCACCCAAGACGTACATACAGACAACGTCACGTCAGCTGAAGCAGCGGAAACCTCAACTACAGCAGAAGGAATGACTGGTAAAGTTGGAACTGTATTGTATGTTGCTCCAGAGCTTGCCAAGGGAAGTGCCAGACTCAAATACAGTCAGAAAGTCGATCTGTACAGTCTAGGGATCATCTTCTTTGAGATGTGTTATCGACCTCTCTCTACTGGTATGGAACGCGTGACAGCGATAGGGAATATCAGAACGGTACGTACCGCAGAAAATATATTTGTATGCGCGCCTCTTTTTTATGGGTTTCCTGTGGTATAGCGGTGTCTTTTTTATGGGTTTCCTGTGGTAGAGCGGTGTCTTTTTTGATGGGTTTCCTGTGGTAGAGCGAATATATTTTTACTACATGTATTGCGCGCGCGCTCTACCACAGGAAACCCATAAAAATGCGCACATACAAATATCGTTCATTTATTATAATGAAGTAGCCTCAAAAGCAATGGCCGGTTGGGCTACCTGTGGTGTACTTCCTAGTGTACAAACTTAATTAAGTGTAAGGCCGTACAATTATCAAACATCTGGTGGCAAAAATCACAAAAATGGAATTCGCTCTAACTTTGCATATGGATAGCCCTTGGTCTGAATATAAACGCTGTGTAGTTTGTTTGGGAAAATATTTATATGTTTTGGAGAAAATCGAAAAAACTATTTTGGCTTCAGACACCATGTAATGACTGTCGGCGGAGTGAAAATGCATCAAATTCATTCCATTCGTATATCAAAACTAAAATCAACAGAAATATTTCAACACCATCGCTGTATTGTATAACTCTTTCTTGGTCTCTAGGCTTAATATCATAAACATTCAGCGAGTTTAAGAAGTCCAATAAATTCCAAATCAAAGTGCACTATTTGGAAAATCCAACCGGTGGGTCAAAAAGAATAGTTTTTTAGTCATGTGCCAGTGATCCACATTTTATAATATTGCAGCTACGTACTAAGAAGATGATATAGTTTTGGAATCTTGAAAGTTTTATTTGGGCAATTGACGTTTTGCTTCTGAGAAAACTCTTTTATTCACCCGGCTCGAAAAACATCAAAAACGGTGATTGCGTGACCGCGTGACAATTGGTAAAATAACGGTACAATGTTTCTGTTAACTTCAGAGCCATGTATAACTGTTAAACAACATACATTTTCTCGTTTCTATGCTTGCAATGCATCGGGATGTCTTTGCATGACATATTATGCTGTTATGTGTGCGTTGAATATTTGGACATTTGGAATACGGTTGAATTATCCAGCCGTCAAAACTGTTCATAACTTGAATATTCCTTTACATTCTTGTTCCTCTACTGTTGTCCTGGCGTAGTCAATCGAATAAAACCGAACAAAAAATAAATCGAATCCAATGGAACCCAATCGTTCGATTGTTTTGCGATTGGTTCGGCCATCGAACAGAATCTAACGCCATCCTCGGAAACCCAGGGGTTGCAGGGGGAGGGGAGAGGGGGGAGGGGAGGGAAAAAGGATGAATCGAACCGGATCTTTTGGGAGAATGCGATTACCGAACACAAGATCGAACCATTCGAACTCACAATCATTTCGATTAGTTAGATTTTGTTCGGTGAAAATAAAACGCCATAAAAATAAAATATTGATGAGCAGCACTGCAGTCCTAATAAAATCGGAAGATTTCTGCCATCTAATAGCCACGTAAGCCAAGGCTAAAGAACGCAATGTAAAAAGACTAAAACTCCTGGTACAGTGGAACTCGGTTAATACGGACACCATCGGGATGAGACGAGACGCAGTGTCCTTATTAACCGGGTGTCCATATAAACCGGGTCGGTCAATTTACGTCACTTACATTTTTGGCGGAAACAATGACTGCATGACACTGGTGATCTGTTTATTTTTAGTGGGGAAACTATAAATGCACGTAATTAGCGATCAGTTTACAAGTTGAACGTGAGAAAGCACAGAACGTGCGTAATTTTAATTAAAAAGCGATTAATTTACCCATTGTCGTTGTTTTGGGAAAATAAAGTGTCCGTATTATTATTATTATTATTATTATTATTATTATTATTATTATTATTATTATTATTATTATTATTATTATTATTATTATTATTATTATTATTATTATTATTATTATTATTATTATTATTATTATTATTATTATTATTATTATTATTATTATTATTATTATTATTATTGTTCAATTGTTATTGAACAATCCAAGCGATCATTTTAAATTTTGTAAATAAGGATTTTTGTCTATTTTTCTATCTCTTATTTGTAATTATTATTATTATTATTATTATTATTATTATTATTATTATTATTATTATTATTATTATTATTATTATTATTATTATTATTATTATTATTATTATTATTATTATTATTATTATTATTATTATTATTATTATCATTATTATGAAAATGGGCATATTGGGACAGGAAAAAATGTCCGTTGTCCGTATTATCCGGTGTCCGTATTAAACAGGTATATTTTATAGATATTTGTATGAGTTTCGGCAGGGACAGAACAACGTGTCCGTAATAACCGGGTGTCCGTATTAACCGGGTGTCCGTATTAACCGGGTGTCCGTAAGGCCGGGGTTCTACTGTACTGAATAAAGATGTGTATGTGTGTACGCATGAAATAAATTTAATTTAAACACATTTCAAGGGCAACTCTTAAGGTAATCAGAAACACTATAATAACATCAACAACTGCAAATCAACAAGTGCCTTTACAACAGAGAGTTGGGATATTCTTATACGAATATACTGGGTCTACTACCCGGGGGAGGAGAGGGGGGGGGGGGGGGGGGGGGGGGGGGACTCCCCCATATATAAAGTGGTTGGGATGCTCGTCGCGTACCTCACCTTATTATCACTTATTTTCGCGCGTCTTTAATTTCGCGATTTTCGCGTTTGAAAAAAAAACCCGCGAAATTAAAGACTCGCGAATAATAATTACGGCGAAAATTAACGAAGCAAAATTTTATGTCACGCAGTGATGTCTTGAATTGAATTGTTACATCATTTACCCAATTCAAAACAATATGTTTGTATACTGCACCGGATCATAATTTCAAAAAACGTGAAATTAAGTTCCCTTATACACGTTTTTTCTGCAAAATCGCGAAATTAAAGCCTCGTGAAATATGCCTCTGACATGTTCGCGAAATTAAGGACGCGCGAAAATAAATGATACTAAGGTACCTTTTAGGGGTCCAGATCCGCGATTTGGTACCTCTTAGGGTGTCACAAATCTAAAAGGACCACAAAAGACTAAGCCGGTACCTTTTAGGGTGATATATTTAAAACGTTAAATATATTTCAAAGATCGCAACGTTTCCGATTAATACTGATGAAGGCCATTGATTAATGGCCGAAACGTCTATATAAAAAAAAAACAGAAGTCAGAGAAAAACACTGTATATTCAATAATGTACCTTTTAGGGTGTTTGTCAGTAAATGAGATACCCGAGACAAGATAATGACAACCGGAATGACAGTTATAGCTATTGTCACTTTAGAGCTGGTACCTTTTAGGGGTAAAAATTATATGTTGCCACACCCACCTGGACAAGACAAGATACCTTTTAGGGGTAAATTTCAAAATTTCCGACGAGCATCCCAACCACTTTATATATGGGAGTCCCACCGAGACGTTTGCCGGTCTTTAGCAGGTCATCAGTCAACATAAAACGCGTTAAAATTGTGTAAAAGAAGACAATGTGTATTTTTTCCTTTGTCCTAAACAGGGTCCTAAAATAGAGGGTGTTGTCCTAGACAGGGTAGGTATTTTAGATTTTTTTGTCCTAAACAGGGTCAGGGTTTCAAACCCTCAGCGGCACCCCTATACCCAAACATGGGTCAAGTACCCCCAGGGTGTATATACTGTGTACTACCCTTCCCAGTAGAGCGAGTCAGCCACGGTTTTTTCATCACCTTCGTAGTGGATGTTTCGTTAACCGCAAGTCGGTTTGAAAGCCATCACGTGGTATGTTTGTGTGTACCACGAGATCAATGTTTTCGCATCACGTGATGCAGTTCGCATGTGTACATCAATACATCATTCCCTGCATCAACCAATCAAAATTTACCATTCTCACGCCTGAAATGAACAACATATTATTTTTACAGCTAAGTCGGCTAGATCTAACGATCTAACGTGTTTGGAAAATCCAACACAATCGTCAACTGTGAGTTCTTGTAAACGTCTGTAAACTCCCTCGTGAACGCTTCACGAATTTCCTAAGAGCAATGCTTGTTAAAAGCTAGTTCAGTACGGTGTGCAAGTACATAACCACCTTCGTAGTGGTGGGTTGGACAGTTGTCTAGTATACTGTAGAATTAATTTTCTAGCGTGAACTAAATTAGAATAAGATTTGCGAACTGCATCACGTGATGCGAAAACATTGATCTCGTGGTACACACAAACATACCACGTGATGGCTTTCAAACCGACTTGCGGTTAACGAAACATCCACTACGAAGGTGATGAAAAAACCGTGGGTGACTCGCTCTACTGGGAAGGGTAGTATTTCAATCAATCGCAAGACATCCCGACCCCCACCCCCTTGACCAACATGCTGTTCAAGGTATTATGCAAATTATATTCACAGTGACCCGAGATTTCGCTTAACAACAGTAGAGGAACAAGAATGTAAAGGAATATTCAAGTTTTGAACAGTTTTGACGGCTGGATAATTCAACCGTATTTCAGAATCCAAATGTCCAAATATTCAACGCACACATAACAGCATAATATGTCATGCAATGATATCCCGATGCATTGCAAGCATAGAAACGAGAAAATGTATGTTGTTTAACAGTTATACATGGCTCTGAAGTTAACAGAAACATTGTACCGTTATTTTACCAATTGTCACGCGGTCACGCAATCACCGTTTTTGATGTTTTTCGAGCCGGGTGAATAAAAGAGTTTTCTCAGAAGCAAAACGTCAATTGCCCAAATAAAACTTTCAAGATCCCAAAACTATATCATCTTCTTAGTACGTAGCTGCAATATTATAAAATTTGGATCACTGGCACATGACTAAAAAACTATTCTTTTTGACCCACCGGTTGGATTTTCCAAATAGTGCACTTTGATTTGGAATTTATTGGACTTCTTAAACTCGCTGAATGTTTATGATATTAAGCCTAGAGACCAAGGAAGAGTTATACAATACAGCGATGGTGTTGAAATATTTCTGTTGATTTTAGTTTTGATATACGAATGGAATGAATTTGATGCATTTTCACTCCGCCGACAGTCATTACATGGTGTCTGAAGCCAAAATAGTTTTTTTCGATTTTCTCCAAAACAAATAAATATTTCCCCAAACAAACTACACAGCGTTTATATTCAGACCAAGGGCTACTCATATGTAAAGTTAGAGCGAATTCCATTTTTGTGATTTTTGCCACCACATTGGGTTTTTTGTTTGATAATTGTACGGCCTTACACTTAAGAAGTTCGGTTTCAAAGGAAGGATGCTTATACTTTCACGTTATTATTGCAGAGTAAAATCAAGTTTCCAGAAGATTTTGACAAAAAGCGTATGTCGAAGGAGATGACAGTACTGTGTTGGCTTCTCCAACACGATCCCATCGAACGCCCGACCTCACAAGAACTCCTACAAAGCCACTTCATTCCACCCAAGCTCGAGGATCACCAACTCGACGAAGTCCTTAAACACACGCTGTCATCCACGAACTCTACTCGTTACAGACGTCTAATGGACGCCATGTTTTCCCAGCACGTCAACCCCGTCTTTGACGTCACTTATGACATCGAGATATTCAAGGCAGGGACTGGGGCGAGAGCAGTTCTTGCGCAACAACATGTTCATGAGACTCTTAAAAGGATCTTTACTGGACACGGTGCTCTATGTATACGTACACCATTACTGATGCCACGTACGCACATATTGGACAACCTGGAATCGGCGGTGTCTGTAGTGGATCATAGCGGTGGGCTCGTTGCGCTTCCGTACGATTTGCGTATACCGTTTGCGCGTTATATAGCCCGTAGTGGCGTGACGTACGTCAAACGTTTTGATATTGGTTGTGTGTATAGGGATAGGAAGGTCCTAGGTGCACACCCTAAAGAACTCTACGAGTGTGCCTTTGATATAGTCTCTCCTACGTCAGAGGGTAACGTATCCGATGCCGAGGTGTTACTGACCGTGGCTGAAATCATCCGTGAATTCCCGTGTCTTGATAATCGTAAATACTTCATCCGTATGAACCACGCGGGTTTATTGAAGGCTGTCTTAACGACGTACGGAATCCCTGAACATCGACACCAAGATATCTTCACCATCCTGCAGGAATCACAGACTGAAAGGCTGCGAAACGAGCATCTCAACGAGTTGTTTGAAGGTCTTCTGGTATCTGAACACTCCATCGCTGCTTTGTACGGGTTTTTGTACTGTGAAGGAACAGTTGACAAAGTTCGCGAGCACATTATTGGTGTGCTAAAACGACGGACGCAAGCAAGCACCGACGCGAGACAAGCGCTGCAGGAACTACAGGCTGTCGTTTCTCACTGTGCAACGTTTGATGTCAAACTGCCCATTGTGATCAAAACGACGTTTCTTTACAACATCCAGCATTTCTCAGGCATTCTCTTCCAAGTCGTTGCTACTGACAACCGCAAAATGAAACGCGGTGGTGTAGATATTCTTGCTGCTGGCGGTCGCTACGATAAACTAATAGCACACTTTGTACATGGAAGTACAACCCAGCACTGCCCTGGCGCTGTGGGAGTCAGTATTGCCGTGGAAAAGATCGTGTCTGCGGTATCTAATGACGAGTCCATCAATCTCCCCTGCGCCTGCGATGTTTTGGTTTGTTCGACCAGTCACACATCTATGTTAACGGAGCGCATGCGTATTGTGCATGAGTTATGGTCAGCGGGTATTCATGCAACACTGATGTATGATTCACCAGCTCAGTTTACCCTGGAGGGTATGCAGGATTACTGTAGGGAGACAGGGATCCCACACTTGGTGTTTTTAAGGGAACAGGATCCTGGCGTTGTTAGGGTAAGTAATATCATGATTACCTCGGTTTTCTTTGTTTTTAGAGGGACGTTTAATCTCTGAAAACTCTCTGAAAACTCACTGAAAACTCTCTGAAAACTCACTGGGGGGCACCAATAATTTTGGCTAGCTGTCGCTGAATCCATAAAATCAGTAAGAAATAGGAATACTGCTTAAGAAATCCCTTCAAAGAAATGCCGCAAAATTGGATCAAATCCGAATTGACACTATTGGCTATTGGCTATTCAGTGATCTACTGTGCATCACAAGTTGCATGATTAAAACCTGTTCAATGAATGAGTACAGTCTACAGTATCCATGGTTTTGCCTTACGTAAACGCTAGATCTCGTCAAGAATAGCTATAAAACACACATCATTATGTACACATATCTGCAGACCCTCAAATGCCCTACGATTTGGCCACTAGATCGATTTTCTGTCAGTATTTAATAACTTGCTGAACTGAACTACTCTCGAGAGTTTTAACTTGACTTTGGCAGCCACGTTTGTCTTATTTATGCTCTCGGTGAAACTAAATCTTCAGTGTTTAATTGATTTGTAGGTCGTTTCGAACGAGAAAGACAAAGTCACTAAATCCTTGATATCATCGAAAGACTTGCTGGAGCATCTTCAAGTGAAGATCAACAGTCGAAGTGAAGCAGCAGACGTCGCTGTCTCGAATCTCAAATCAAGTAACACGGCGGCCTCCACCGCGGATTATTCGTCATTTGCATGCCCTGACATTCAAGTGTCATTTCAAATTCAAGACAAACTTCCGTGGAACATCAAGAAACGATACGAGAGTCAGATGCTGGCCAAGATAGGACCGGTGGTTCAACAGGTTCGCCTGCATATTGGATCAAAAAGTGGTGTAGAAGTTATAGGGGTAAGTAAAACGTAGCCTCCTCTGCAGGCGACTCTAAAGATGGGTTTCCTGTGGCGCTTCTCGTTTCTCCTCTTCAGTCCCTCACGGTCATAATAGACAGGAAGCCCAAGAGGAGAAAAGAGAGAGAAGAAACGCCTGCGGAGGAGGCTAAGTACTAAAACTACTGATAGATTAACAACAACAATAACAAATACAACAACATTATCATTACAAACATTATCACCACAAATAACATCAATCTATATACCTCCGTTGCTATGGTTGTTTTATAGTTCCTTTATCAACAATTGTACACCATGGGAGCAAATAAACATTGATGACGTCATCGATGTGACGTTGAAAATGACGTCACTGTTTTAAAGTCAGTCCTGGCCTAGTTATGTTGTTTACAAGTTTAAACCTCTGCCCGTACTCCCCCCCCCCCCCCCCCCCTTTATCAATGTTATTTTGATTGGCATATTAAAATGGCAGAGTAGGCCTTGTAAATAGATTACGTCATTTGTCCGTGCAGTTGTTTTCCTCATTCGGTGACATTCGGTGTTTTTGATTTTCATAGTATCAAAACCTGTGTTTTGTTCTCCTCTCACGACAATGGTGATATAATACTTAGGACACTTTTCTGCAGTGATGACAATGGTGATGTAATACTTAGGACACTTTTCTGCAGTGATGACAATGGTGATGTAATACTTAGGACACTTTTCTGCAGTGATGACAATGGTGATGTAATACTTAGGACACTTTTCTGCAGTGATGACAATGGTGATGTAATTAGGACACTTTTCTGCAGTGATGACGATGGTGATGTAATACTTAGGACACTTTTCTGCAGTGATGACAATGGTGATGTAATACTTAGGACACTTTTCTGCAGTGATGACAATGGTGATGTAATACTTAGGACACTTTTCTGCAGTGATGACAATGGTGATGTAATACTTAGGACACTTTTCTGCAGTGATGACAATGGTGATGTAATACTTAGAACACTTCTGCAGTGATGACAATGGTGATGTAATACTTAGGACACTTTTCTGCAGTGATGACAATGGTGATGTAATACTTAGGACACTTTTCTGCAGTGATGACAATGGTGATGTAATACTTAGGACACTTTTCTACAGTGATGACAATGGTTATATAATACTTAGGACACTTTTCTGCAGTGATGACAATGATGATGTAATACTTAGGACACTTTTCTGCAGTGATGACAATGGTGATGTAATACTTAGGACACTTTTCTGCAGTGATGACAATGGTGATGTAATACTCAGGACACTTTTCTGCAGTGATGACAATGGTGATGTCTACTATAATACTACTACTAAATAACTTGCAAGTTCTGAATCATGTATTACAGTGATTTTACACCGGCCAGAATGAAGTCTAGTAACACAAGAAGACCATGCAATTCTTTATATGGATTTTCAATTTTCTTTTTACTTTTCAGATTCAGTTTATTCACATTGATTAATATATACATAGTGTAACACACACATAGCCGCAAATAGCAAAGCTAATCTAGGCGGGCTTGTGTTTACAAAGATAGATTAAGTAAGTACATAACTAATGTTATACAACGCCTTGTCGATAACAATGAAATTCCAGTATCTGTAGCATCTGTAGTGTCGGCTATGCTTATCTTTCACATTCTAGAGTGCAAACACTAAAACCGTGAAACAGTACAAACTAGTTAGTGCTAAATAGCACCAATGAAACAATAGAAAACAAAAGACATTGCACTATTTAAGTTAGCACTGTTTCATGGTTTTAGTGTTTGCACTCTAATGTTAGTTTTGTTAATATATATACAGTCATTCTCAAAGAGGTTGTCCAGATGAAAAGATTACAATACTACAATAAAGTCACGTGATTCATTATGTTTTCAATTTTTGTGCGCGGAACTGCGAGTTGATATCAGCGCCATTACATTCACTTCTCACAATGCCTTGTACTTTTGCATCTCAAATTGAAATTCCACGCGAGGAAATTGATGGCCACTATAAAAAAGAGCAGGGGACTGGGAACGAGTTTATTAGAATTAATGTAATTACGAAATTAAGTTTATGACATGAAACAACATGTTGAAATTATCATATGTGTAAAGTTTGATGTGATTTGAGTGAATCCTGTCGGAATTATAAACTTTTGAAATTTTGAAATTTTACAGTGAATGTATGGTTTGGGTAGACAACGTAAAAAAAAATAAAGAGTTTGTATGGGAAAATGTACATCTTTGATGCCCTCTAGCATCGTCAATATTAAGCCAAAGTTCACCAAACTTTCCAGATTAGCTAAGTTTGATCTGTTCTGTCAGAAAATGTTGCCCACTTTTGCTAGTTTCTTATTGAATTAGTTTTACGGACTTGGTCCCAGTCCCCTGCTCTTTTTTGTAATGGCCAATACATAATGAATCACGTGACTTTATTGTAGTATTGTAGTCTTTTCACCTGGACAACCTTTTTAAGAATGACTGTATGTTGGTCGCTTTTGGTGTCGGTATATATATAGAGGATATTACATGGGCGCGCGGAGATACGAATTTTATCTTCGAGTGTTGATGATATCTCTCACGAGTGAGCGCAGCGAACGAGTGAGAGATATTCAACACGAGAAGATAATTCGTATCTCCAAGCGCCCATGTAATGTTCTGTTTATTATATAGATATCGATGAAATATCAGGATCAAGAAAAACTTCAACTAACAGCTTTATTGAACAAACATTCCGCTATATTATTCTTATAGATATAACATGTAACGTAAGCCGGCTATGAAATTGTCTGTTCGAACAACGACTAAAGCTTTTAAAAGTGATGATAAAGTACGTTAATCAACAATTGAATGTTTTAGCTCAAATAACAAGAAAAAGAACACAGTGATTTGCCGTAATTTGCACGACTTAAATGGCGTTCAACACTAGAAAGAATTCCTCGAAGAGAAGTCGGTTCGTACTCTTCCCCCGTCTTTGTTCTTGCAGCCACTATGAATTGGCTTAAGTAAACGTTAAGTTCATGAGGTGGAATCTTCTCTATTTCTCTGTCTTCTCTTCGCTCTTCCTCAAGAAATTTCTTGACGAGTTTTAGGTCGTAGTGAGTTTTTTTCTTTGTGTTTTTGTTTTCCTCTCCTTGAATTAATTTGTCGACATCGCTATCAGTAATATTGAGAAATCTTCCCGCATCTTGCTTAATTTCTTCTCCTTCAATTTGTGGTAGGAGATTAATATCGAAATAAGGTAATATTTCGTCAAAAAGATCATCACAGTTGTCCTTCAAGATTGTTTTGGCTGCCATTTTGATCAGAAGAAACAAATTCGCGCGCAAAGGCGCCGAAGAAACCATTAAAGTGTGATTGGCTGATAAGAGGGTGGTCATGGCAACGGTGATATCTTCACATGTGAAGGATAAAAATGATATCTTCACTGCGTACGACATTTTAGACACAGGAGAAATCCTGATATTTCATCGATATCTATATAATAAATATTTATATCACACTCGGTTGAATTCGAGAATTGGAGCATCATTAATCGAATTGTCTTCGTGCCTTGCATTCCTGAATACTTCTTTTACGATGACAACTCTTGAGTTGTTATTCTTGTTGTTCATAGTGTGGTCATAGTTGTTTTCTTGTTCAAGGTTAACAGAACTTAAGTTAGTGAAGGAATACCTCAGTTCTTTCCGTGCATTCGCTGTGTAGAATATCTTGATTCTGTTGGCCTGTCTTACGTATTTGTTGTCTCTCAAGCCGGGTTTAATGGAATCCAGTGTTTGTCTGTGCTTGTGGCATTGTAATGTCAGCCTCTTCCTCTGTGCTTTAATAAAGCGTTCTTGCCTTTTAAACCAGCAAGGAAGGTGCGCGCGTAGAAAGTCGAAAACAAATCTATTGCGTAGCAGATAAACCAGCGGCGCAAGGACTCCTCGAAGGCGAAAGAAGAAGAACTCAACTGTTTGAACTGTCGAGGATACGTTTCCCTGACCTGTGATCAATGACCAGGTAACGCAACCTAAGAACGGTGTGGTAAATACCAAATACAAAGATAACAACAAGATCGCTGTGACAGAGGAGGGGCCGTACGAGTTCACTGCAAAGCGTTCGGTCTTTGGCGCTGGATGAACGCCGCAAGCGTCTTCCACTTCGATTGCTCTGCGTCGACGGGCCGACAACACTACCTGGATGAAAATCCAGATAACAATAAAAAACGGCACCAAGACACACGCAACCTTTAGGATGCTTGCCAAGGGAAGGATGTCCATACCGGGAGTGTGTGGGTACGGTAAACGCTGACAAATCTCCAAAGCAAAGTTCCTGGAAGATCTCGAAGCGAAAAGATCCCAAGGGAGTGAAGTAATAACGGCTTGAATCCACACACAACCAACTATTGCACGAGCGTTGTCGAGTCTTAGACGTCGCAATGAATTGTGCACCAAACTGAAGTACCTGTCGATGGAAATGGCCGTCATACTCAAGACAACAACTTGAGTCGAACACTGGTATATAAAAATAGACACTCTGCAGAATGCAAACTGACTGAAAAGTTGTCCATGAAGAAGTTCTATCACGTAAAACAGTATATCACTGACCACTAATACAATATCGGCAATACACATGTTCACAACAAACAGATTGGTGACTGTCCGCATCTTAAAGTTTTTGAAAAAAGTGAACAAGATAAGATTGTTGCCTAGAAGCGTGATCACGGCCACAAACATGACAGCTACCATCTTGGCATTGTTGAGAGGAGTACTCGGTCTTGGAGTAGTGTTTGAGGTGATATTTGTCATGTTAAGGAGACTTGAATTGAGCGGCATTGCTTCGACTCTACTTGAATCTGTTGTCACAAGATATGTTCAGTGATGAATGAGCCTCGATGAACAGCCGGTTCGCAGATGAGTGTACTCATAAATCGATGCACCGAGCCGTTCCACAGATTCCTATTTTGACCATCAATATTCAGGATATTTTATGCTATGCTAAAACTACTGTACTACAGAATGCTTAAAGTGCACCTAACCCCTGTGAGATTGTTTTAAAAATCTATTCAATATAAGCTGAATAGTTGTTGGGTTCAGTATTTTGTGATTTGAACCTTGCGTTTATGAGTTATAGAGGTTTGAAATCTCAATATGCAAATTTGATGACGTCTACCCAGGAATCATTTATTATACAAAAACGCCCTTGCGCTGATTATTGACATTTGTAAACTTACAGAATATTTTCACAGTCTTTATAAATGATTTTATAACTTTTTTGCCCATTTCAAAAAATAAGTTCTTCTTGAAAAAGTCTAAATAAGTTATGGCAAATTCCTGGGTAGACGTCATCAAATTTGCATATTGAGATTTCAAACCTCTATAACTCATAAACGCAAGGTTCAAATCACAAAATACTGAGCCCAACAACTATTCAGCTTATATTGAATAGATTTTTAAAACAATCTCACAGGGGTTAGGTGCACTTTAATTTGGCCATTTTATTTTGTTAGGTAATTTGCACCAATTGTCTTACTATTCGCAGGCTAACTGTTCTCGTGAGGAAATAGAAATCTGAATATGTAGTAAAACAATGTCATTTGATCATTCAAATCGCAAGACCATCAGATGGAACGATAGATTCGTGTATTCTTGGTTTTCACATGACGTCATCAAAAAGCTAAAATCCAAACTATTCACCTCACAAAACTGTTTGTTGGATATGTTGTTTATATCGTTATAAGAAAATTCTTACCAAAATAATTTTGTAATTTAGATTTTTGGTTTTCGTTTTATTGCGAGTCAAATTCTGTCACGCAATACAGTCACGCATTTTCAAAAGCCATAGAAATAGGAAAATTCGTTTGAAATAATACGATTTTAACTTAGTAGATGATGGGTAACTTTATTTTGATGAATATAGCTATTGAAAAATTGAAGTATTTGCATTTAAACATGATTTTCAGTTTCAGTCTTCGTGGCGGACACATACATTTTAACTAAATTATGAGCATAAGCGATCGCTCATATCTTCGGAAAATTTACGATGACGTAGGTGAAAACTGACAATCTTGCTTTCCGGCAATTGTTTGCTTGGCTTGGTAAACAAAGGGTTGAAGTGTAACTATTATAAAGAACTTGAACACAGCCCATTTATTTGACCTAATACAGAATAATTTCAACTGATCCACAGTTAACTTTGGTCTTAGAATAGTCATTCTCCTTTCCCTCTGACAACCTTTATAGAACATGAAACAGATGTATATGCAGGGCCGTAGTTAGTCTGCTAACAGCCCTCCTTTTCCCTCCAGACTTTAACAGTCTAGGACGTAGCCGCCAGTTTTTGAGTGGTCCGGTTTTCAAAATCGGGAAAAAAATAATAAAATCACTCAAGACACACACCATCCCCCAACACCCTGTTTGATTCGAAAAGTGGTCCGGTTGAAACCCGAACCAACCGTACTGGCAGCTACGACCCTGATATGTTGGCGTGGGTTTGGGCGAGCGCTGACGAAATTCAACAGTTGTCGTTTATTTTGATTGACCAGTACTGTTAGTGAACGAAGACGATTCTTCAAGGTCTTTCTAAGAAACCAGATTTGTGTGATTTTAGGCCCCGTCCACACTATTCCGTTTTCGTTTGAAAATGCATCGTTGTTATATTGTTCTCTATCCTCAAAGGAATCGAAAGCAATCAGCTCATTACCATACGCAGGTTAGCGTTTTAGTGTGGACGGGGTCGTAATAAAAATGTTTTTAGTACATTTTCATTTAAAAAGTAAATTGACTGAAGTATATTATAGCCATTGATCAGTTTGAGATTTTTAAAAGAACAAATAATAATCTTTTTTCGTGTGAATCTTACATGTATTTTGTTATTTTATTTTAGGTGGATTTACCAGGAAATATTCTGAAGAGCATGACGGCTTCGTTAGATCTAGACGATAATCAAGACATCTTTGATAAAGGTGTATCAGCCGTCACTAGCAAACACACTCGATATGCCAAGGCCATTACTCGGCTAAGCGACGAACTACGGGAATTAAAAATTACCAAAAAACTGCCCATTATTTTCGTGTATAGTGTAAAAGACGAGGTTTACAGGATATTTTTATAAGTTATTGGGGCGGAGCTTCCCCCGTATCAAATTACTTTGTTGAGCATGCATGGATCTTGGATCTTTATATGCCAATATAACACGGCCGCTCATTTCAGTGTAAATATAAATAATAAATGGGTATGAAGAGCAAATAAACAAATGAATAGGTATTTACACTCTTGTATCTGTGCAACACCTGTTTGGGGCTACTATATGCATATCATTTATGATGAATAGAATCAGAACAAAGCGCGATTTATTCACGTACGATGGAAACGCGCGCCGAAACATAATCATTTTTCGTTTCATTAAAATTATAGTAGAATCTAAAAGTTATACATCATTGGATTTGAGAAATCCTGATTTACAAAATCAGCGTGTCCATTAATTTTGTATCCTTGTATTGCTTGTCAGTCCAATGATGTAAAGCTTGCTTATAGCGCCGAGTTCTCTGCGTACCTCTTACTGAGTCTATATGAAGTTACTTTTAGAAAATAGTATTTTTTTACTTTTCCGTGCGACCGTCGTCGATGTTCTCAGTGAAATAAACGTGCATGGGGGCGTGATATCGCAAATATCTTATCACAAGACAAGTAAAGCAGAAAATTACCTAACAATACTATATCGCGTCTTTTTTTTTGTCATTGTCCATTCATTATCTATCATGGAAGTGTACACCTATTTCAATAAACGTTGGCATCTGAAATCTGAATCTATGACCTAAAAACACTCGTAGCCACACTATTCGCCAACGCAGGTCTTCACCTAAAGGTCGTGGCATATTCCAGTAATTACAAGATAGATCATAACTTATACCCACAATAATAATAAGATTTCAGATTTCAGATGCCAACGTTTTTTGAAATAGGTGTATATGTTGTAGTTTAAAATGATTTTTGGTTTCATTTAAATTGAACCGGTTCAAGTATAATTAGGGTTAGAACGTATTAGGGAAGACATAGTAATCAAGTACATGTACCTTGGGGTTAGGTTTAGGGTTAGTATTGGGGAAGACTATATAGTAATGAAGTACCTTGGGGTTAGTAGGTTTCGTAGGTAATACAATTATTAGTATTGGCATCATGCAATTATATATATTCAATTCTTTTCTTTTATTTCAATTTTTCTAGATAGGTGTCCCCAATTAGCATACTGTTAAAGGGGGACTCTGATCAAAATACCTCAAACTTTTAAAGGGGGACTAGTACGTAAATCGTTCAAAGTTTGATTTAGCTGAAACTTCACTGAAATATTCTCAAAGACCCATACAATCACTGGTTATTTTTTTCCTCAAAAATTCCAATGGAAAGTAATACATTTTTATGAATCTTTAGAGGTGCCAGTGACGTCACTGACTCAACCCAAACTCAGCTCCATACATTTCTTTGTATTTTGTGATCAAAATATCTGAACGGTTTGTTCAGATAACAGCTCTGCACTGAAGAAAACTAGTCAAACAATCAATCCTTAGCACATACAAGGTAAGAAAACTCCTTCACACAAACGTTTAGCTTCATAGAAATAAAATAATTCAAGACATTAAACATGAAGAAATGTATGGAGCGAAGCCGTGATGATTGTTTGGGTTGAGTCAGTGACGTCACTGGCACTTCTAAATATTCATAAAAATGTATTACTTTCCATTGGAATTTTTGAGAAAAAAATTAACCAGTGATTGTATGGGTCTTTGAGAATATTTCAGTGAAGTTTCAAATGAAATTGACGTAAAATTAATTCCTAGCCCGATAAAGCGAAAATTAATTTTTCGTTTGGGTACCCTGTGGTGCAGTGACGTAGCCGATGACGTCAGTTCGTCGTACTTGTTATTTTAGCAGATTTTGGCACGAACATTTTAAATTATTATTAGTGTTGAAAAAAGACGATAGTTCGTTATTATTATAACATTAACGACTATGCCTCATTGTGTTGCCATTGGGTGTTCCAGTCACTCGGAAAAGAAAGAATTCGGAATATCTTTCCATGTAATAACGACGGGCAGTTACGTAAACAATGGATACATCTCACAGGTCGCCCAAATGAAAACCTTCCCTCAAAACCCCATCTCTGCTCCAAGCACTTCTTGTCTTCTTGCTTTGATGAAAGCCACGATTTAAAGCAAAGGTTACTAGGAAGAACCAGGAATGCAGGAATAACTCTCAGTCTTATTTGTTTGCCTAAATAGTCATGTGTCCACCACGTAAACTGTCGGTATGCAGCATAACGAAAACACCTGAGAATAGATCAGAGGGAAAATGTTGGTTCCAAACTAATTCAAAAGAAATTATTGTAGGTCAATACTTACTCATTAGGTATATTATGAAGATTTGGTAGCTCGGCACTCTCTCTGTCGTGTAGGGAGACAAGAGCTGTCCATCAAACGTCACGATTTAAACAAACATGGCGGAAGCTATTATGTTCTGTAATACAAACTTCATCTTGAAACAAAATTAAACATAATAATTTATAAGTTACTATAGTCATCTCTCTTGAAAAGAAAAATGTCAATGTCAAATTTTGAAATAAAGGACGGACCTTCCAATATTATGCACAACACTGAGTTTAATTCCTGACAGCAAACACACATTTCATGCGATTCCATGACTTGACAATTAGTACAACTACACCAAGTGCTTGAAATCATGCGATTTTCCCCAATCTCATTTTCGGATTCACTGCTTGGAGAGTTGTTATCATTCTCCTGAGTCTCATCGCTTTCATATTCGGGTTCAAACTGGAAAGGTAGCGCCAAAGGTAGCGCCATATTTTGTACTAAAACAGAGAAAACAGTTGAGAAAAACCTTCGTCTTCGATCACGACGAACTGACGTCATCGGTTACGTCACTGCACCACAGGGTACCCAAACGAAAATTTTAATTTTCGCTTTATCGGGCTAGAAATTAATTTTACGTCAATTTCAGTTCAATTTTCGAAATCCTGACCCTTTTATTCACAAAATAAGCATTAATGTGTTTTCCACTGGAGAGTCCCTTTTAAACCAGCTGAAACTCCGTAATTACAATCTTGAAGCTATCAATAATAACTCTACCAAACGGTTTTTCGAAATTTCAACGGCAAGTGCTATTTTTTGCTCTTTCTTTTTCAAGGCCAGCGAATAAATCGAAAACTTGGAGGGAGACTGGAACGAACGGTAGTGACGTCATCCAATCAACCCAAATATTCGGCTACAAGGCAAAGTATGGAGGTCTCTGAAAATATCCACACAAAATCACATTTTATTTATTACTCGGGCCCAGGCCGCAGGCCGCCCGAGTTAGAAAATGCGGATTTCGGTAGTAGTAGTAGTAGTTTTGTTCGGCTCCAAAATGACGAGTATGCGACGTATTTAATCGTATCCGGAGTTTCAAGATTACTCAGCAGATTTGAAAAGATAAACGAGAAACAGGACTCAAGTAGATTTTGAATCTTAGTTTTGAAAGCAGCTGTAGATCTTCAAGCTATTAAAAGGTCAGGATTCTAGTTCATCGTTCAATGACTAGAAGTGGTAAAAGGACTAGAAGCTCGCTTAAAATATATTTTTTTTTAAACAAACGCGAGGCCGTTATCGGAACCATCTGACCTATGCAACCTCAAGACGTATCATGTTCGTACTCACCGGACTAATAGTCTCCCTCGTCACTCAACTGTCACTGATTGTCATGACGTCAGAGAAATTATATTGTATTGAAGAAGATGTCCTTGTTTTATTCGACGTTCGAACCGTAACTCGAACCCGAACTCGATTCCAAACTCGACGTTTCGGGATCTGAAGCTAGAGAGGGGGCCTTTACACAAACTCATCAAAATCAAATCAATTGAACTCAAAGTCAAAAGGTAATCAAATGAACTCAAAGGCAAATCAAATGAACTCGACACATACATGTATATACATAGTCTCCCTCGTCACGCAACTGTCAGTCATTGTCAGGGAGGGAGGGAGGGAGGGAGGGAGGGAGGGAGGGAGGGAGGGAACCCCCGTCCCCCCCCCCGAAACCGGTTAATTTGGTCAACTAAAATTACCGTAGTGTCTTTGGGATGCCTGTGGAGAGCAATCTTGATGGAAGGGGAAGCTGGGCACTAGTTTCAATCCCATCATGCAGAGCAAGCTTTAATAATTTGGCGGGAAAACTTTTCGATCGCAAAAGAACAAAACATCAAATCTACAGAAAACTCCTCGATTTTAGCCTCGTTTGTCGGCAAGTTAGACGATTATAAGCTCATAGTTCATGGTACAGGAGATCCTACAATGTCTGCTGTCGTTAAACCTATGAGATTTGCCCACAGCGAAGGCCACACGGATGTTTGCTACGACGAAACCGGAGAGTAAGTTGTGGAATATTGACTCTAAGTACTATATTGTATCATGGACTACACTCTCAACTGTTTATAATATTTAGGCATTTGCTGACGTGTGGATCTGATGGAGATATCAGGATATATAAAGGGTTCGATGACAGTGATCCTGTATCTATACAAGCAGGAGAAGCAGTTACAATGGTGGTTGTACAGGTTTGTATAAAGACTACATGTAGTCACCACACTCCTCTATCAAGCCAAGGCAAACTGTATTTCTCGTTCATGTTTTATATTAGGATAAGAGGATATTTGCAACACCAGACAACTTTGCTGTACAAGCCTTCACTTATCCCGAGGTAACTGTAAATAGTTGTACTAATGTAGATGTGATGTGATACGTACTGACAATAGTCAATACATCAGGAAGACTCTTGATTAGTCTTTAAGTTCTAAGGTGTTTTACAAGGTTGTATGTGTACATCACTACATGTTGTATGAGTCATGTTACTAGACCCATGTCCAAATAAATTCTCTGAAAATCTGTCTCCAAATCAGCTGTGGACAAATGTCTGTTCTTTGTATATGTAGTGCAGTACCTTTGAAAACAACTCGTTGTGATTGGTCAAGTGCATAATCTTTCCTTCATACTTTTGCTTTCTCAGTTTTTGGTTTTGCACTTGCCAGCTATCTCTAGAACAACACTGGAACCTGATTTGGTTGTCTTTTTAAATCCATACCAGACCTGTGTGAACTATATATTTATAAGCTTTTCTTTCATCAACTTGTCTTAATTTCATTACATTCAGGGATCTCCTGATGGGATCACAACAAGATTTACTTCTACAGTTAATCACATTTGTTTGAATCAATCGAAAACTCATATTGCAGCCGGTTCCAGGTTAGTTTGGAATGGTAAAGGCTTGTTTCCATAACCCAAACCGCCCTTGGCCGACCAAACAATAGAATGAATCTATTGTGTTACTGCATCGTTCTATTGTTTTATATTAATGAGGTACTTTTGAGGTATCCCATTTAGTACCTACCGTTTGGAATACTGTTAGAGTTAATCACATTTGTAACTTATTAAATGATTTTTAGATTTTAATCAGAGATCACTAATGTGTTCTGTCCAGAGACACCTTCATGCTAAGAGTGGTCGCTTATTCAGCTGTGCATGTATGCGTTTCACTTGACATGGCCAGGGTGTCATGTGTCCCTTGACTAGGCACGAATAGCCACTACTCATGTAGCTGGAGGTCATCACTTACACAGTGTCCTAACTAGCATTTGTAACAACAGTGATCAAGCAGTGATCATATTTTAACCCTGCATGACACTGTGTCCTAACTAGCATTTGTAACAACAGTGATCAAGCAGTGATCATATTTTAACATGACACAGTGTCCTAACTAGCATTTGTAACAACAGTGATCAAGCAGTGATCATATTTTAGCATGACACAGTGTCCTAACTAGCATTTGTAACAACAGTGATCAAGCAGTGATCATATTTTAACATGACACAGTGTCCTAACTAGCATTTGTAACAACAGTGATCAAGCAGTGATCATATTTTAACCCTGCATGACACTGTGTCCTAACTAGCATTTGTAACAACAGTGATCAAGCAGTGATCATATTTTAACCCTGCATGACACAGTGTCCTAACTAGCATTTGTAACAACAGTGATCAAGCAGTGATCATATTTTAGCATGACACAGTGTCCTAACTAGCATTTGTAACAACAGTGATCAAGCAGTGATCATATTTTAGCATGACACAGTGTCCTAACTAGCATTTGTAACAACAGTGATCAAGCAGTGATCATATTTTAACATGACACAGTGTCCTAACTAGCATTTGTAACAACAGTGATCAAGCAGTGATCATATTTTAACCCTGCATGACACTGTGTCCTAACTAGCATTTGTAACAACAGTGATCAAGCAGTGATCATATTTTAACCCTGCATGACACAGTGTCCTAACTAGCATTTGTAACAACAGTGATCAAGCAGTGATCATATTTTAGCATGACACAGTGTCCTAACTAGCATTTGTAACAACAGTGATCAAGCAGTGATCATATTTTAGCATGACACAGTGTCCTAACTAGCATTTGTAACAACAGTGATCAAGCAGTGATCATATTTTAGCATGACACAGTGTCCTAACTAGCATTTGTAACAACAGTGATCAAGCAGTGATCATATTTTAACATGGTGATCATATTTTAACATGACACAGTGTCCTAACTAGCATTTGTAACAACAGTGATCAAGCAGTGATCATATTTTAACATGACACAGTGTCCTAACTAGCATTTGTAACAACAGTGATCAAGCAGTGATCATATTTTAACATGACACAGTGTCCTAACTAGCATTAGTAACAACAGTGATCAAGCAGTGATCATATTTTAACTGCAGCACAGTGTCCTAACTAGCATTTGTAACAACAGTGATCAAGCAGTGATCATATTTTAGCATGACACAGTGTCCTAACTAGCATTTGTAACAACAGTGATCAAGCAGTGATCATATTTTTAACATGACACAGTGTCCTAACTAGCATTTGTAACAACAGTGATCAAGCAGTGATCATATTTTAACCCTGCATGACACAGTGTCCTAACTAGCATTTGTAACAACAGTGATCAAGCAGTGATCATATTTTAACATGACACTGTGTCCTAACTAGCATTTGTAACAACAGTGATCAAGCAGTGATCATATTTTAACCCTGCATGACACAGTGTCCTAACTAGCATTTGTAACAACAGTGATCAAGCAGTGATCATATTACAACCCTGCATGACACAGTGTCCTAACTAGCATTTGTAACAACAGTGATCAAGCAGTGATCATATTTTAACCCTGCATGACACAGTGATAAGTTTTTATTGTTTATCAGTGATTTTGTCGTCAAAGTTGTTGAGCTTGAGGATGGAAATCAGAAGTGTTTTAAAGGACACATTGCACCAGTGCTTTCTGTGGCCTTAGATCCAAAGGACATTTACCTGGTAAGATTAAAACAACCATCGCATAACATATTAAACTGAATGGAGTATAAAAAATAGTTACAGATAGTCACAGTCCTTACTAGAGTCAGTTTTCATATGAGTGGAAAGTAGTTATGGTACAGTTCGTGCCATGCGGTGACGACCGTGATGCGTCCAAGCATTATGATTGGTTGAGCAATGATTTTGCGTGCTGTGGTTGGTTTCAGAATAGACATCTTCATGACCATAACCTACGGCACACTCATACGGAAATGACTCTATCAGGTTTTCCATTGTACTATCTCAAAAATGTCATTAGAATTAGCAAGCAACCAGCAAACTAATGCAGCTACTTTCAAAGTCAGCACCCCCTACTTTCGTCTGTCCCAACTGGCAATTTGTACATGTTTATTTGAAGACTGAGTTGAATTACTGGCATGAGTAAGGCATGCATGCACTCACTTCAAATTTCATGGTTAGTTTTCACTTTGTTGTTCATTTCAAGTTCATTGTTAGTTTTTACTTTGTTGTTCATTTCAAGTTCAAGTTCATTGTTAGTTTTTACTTTGTTGTTCATTGTTTTCAGGCATCGTCTAGTTGTGATGGAACGGTTAGAGTATGGAAAATGGAAAACCAGGTATACAGTACACCGTAGGTGATTGGTTATTGTCATTTTGTATTTAAACATAATTTAATTGACTCTTTCAGACTGTCGTAAAAACACTGAATATTCTACCCAAAGTCAATGATGTCAGGTAAAATACAATCAATTATATGTACATTTGATGTTGGATGGATTTCTCTCATTTATCATTCATTCATCTCTTTTAATGTCACTCATTTCTTCTACAGCACTTCCAAGACATTGTGCAGAATTGGCTGGCAGCCAGGCGCTGGCAAGGTAAAGCCTGGTTTCCATTGGATCGCTTCGTTCGTTGAAAACTGTGGTAAAGCCTGTAACTTCGCTGAGATAGAACCAAATCTATCGCTGGAGCATTGCTTCCATTGTATCTCTGCGATCGTTGAAAACTGTGTTCAGCAATCGTAGCGATCCAATCGTAACGATCGCTGAGATAGAACCAAATCTATCTCAGTCAGCAATCGCGATCGCTGGAGCGTTGTTTCCATTTGATTGCTGCGACCGCTGAACACAGCTTTTGACAATCGCAGTGATCATAGCGATCAAGTATTTGATTGTTTAACAGCAGTTTTGTGGTTTTCCAAAAAATACAGTATATTTCAGCCCATGTGTTGTAGTTTATTGACAAACTTATCGAAACCTAGTACATTCATCAAGTACACTAAAGCCATATATGGCAATACCATATTACAAGATTACATTAATTACAAAACTGTGCTTGAGATTAGTGACAGCCTAAGTACTTTAGTGTAGTTATTAGCTGAGACATTCAATCACGAGAGGTGCTAATATGGCAATGCATGATTTGTTTGCAACATGTACAATGTTTTCACAATTTCCTATTTTTGTTTGAAATCTTCACACCTCAAATTTTCAAAAAAGTTTTATTGTTTTCACTGTTCCTTTGTTTTGTCCTCAATTTAAAACTGTGATGGGATGAGGACGTAGAGGTATTATAAAGGACACTTCTTCAGGTGTAAAAGTAATTTTTTCTACAAATGTATTGATAGAATTGAATATTAAATACATTTTGTATTAATAGGTATCGTTAGAAAAGTAAACATTTAAACTATTAGGGATAAATGATCAAGATGTGACATGTTTCGGCACTGAAGATGGCAAAAGGCATTGCCGAAACATGTCACGTCCTGTTAATTTACTTTTCTACAATACCTACATGTATTCTACAAATTATTTTTACTTTCTATTCTTTATTTCCACAGTATCTGGCAATTCCTGTTGGAAATAACATCCAGGTATGTTTTACATATCACATTTGTCTGTGTACATATTGGATATTACATACATGTACATTGTACACAGCACTAGAGCTATGATTTGCTTGAATCATAGAATCGTAACACCGAGGGGGGGGATGGACTCCCATATGAAAGGGGCAGGGATGATCGTCGGAATATTAGAAATAAACCCCTAAATGAGACCATTCTGGTTCTAGACCACCAACACAATATAGGTCATCTTTATTTCCTCGACAGCAACCCTAAATAATACCTTGATGGCTAAAATAGTGTTCCGTCGTGAACACCGTCAGTGATACCAAAACCCGTAATTTACACCCCTAAAAGAGACGACGATCATCCCGCCCCTTTCACATGGGGAGCCCCCTCTCCCTCTGGGGTATAATGCATTGTTCCCATTAATTTCCCTCCCTCCCCCAACAAGGTATTGTAACATTGTATAAGTTTACAAATTTTGGTTTGATAGTGATATGGACCCAAAATAGAAATCACCAAAAATACTGTGAAACATTTTGTTTGATGAGAAAACATAAGTAAATTAAAAAGTTTTCTTTTCTCTCTCTATTAATCAGGTTTATGAAAGGGATACTTGGGATCTGTCATTCACTTTAAACAAAGATGAACACACTGAGGTATATTTGTAGATGTTGCATTTTTTAAATGTCATACATGTACATACTGGCACTTTAATGTAGCGATTTGGGGATTTGGTAATACATATAACTGCACACATGTGTGTGGTATAACACCGTGTTGATTTATACCCATATACTGTATGTACAGGCTGTATCCCTTGTGAGTTGATTTATACCCATATACTGTACATGTATGTACAGGCTGTATTCCTTGTGTGTTGGTCACCCTGTGTGTAGTATAACACTGAGTTGATTTATACCCATATACATGTACTGTATGTACAGGCTGTATCCCTTGTGTGTTGGTCACCCTGTGTGTAGTATAACACTGAGTTGATTTATACCCATATACTGTATGTACAGGCTGTATCCCTTGTGTGTTGGTCAACCTGTGTGTAGTATAACACTGAGTTGATTTATACCCATATACTGTATGTACAGGCTGTATCCCTTGTGTGTTGGTCACCCTGTGGTTCATATCTGGCTACGACAAGCATTAATGGACAAATACTGACATGGAGTATCGCAACACAGTCAGTGTTAGAAAAGTATGTGTCACACACCTTGTATTATAACCATCTACCAATCGTATCTACCAATACGTTACATTGTATAAATCTTTTTGACCAACAATTGTGAGACATTGTGATACAATGTAATAAATAATAATAATAATAATAATAATAATAATAATAGAAAATACAGCCAATCAGAGAGCTGAATTGCCATTGCATATTCTGTGGTATTCCGTGCTTCCTTCCCATGAGCCAATGCAGCCATGCTTGTTCTGATATTTTCTATGGTGTGGTATAAATGTTTTCTTGTGGTACACCATGGATTATCCAACTTGTTGCTTGTATTTTCTATGGTGTGGTATAAATGTTTTCTTGTGGTACACCATGGATTATCCAACTTGTTACTTGTATTTTCTATGGTGTGGTATAAATGTTTTCTTGTGGTACACCATGGATTATCTAACTTGTTGCTTGTATTTTCTATGGTGTGGTATAAATGTTTTCTTGTGGTACACCATGGATTATCTAACTTGTTACTTGTATTTTCTATAGTGTGGTATAAATGTTTTCTTGTGGTACACCATGGATTATCCAACTTGTTGCTTGTATTTTCTATGGTGTGGTATAAATGTTTTCTTGTGGTACACCATGGATTATCTAACTTGTTACTTGTATTTTCTATGGTGTGGTATAAATGTTTTCTTGTGGTACACCATGGATTATCTAACTTGTTGCTTGTATTTTCTATGGTGTGGTATAAATGTTTCTACACCATGGATTATCTAACTTGTTATTGTATTTTCTATGGTGTGGTATAAATAATTTCTTGTGGTACACCATGGATTATCTAACTTGTTGCTTGTATTTTCTATAGTGTGGTATAAATGTTTTCTTGTGGTACACCATGGATTATCTAACTTGTTACTTGTATTTTCTATGGTGTGGTATAAATGTTTTCTTGTGGTACACCATGGATTATCTAACTTGTTGCTTGTATTTTATAGTGTGTATAAATGTTTTCTTGTGGTACACCATGGATTATCTAACTTGTTACTTGTATTTTCTATGGTGTGGTATAAATGTTTTCTTGTGGTACACCATGGATTATCTATCTAAACTTGTTGCTTGTATTTTCTATAGTGTGGTATAAATGTTTTCTGTGGTACACCATGGATTATCTAACTTGTTACTTGTATTTTCTTTCTATGGTGTGGTATAAATGTTTTCTTGTGGTACACCATGGATTATCTAACTTGTTACTTGTATTTTCTATGGTAATAAATGTTTTCTTGTGGTACACCATGGATTATCTAACTTGTTGCTTGTATTTTCTATAGTGTGGTATAAATGTTTTCTTGTGGTACACCATGGATTATCTAACTTGTTACTTGTATTTTCTATGGTGTGGTATAAATGTTTTCTTGTGGTACACCATGGATATCTAACTTGTTGCTTGTATTTTCTATAGTGTGGTAAAATGTTTTCTTGTGGTGCACATGGATTATCTAACTTGTTACTTGTATTTTCTATGGTGTGGTATAAATGTTTTCTTGTGGTGCACCATGGATTATCTAACTTGTTACTTGTATTTTCTATGGTGTGGTATAAAATGTTGGTACACCATGGATTATCTAACTTGTTACTTGTATTTTAGCTATGGTGTCTATTAAATGTTTTCTTGTGGCACACCATGGATTATCCAACTTGTTGCTTGTATTTTCTATGCCTTGACTAAAGGCTTGTGTGTAAACTTAGAAAATACAAGTGACGCATGGATATTCCCTGTACAGGATAATCATACTGAACATCTAGTTGCTGTGGATATCTTCACTCACTCAGTATTTTATGTTATTAGAGTACAACTTGACAATTTTTATGTTTTGCACCCTTCAGGATCCAGTGAGCTTGCATATGCTGACAACCAGGTAAGTAGCTGTACAGTCCATCTCTAAATACCCTGCCAAAACTGCTGTACATGTAACAATAGATATATACACAATTTAGTTGTGATAGTCTAGCTTTTTATTTCTTCCTCAGGGTCAGTTTGGTATTATTGAGAACCTCTCTACAAAAGCTGTACCTAGGAAGTCATCTGCAGGATCTCAGGTACGAGATTACAGTAAATGGGCGGGTCATTTGGCAGAATCAGTCATGATAAACATATGTCAAAGGACAATATAGTACATATTTCTTAAAACATATTTTTGATTAATATTAGCAATTATTTCAAGGATTTACCTACAGGATTTACCTACAGGAAATCATAACATTCTAGACTAAGGCAGTCCCACACACATACTAGGTAAAACTACCTTATTTGGAAAGTATCACTTCCTAGTTTTCACCATAAATACAGGAGACCGTTATAGCTTTCTCAGAGTATATCCAAGTTCAGGACAGTACTAAAGTGGACAGATCGACATACAGTACTCAGGAGACTTGTTGTGGAAATGTATTTTGTATATGCTCAGTACTGGATCCAATAACATCAGAACTGTTATATTTGTTCCTGTTTGTTACTGTGTAAAAGTTTGCAAAAGTGATTACTGAATAAAATCAGTTAAACCCAAACTGTATCAATGTTATCCGTTGCTAGACTGTTTGGCTGTCTTACACATTGATGGATGGACCTACTGAATTGACTTATTTATTTAGTACATCATTGTGCGAGAAGACACTGGTGTGCCATCATTTCTATTGTACAGCAGTCACACTAAGCACACTAAGCACATGATTAAAGCACACTTTGATCTTCTAACCACCATCTTGAGTAGTCTGACTGAGTTTTCTCCCAAAACACAACAGACACGAAAGTGTGACCATTTGCAGACATGTTGAACTAATGTCGGCAGTAGATATACTAACACTGTCTCATCTGTTAGAGTGTTACAAGAGTTGGTGATGATGATGTTGATGATGCCATGATGGCTGCTGCAGATGATGGTGATGACAGTGACAATGAATCATTAGTCGCAACTAAACGACACCGTGTCAAATCAAACTGGATAGATGATGAAGCTGATGATGATGACGATGATGATGATGATGAATTCAAAGGTGAATGATGTGTAACATGCATTAAGTCAAATCCAATGTCCATAACAATTGCTGTTAGTTTTACTGTAATTAAGTGCAGACATGGTAGTTTAAATTCTGTGTAGTCGTTTGTTCTGTTGTCATTTTGTTTGACATGTCATTACCACTGAGATAGTTTGTTTCTTTATAAAATATATTTATAACTATCAACCCAAACTGTTGTCCTGTTGTCTTTCAAAATGTTCACATTAACATCAAATGAATAAACAAACAACTTATTTCTCTGTACAAACAGAAATCAGGAAACTCAAGGCTCAACTAGCAGCGCCATTGAACTTTGATGATGCCAGTAACGATGCCATTGCTGATACAGCTAGTGAAGTATCGGTTAAAAAGGTGTGTGTAAGTAACTCAAGAATGGTTGTGTTGGACATACGTCCTAGTACTTCTACTCCTGAAGATGACAGTTGAACAGAATGATTCTTAGCATGATGAATTTTTAGATTGTCCAATAAATATTTGTACTCTTTTTTTTTTAACATAAAATTCAATTGCATTTCTTTTTTCCATGGAGATTTATACTGTACTGTCTAGCTACTGATCATTGTATTGTATTACAGCCTACTGTGACTCATGTCCCCATAATGCCTAATCTACAAGCTGTGTTCCAGCCAGCATCAACTCCTATTCATTTGATGCATCGATTTATGGTAAACAATTTAGCGAGGGATTATTAGTGGAGCGCGATATGATGTGCATTGGTGTAAGGGATTATTAATAGAGTGCGATATGATGTGCATTGGTGTAAGTGATTCCTGATCATAATCTGCATTCTCCTTTGGGTTCTTTAAATTACAAAGGAGAATTCAGAGTTTGATCATAAGTGATTTACTCTTTTTACAGTGAGGACACACTAACCGGGACCACCTGAGCAAAACTGACCAATCAGATTACAGCTGAAAATAATCACATTCCAACAAAAGTTGTCTGGGCCAATCAGCATTATAGTCATAATGATGATTGGCGTAGATGACTTTTGTTGCAATGTGATTATTTTCAGCTGTAATCTGATTGGTCAGTTTTGCTCAGGTGGTCCCGGTTAGTTTGTCCTCACTGTAAGGTTGAATACAGTATGTTTGAGGCATTGACAAGCAGGGGCGTAGGCAGAGGGGGGTCCCAGGGTGCCTGTGACCCCCCCCCCTTCCTCTGGGTCTACTCTTTAAATTTATATGTTTGAGGAGGGGAGGGGGGGGGGGGGATTTGGTGGTGAACGATATGGAGTGTGACCCCCCCCCCCCCCCCCTCCCCCAATGGAAAATCCTGGCTACACCCCTGGATAAGTAATACATGTTTGAATGTACTCTGTTTAATAATAATAATGTGCCTTCCAATTCAAGGTTTGGAACTCAGTTGGTATAATTCGGTGTCACACAGAAGAAAATGACTTGTCAACTATTGAGATAGAATTCCATGATACCAGCACCCACCACGCATTACATTTAACTAATCATCTCAACCATACCATGGCTGCCCTATCTTCCTCGGCAGCTCTCTTGGCTTGTAAATCACAGGGAGACTTTGCAAGGTATGACATCACATCAAGGGTGTCTTCTATTTAACAATTAGACTACGAGTTCGAGTTTTCTATGAGTCAATAGTCAATGAGGTGTGTAGCGTCGAGTTGACTATTTGAACTCATAGAAAACGAGATCGAGTAGTCTAATTGTTTTAGAAGAAACCAACTAGCATACTACCTTCAATTTATACCAATATGTATTGATTTTTCGCTTTGTTTTTGTTCAAATCGCCAGCTTTTTCGCTACTCACTATCCATCTCTCAATAGATAGTGAGTATGTTAGCCAATCAGATTGCAGGATTCGTGATAGTATGCTAGTTGGTTTCTACTAAAGCATGATATATATGGCTTAGCATTAAGAAGAGCTGGTGGAGTCTTGAAATGTTATAATATTATTGTTTGCAAAGACATTCGCTTTGAAATGGGAAGATCTTACAAAATAATATAATACGTTTTAAAGAACACAGTATGCCCACAACAGCCAATCAGAACCTGCTCGTCACTGCGCTCAAAATCCTAATCACAAGTTCGAATGGAACATTATTAGTACAAGCTACCCATTGGGAATACGGAAAACACTGGAAGCCCTTTACATTGCTAAATTAAAACCAGACTTAAACAAACAAGTTAAATCCTATCACCTAAATTTATTCCCTAGAGGTATCACTTAAGTATTTAATTTCATTCACCATTGACCTCCAGCATTGAACCTGATGATGATCGAATGATCAAAAACGTTTGTTAAAACTAAGAAAAAATGTATATCTTACATATGTAATAAAATAAAATAATAGTTTCTGTAGATGCTTAAAATGTAGCATTTTCGACCATACCACCCCTCTCCTGGTTTCAATGTTGTGTGGTGCTTGACTAAGATACTGTATTGCATGAGGGGAGAGGGCTGGGGAATTCTCAAGAGCTTCAATCCGTCTAGGATCTTAAAACTTTAGGAAAGTGTATCAGCTTATTTTACAAACAATATTGTGGTTCTCTGTAGATGGTTCTGTTAGTATGTTTGAATTTACAGTGAATTTATTATATTATTATTATTATTATTATTATTGTTATTATTATTATTATTATTATTGTTGTTATTATTATTATTATTATTATTATTATTATTGTTGTTATTATTATTATTTATTATTATTATTATTATTATTATTATTATTATTATTATTATTATTATTATTATTATTAATAATAATTTGTACATAATGTATTTCAGCATCAATTATTTTGGGCATTTGTATAAGGACTGATACAGCTGTTTATATTTAACAAGTTTTCAATTGTGACTGAAGAAATGCTGTTTTACTTCTCCAGTAAACTTATGTGTCTTCATTTTGGAAGCTGGGACAGTTCTAAAGAATGGCTTGTTGATCTCCCAAGTAAAGAAGAAATTGAGGTAGGATCTTTACTGCCAAACATTTACCCTTACATGTCAAAAAGGAACTTTATATACACTGTACAGTTAACAACTGACTGTTGACAAGAGTGTTGATCCGTGTTCCTTCCAGCTCTTTTCTTGCTAACTTCCTTCCTACCAGTTCCTTCCTCTCTCCCTCCTTCCCTCTTTCCCTTCCTTCCTTCCTTCTCTCCTTCCTTCTTCCTTCCTTCCTTCCTTCCTTCCTTCCTTCCTTCCTTCCTTCCTTCCTTCCTTCCTTCCTTATTTTCCTTCCTTCCTTCCTTCCTTCCTTCCAGCCCTTTTCTTTCTACTTTCCTTCCTACCAGTTCCTTCCTCTCTCCCTCCCTCCCTCTTTCCCTTTCTTGCTTCCTTCTCTCCTTCTCTCCTTCTCTCCTTCTCTCTTTCTCTCCTTCTCTCCTTCCTTCTTTCATTTATTTTCTCTCTCTCTCTTTCTCTCTCTCTTTCGTTCTTTCTTTCTTTCTTTCTTTCTTCCATGCTTCCACATATCTCCATGGCTCAGATCACACTCTTAGAAATGACAAATGAACACTTGTCATGTGTTCCTTTCACATGATTAGACAATAACCCTTTAATGCTGGCCAGTTCACATTCTTTGTTTACTGTGATTGTTATCAATACTTCATGGAGTTGCTTTTATACATTGTGCCAGGCTGTAGCCGCAGGACAGAACTGGGCAGCTATAGCAACCAACAAGCTCCAACTTCGTATTTTCACACTGACTGGCATACAGCTCCATCTAATGAGTATTCCTGGACCCATAGTAGCAATGTCTGGACATGGTAGCCAACTATTGCTTGTATACCATGCTGGGAACCCTCTACCGAATGAGCAATCTCTTGGATTCAAACTACTTGACTTATATGATCAACAACAAATTGTTGCTGACCAACGTGTGCCACTGTCTAAGAAGGCTACTCTGGCTTGGGTTGGGTAAGCAAATATATCACATATGACATGCCATATAAGTATATTTGTTAATACTTGTATTCTTAGGTTTTCTGATGAAGGAACCCCAGTTACTGTTGATTCACTTGGTATTGTACGCTTTATGAATCTATCATTTGGTTGTACATGGACTCAGGTCCTCAACACAAAGAGCCAGGTAGGTTGTCAGTAGGTGACTGGTAGGTTGTCAGTAGGTTGGTGGTAGGTTGTCAGTAGGTGACTGGTAGGTTGTCAGTAGGTGACTGGTAGGTTGTTAGTAGGTGACTGGTAGGTTGTCAGTAGGTGACTGGTAGGTTGTTAATAGGTGACTGGTAGGTTGTTAGTAGGTGACAGGTATGTTATTGGTAGGTTGTCAGTAGGCGACTGGTAGGTTGTTAGTAGGTGACTGGTAGGTTGTTAGTAGGTGACAGGTATTATTGTAAGGTTGTCAGTGGTAGGTTTGTCAGTAGGCGACTGGTAGGTTGTTAGTAGGTGACTGGTAGGTTGTTGGTAGATTACTAGTAGGTTGTCAATAGGTGACAGGTATGGTTGTCAGTAGGTGACTGGTAGGTTGTCAGTAGGCGACTGGTAGGTTGTTAGTAGGTGACTGGTAGGTGACTGGTAGATTATTAGTAGGTTGTCAATAGGTGACAGGTATGTTATTGGTAGGTTGTCAGTAGGCGACTGGTAGGTTGTTAGTAGGTGAGTGGTAGGTTATTGGTAGGTTGTCAGTAGGTTGTCTGTAGGTGACTGGTAGGTTATTAGTAGGTTGTCAGTAGGTGACTGGTAGGTTGTCAGTAGGTGACTGGTAGGTTGTTAGTAGGTGACTGGTAGGTTATTGGTAGGTTGTCAGTAGGTTGTCAGTGTAGGTTGACTGGTAGGTTGTCAGTAGGTGACTGGTAGGTTGTTAGGTCAGTAGGTGACTGGTAGGTTGTCAGTAGGTGACTGGTAGGTGACTGGTGGTAGGTTGTTAGTAGGTGACTGGTAGGTTGTCAGTAGGTGAGGTAGGTTGTCAGTAGGTGACTGGTAGGTTATTGGTAGGTTGTCAGTAGGTGACTGGTAGGTTATTGTAGGTGACTGGTAGGTTATTGGTAGGTTGTCAGTAGGTGACTGGTAGGTTATTGGTAGGTTGTCAGTAGGTGACTGGTAGGTGACTGGTAGGTTATTGGTAGGTTGTCAGTAGGTGACTGGTAGGTTATTGGTAGGTTGTCAGTAGGTGACTGGTAGGTTGTCAGTAGGTGACTGGTAGGTTGTCAGTAGGTGACTGGTAGGTTGTTAGTAGGTGACTGGTAGGTTATTAGTAGGTGGTTAGTAGGTGACTGGTAGGTTGTCAGTAGGTTATTGGTAGGTTGTTAGTAGGTGACTGGTAGGTTGTCAGTAGGTGACTGGTAGGTTACTGGTAGGTTGTCAGTAGGTGACTGGTAGGTTATTGGTAGGTTGTCAGTAGGTGACTGGTAGGTTATTAGTAGGTTGTCAGTAGGTGACTGGTAGGTTGTTAGTAGGTGACTGGTAGGTTATTAGTAGGTTGTCAGTAGGTGACTGGTAGGTTGTTAGTAGGTTATTAGTAGGTGACTGGTAGGTTATTAGTAGGTAGATTGTTGTTGGTTCATGTAACAGCAAGTACCCCTTTTGTTTTTCAATGTTTGCAGTTGAAAAACAAGTCTGATAATTATTGGATAGTTGGGCTGCTGGAAAGAACTAAGCAAATCAGGTAGAAATCATTCATGACATTTCAAAAGTAAAAGGTGTCAGATAAACTGATGCACCTGCATTACACTATTTCATAACTTACCATGTGTGTTTAGGTGTATCCTGTGCAAAGGTGCAATATTTCCAGTCACTCTACCTCGTCCAATCCAGGCAGTTCTGCCTCTAGAGATTCCTCTTTGTGAAACGTCAACAGACAAAGGTGACAAAGAAGTAAGTCATGTCAGCTCTTCCTTCTGACAGTTCTCCTTCTATCTCTTCCTATTTCCATGCTTTCCTTTTTCTTATTCAATGCTGTTTTTGCAATCTTGAGAGGTTGAGTCATGTTTGACTTTTGAGATTTGGATACAACATGTAGGTACATGTTGTCATTGCTAGCGATATTGTGTCCATGCAATGTTGCACAGCTGGAAGATAGCACATGCTATTTCATTTTCCTTGTTATAGCTCAAAATCATGAATCATTTTCTCTCCTTTGCTATGCTTCTCTCATTTTTGTTCTTTGTTTCATTCATTTATCTCTCAGGAAAACTTGATCAAATCCAAATTGATGTCGTATAGTTACAAACAAGGTGCAGGGAATGGGATTGAGTGGGATGACGAGGTGGCACAGCAGGCCGAAACCTTCCAAATTCAAACACTAATGAAGATGTTTGCCGTAAGTTTGAAAGCACAACTTTGTTGATTTGTTATTATTGTTATTGATTCTTATTTGTTGATGGTATAATTAACCAGGAATATACTTTGTTGATGGTATAGTTAACCAGGAATATTCTTTGTTGATGGTATAATTAACCAGGAATATACTTTGTTGATGGTATAGTTAACCAGGAATATACTTTGTTGATGGTATAGTTAACCAGGAATATACTTTGTTGATGGTATAGTTAACCAGGAATATACTTTGTTGATGGTATAGTTAACCAGGAATATACTTTGTTGATGGTATAGTTAACCAGGAATATACTTTGTTGATGGTATAGTTAACCAGGAATATACTTTGTTGATGGTATAGTTAACCAGGAATATATTTTCTCTTGTTTCAGCTTGCCTGTAAGAGTGATCGGGAATTCCGTGCATTCGACATCTGTGAACTTCTCCCTAATCAGCGCTCAGTAAGTCCCTGCAGCCACTTCTATTATGCTATCTCTACTGGATTATTCCTGTTATAATAGTTCTTGGTGCTGACTCTAAAAATCCAAGTTTAAATAAAGCTTACATCTGTATGTATGGTTGTAGGTCAGTCTAGCCATAAGATATGCCGCTGGAATCAGGAAAATGAACCTGGCGGAGCGTCTGAATGAATTGGCTCGCCGTAAGGCAGAGGAAGAGGAAGCATCACAAATGGTTGAAGAATATGACACCCCAGTAGAGACAGCATGATGGACAAGTAATACTAAACAAAGATGTCTGTCAAAGACATTGGATGGTAAAAGAACTGTTGAACAAAATGATGAAGATGAGGAAATGGAAGAAGAAGAAGAGGAGGAGGATTATGAGGATGAACAGACAATGAATAGTAAGACCACTGTTTGGGTGTGACCACTGTTTACATGTGACCACTGTTTACATGTGACCACTGTTTACATGTGACCACTGTTTACATGTGACCACTGTTTACATGTGACCACTGTTTACATGTGACCACTGCATGTGACCACTGTTTACATGTGACCACTGTTTACATGTGACCACTGTTTACATGTGACCACTGTTTACATGTGACCACTGTTTACATGTGACCACTGTTTACATGTGACCACTGTTTACATGTGACCACTGTTTACATGTGACCACTGTTTAAATGTGACCACTGTTTACATGTGACCACTGTTTACATGTGACCACTGTTTACATGTGACCACTGTTTACATGTGACCACTGTTTAGTGACCACTGTTTACATGTGACCACTGTTTGGTTGACCACTGTTTACATGTGACCACTGTTTACATGTACCACTGTTTACATGTGACCACTGTTTACATGTGACACTGTAATACTGTGACCACTGTTTACAACCACTGTTTGGGTCTGTCCACTGTTTGGGTGTGACCATTTTGGGTGTGACCACTGTTTGGGTGTGACCACTGTTGAACAAACCACTGATGAAGATGAGGAAACTGGAAGACATGTGACCACTGTTTACATGTGACCACTGGAGGGTGCGACCACTGTTTACATGTGACCACTGTTTACATGTGACCACTAGTAAGACCACTGTTTGTGGTGTGACCACTGTTTTACATGTGACCACTGTTTACATGTGACCACTGTTTACATGTGACCACTGTTTACATGTGACCACTGTTTACATGTGACCACTGTTTACATGTGACCACTGTTTACATGTGACCACTGTTTACATGTGACCACTGACCACTGTTTACATGTGACCACTGTTTACATGTGACCACTGTTTACATGTGACCACTGTTTACATGTGACCACTGTTTACATGTGACCACTGTTTACATGTGACCACTGTTTACATGTGACCACTGTTTACATGTGACCACTGTTTACATGTGACCACTGTTTACATGTGACCACTGTTTACATGTGACCACTGTTTACATGTGACCACTGTTTACCACTGTGGTTTACATGTGACCACTGTTTACATGTGACCACTGTTTGGGTGTGACCACTGTTTACATGTGACCACTGTTTACATGTGACCACTGTTTACATGTGACCACTGTTTACATGTGACCACTGTTTACATGTGACCACTGTTTGGGTGTGACCACTGTGGTTTACATGTGACCACTGTTTACATGTGACCACTGTTTACATGTGACCACTGTTTACATGTGACCACTGTTTACATGTGACCACTGTTTGCATGTGACCACTGTTTACATGTGACCACTGTTTACATGTGACCACTGTTTGGGTGCGACCACTGTTTACATGTGACAGGCTCTGTTTGGGTGCGACCACTGTTTACATGTGACCACTGTTTGGGTGCGACCACTGTTTACATGTGACAGACTAGGCTCTGTTTGGGTGCGACCACTGTTTACGTGTAACAGGCTCTGTTTGGGTCCAACCAGTTTGCATTTGACCACTCAAAATAAAATATTCCATTACTGTATGTAGATTTGCAATCATAAAGATCAAATTTGCTGAATGCAGTCTCGTAACTACATTTGTATTGCAAACAAGTTGCGACTTGGTGGTCTCAGGTGGTCACATAGTAGAGTCATTTTCATAGGAGTGGAAAACCTACGGCACAGATAGTTAATGTCATGGTACGGAATCAAAGACATTCTATTCAACCAATCACAGTGCGTAAAATAATTGCTCAACCAATCAGAATGCTTGGATACAGCATGATTATGGCATGGTACCGTCACCTCACAGCACAAACCATACCTACTTCCCACTCATACGAAAACGAAATGCAAAAGGTGGCTGCCAATGTTACAGTGTCATTGTATTAAAACGTTACTTGTATAACAGCCATTAATTGGTATAATAATATATTATCTTTTCAAAGACAAATCAATTCATTCAAGGCATGACGATGTGGAAAAACCTACAATTTTACTGAATAACAAACCAAAGCCAAGTTGTTCGCCTTCTCTAAGCTCATCTCAAGGTCGTACAAATCCCTTCAAAGTGCTCAAAAACAACCAAAATAAGAAACTGTCAAGTAAAAGCTTTTTTGACAGTGTTGAAGAAGAGAAAAAGATAGCTTCAGAGGCTGCAGCTTTAAAGAGTAAAAAGAGTAAGATTGTGTTTTATTATTATATGGCTATTCATAATTCCTGCAATTTGATTGGTTAGTGAATGGTCTGTATTTTCCCATATTTTATTATGGGACTGTTTGATTGAGCAAATACATGTAGTTCCACAACAAAGCACGAGACAAATACTGGAAGTAAGAGTAAGAGATGAGGGAGAGTTATCTACTAGAGAGAAGACTATTTGACATGGTACTTAATTTATAGCTCCAGAATCAAAGACTGACTCCAAAAAGAAAAGAAAAACAGCTAAGCAGACGACTCTGAAAAGTTCTGTCGCTCAAAATAAAGAAACAAAGAACAGCATGGAGAAAACTGAAGAGAAGACACCCAAGTATGTCTCGCTATGTTCTTTGTCATCAGTTGATTTATTGATGGAATGTTTGAGTGAAGGATTTGTGGGTTGGTTTGTTGGTTGATTGATGGGCATTTTACTAAATTTCTGAACTGTTTATAGAAAAACTGGCTTCACTTTGTGGTTAGAAGAAAATCGGTCGCTTCTCGCTGAAGAAAACCCGGATGTTTCAGATGGTGACCTCATCAAAATCTCAATGAAGCGTTGGCGAAGTCTTGCTGACGAAGAGAAGTCAGAATGGAATGAAAAAGCCACTGGAATTGTCAGCAACTCAGATGAGAAGAAACGAAAGAGGGAAAATGCAGAGAACAATGAGAATGACAAGAAAATCACCAACACGGCGTGCGAGAAAAGTATGAAAAAGTTGAAGTGCTCAGACAGTGCAAGTAATAAACTTGCAGGATTTGCATATTCCAAAAGCTGAGAGAATGTCAGTGTTCTGCTCAAGGACGAAATAACTGATGAATGAAGACATTACAATGACTTTACTTATACAATTGTAGTTCATATTTGAAGGTACAACATTAGACATGTCCCTACTAAATATTATCCCTGGGGTTACAACCCTACTAAATATTGTCCCTGGGCAGTTTCAACCCTACTAAATATTGTCCCTGGGCAGTTTCAACCCTACTAAATATTGTCCCTGGGCAGTTACAACCCTACTTAATATTGTCCCTGTGCAGTTACAACCCTACTAAATATTGTCCCTGGGCAGTTACAACCCTACTTAATATTGTCCCTGGGCAGTTTCAACCCTACTATAAAATATTGTCCCTGGGCAGTTACAACCCTACTAAATATTGTCCCTGGGGAGTTTCAACCCTACTAAATATTGTCCCTGGGCAGTTACAACCCTACTAAATATTGTTCCTGGGCAGTTACAACCCTACTTAATATTGTTCCTGGGCAGTTACAACCCTACTAAATATTGTTCCTGGGCAGTTACAACCCTACTTAATATTGTCCCTGGGCAGTTACAACCCTACTAAATATTGTTCCTGGGCAGTTACAACCCTACTAAATATTGTCCCTGGGCAGTTACAACCCTACTAAATATTGTCCCTGGGCAGTTACAACCCTACTAAATATTGTCCCTGGGCAGTTACAACCCTACTAAATATTGTCCCTGGGCAGTTACAACCCTACTAAATATTGTTCCTGGGCAGTTACAACCCCCTACTAAATATTGTCCCTGGGCAGTTACAACCCTACTTAATATTGTCCCTGGGCAGTTACAACCCTACTAAATATTGTCCCTGGGCAGTTACAACCCTACTAAATATTGTTCCTGGGCAGTTACAACCCTACTAAATATTGTCCCTGGGCAGTTACAACCCTACTAAATATTGTCCCTGGGCAGTTTCAACCCTACTAAATATTGTCCTGGGCAGTTACAACCCTACTAAATATTGTCCCTGGGCAGTTACAACCCTACTAAATATTGTCCCTGGGCAGTTACAACCCTACTAAATATTGTTCCTGGGCAGTTACAACCCTACTTAATATTGTCCCTGGGCAGTTACAACCCTACTAAATATTGTCCCTGGGCAGTTACAACCCTACTAAATATTGTCCCTGGGCAGTTACAACCCTACTTAATATTGTCCCTGGGCAGTTTGCATGTTGAAACCAAAAGGGTTTTATTTGATTTGTACAAAAAAATTCAACTTTATCTAATGCTGGAAGTCTTGGATGATGTGGTCAGCATGGTAAGCTGTAGAAATGTATAACAATGTGTTTTTCTTTCATTAACTTTTGCTTGCAGAATGCATGAAATAAAACATTCATTTAATAAATTGTCAATTTTATTGAATCCTATTATTCCTTTTTTATACATTATTTTGGTCAAAAACCATTTGGAAATCATTAGAACAATAATAGTCACTCTATATTAGTAGTATCATTATAAATCTTGGATAAATAAGTTGTTTCATTCTTAATATTATAATACTTTTTAAAACGTAATCACTTTTCATTATTCTATGCATTTCAATTAACCCTTTGACTCCCACGGCGCCCGAAACCGCCCGTAAAAATCGATACTGCTTTTAAAAATTCTAACTTTCTGAATTTTCGTAACATCGATCTCATGGCCAGTTATTAGTGACAACTAGATAACTCTTCATATTTTAACCTCAAGTAAACTGAATTACAGGTCCGATTTCTGGGCATTAGTTCAATTTGTTTGCCATAAAAATCAAAAATGCGTGTTTTTGACGCAATTTTACACCTCGAAAATGACCGACATTTGACTTGGATTTTCTTCCAAAATACATCCTTGCGAAACAAAACGCCACTTTCTCAGCAAACTTAATCTCTCTTCTTGATATAGTCGTGAATTTTGCCCTCTCTTTTCCTTAACTTAGCCATTTCCTTAGGACCACTTTCGCTAACACGTGTTTTCACGCCCGAAAAGGATGCCGGGAAACATCCGGGAATTTCGGCATAGATCTCCCCGAATCTCTGTTTTTTAAGAATATATAGAGTGTCGAGCCACTTCCTACAGGCAAAATATTGCACCGGTTGCATTCTTTACAAGTCCAAAGTCGCCAAAAATGCCTTTGTAGGTCCTGGAATCCAACACAGAAAGACTCAGAGAGACGATTTCACTTTGAGTCCGCCATTTTGGAAAATTTGATCGAGCTGCCGAAATGTGTTCGTGAATTCGTATCTTCCTCCTGAGTTCTTCCAGGAGAACGGTCTCTACCACACCAGTCAAGCTTAATGATGCTGTCCTGGGGGCTTCTGTGGTGAATAATGGCTATAAACACTCTAAAAATGCAAAATTGGCCTTTTCGAGTAGTGATTACTACTAGCCCCTACGAGCTCCCAAGAAGAAAGGCAGAACACGTGAAGACGCGAGCCCACAGGCATTCAGAACTGTCAAGATTTCCATGGAAACCCCTTATATGGAATCGAAATTTCCTATGACGTGATTAGGTCCAGAAAATCGCTAAAAAACTCAAAAATATCTGGGTGTCAAAGGGTTAAGCAATGTATAAACTGGTCAATCAAATATGATTATTGGAAAACTGCTTTGACTAACAAACGACTACTGACAAATCCCAGTAATTTATCCCAGTAATTATAATTACTTGTAAAGTGCTAATGGACTTTACGGAATTAGCGCTATAAAAATAACACTTCTTATTATTATTATAAATCAAACTCATTTTATTGAAAACTCTCTCTATTAGTATCGCTACTTAATTTATAATAGCCTCTTTGAACGAAGATAAAAATACTTTGTTGGACTGACTACACGAGGCTTTAATAGCTTACTTTTCAGTGGTGGTGATTGTATAGGATTTTTCAGTCTCTTCTTCATCATATATATATCGATCTGGACTGAACTCTACTCTTTTAAGATAGTCCATCAGCTCATAGATAACCTTCTTCTGAGGACAATTGAATATGGTACAGCCTACATGTGGTTCACATAGCTCTAAGCCTCTATTTACAGGTTGTATTGGGGGGAGGCAGGGTATTGATGGATTGCTCTCCCACTTCCTCCCCTGTAATCGTCATATGGACTGTTTAGACCTCATTCGAACACTATGACTCCTTGCAGCTGTACTTGTATTCTAGAAACAAAATGATGTACACAGTTACGCTATGTAGATTGGAAGAGCTGGAACAAAATGGGTGTAATTAGATGCATTGATGCATCATGATTGGTGAAGTAGGAGAAACATGAACAGTAATACCAAATTATTATTAACCTGACATAAATGTTACAGCTGGATTGCAGTTCATTCATGACCCACTATGACCTTAGCTCACCATTAGAGTTCCCAGTAGCTCAGTGGTAGAGCATATCCTACTAGAATAAGGAAGGTCATGGGTTCAAATTCCATCTGGAACTCAGAATATTTTTCTGAGTTCTCTACACTTCTCGTCGTGTTCAATTCAATTATTACCTTGGTTTGGTGAGATTTGCCACTCTTTTTGTTGATTTTTGGAAGAAGCACTGGCATTGATGCACTGCAAGGGAAATAAATGTTAATTATATAAACTACATCATTTTACAGGGATTTCAACCACTGAGAAATACTGTACATGTAACTAAACACGTAAAAATACAATAATATTTTATGTGTGTTAATATCAGCCAATTTGTCAAAAGTCAAAAATGATGTGGAATATGGCAAATGTTAGAATACACAACTTCATCTTTTCTCCAAGTTTTAACAATGTTGCCCTCGCTGAAGTCTGGTTTACCAATGAGCAACAATGAAAGTCATGTGCCATACACATGGCATGCAGGAAGAGGTGTTGTCATAACTACATTGCATGCAGATGACCAGGCTTGGTCTAGAGACACACACTGCATGCAGGAAGAGGTGTTGTCATAACTACATTGCATGTAGATGACCATAGGCTTGGTCTAGAGACACACACAGCATGCAGGAAGAGGTGTTGTCATAACTACATTGCATGCAGATGACCATAGGCTTGGTCTAGAGACACACACTGCATGCAGGAAGAGGTGTTGTCATAACTACATTGCATGCAGATGACCATAGGCTTGGTCTAGAGACACACACTGCATGCAGGAAGAGGTGTTGTCATAACTACATTGCATGCAGATGACCATAGGCTTGGTCTAGAGACACACACTGCATGCAGGAAGAGGTGTTGTCATAACTACATTGCATGCAGATGACCATAGGCTTGGTCTAGAGACACACAGCATGCAGGAAGAGGTGTTGTCATAACTACATTGCATGCAGATGACCATAGATAGGCTTGGTCTAGAGACACACACTGCATGCAGGAAGAGGTGTTGTCATAACTACATTGCATGCAGATGACCAGGCTTGGTTTAGAGACACACACTGCATGCAGGAAGAGGTGTTGTCATAACTACATTGCATGCAGATGACCATAGGCTTGGTCTGGAGACAGATGCAGACAAAGCTTAAGGCTCGTCTTTTCTTTACAAAGGTTTTAACCTTTTTCCTTGGAGGAGCAGACCTGGGTTTTGATCGTCGAAAAAACCTCAATCGCTCATAACTTTGCAGACAGACAGCCATTAAAGGACACATGTTAGAAAGAAGAATGGTGGAAAAAATACACATAATTAACAGTTGACAGGACACAGGTAGAGAGGGCTGTATTAGGAATACACGTAGAAAGTTGAAGAGGAATCATGGATCCAACAATTCAATAGGGCTAATACTAAGGAGATAGAGGTTTTAAAGACTGGTAGCTTACTGCACTGGAAGACAAAAAGATGTCTATTATATTTCAATTAGCAAAGTGCAATACAGGAAAGAGCACTGCATTGATTAACAATTGTAATTAAGGTACACAATGATGAAGGAAAATAATGGGAGCACAAGATACAATCAAAGAAGGTTTTACATGTATAAGTAAGAAAGTCCTTGTCAAGCTGGAGGGATGTATCTATCAGAGAAGCCAAAACCAAGGTACAACTTAGTTCAAAAGCAGAGCGGCACAGCATATACATGTATATATCACCGGTATATATACATAATAGGTAAGGGCCAGTAAACTGTAGAGTAATAGAGTCGTTTTCGTATCAGTGGGAAACCTACGTCATGGTACGATTCTATTCAACCAATCACAGCGCACAAAATCATTGCTCATCAGAATGCTTGGATACCGTCACGGCATGTTACCGTCATCGCATGGCACGAACCGTACCGTAACTACTTCCCACTCATATAAAAATGACTCTATAAAATGATGTGCTTCATACGTACTGTCATGTACTAGAGGTTTACCTTGGTCTTAGAGTTCCATACTCTCCCCCTACAATAGGTGCAGACAAGGATCTATATGCCATTCCTTGAGGACAGGTCCACTGTAAAAACAATATCATTCAAGGATGTGATGACTGCAAGCTATTATTAGGTATGTCTGTAAGGTATAGTGCATGTATGGAATTGGTGATAAGAGTGCTCACATTAATCCATGAAAAATAAATTAATATTTTTTATAACATAGCATTGATATAACACGTGCTCTGATTGGCTAATTAGCGTGCGCGAGCGTGCATCCATAACTCAATGGATGCTCACGTCATCGGCATAGCGCGCGCTCTGAAATCAATTGGAAAATAATTATTGTTTTATTTGAATTTGCAATTAACTATGTTATAAAAGAAATGGTCAACGCTTCAGCTGTGCAGCTGTGCCAGCGTTTTGAACAAAAACAAAGCGAAAATCTATAAATATTGGTATAAATCCGAAGGTAGTATGCTAGTTGGTTTCTACTAAAACAATTAGACTACTCGATCTTGTTTTCTATGAGCTCAAATAGTCAACTCGATGCTACGTACCTCGTTGACTATTGATTGACTCATAGAAAACTCTAACTCATAGTCTAATTGTTGCATGCTTCCATAACTCGATGGAGCACAGCTGCCGAGTTTTCTATTTCTTTTATAAAATACAAGTATGATGTTAAGGCAAGTTTTCGCTTTGTTCATTGCAAAAATGTTTGAATATCTGCGCGCGCGTGCTGTGTGCTCTCAGAGCATGCAGAATACGCATCCTTTGGCCAATCAGAGCACGCGTTATAGTTATTTTATAAAATATGTTGTTACAGTACATAGAACTGAAGGGGTATAGAACCCATTATTGGTCCCTTAAAAATAATGTGTCTGCAAATTTTACAGTCTGTGATGATGAATGACGAGAGTATGATTGATTGGTTGATGGTGATTGTATCATTCAACTATAATCATTATATTGCTATGAATCATAATCTAACCTGATGTGCAGAATTGTTGGTGGGTCCAAGGTGAAGTTTCTGTTCTGCTAGACCTTGAAGGAGAGTCACACCTAAATTTTGTAAACACATATAAACATACGTGTATTTACTAACTACATGTATTAGAGTCGTTTTCGTATGAGTGGGAAACCTACGGTACGGAGTTACGGTACGGAATCGAACACATTGCATTCAACCAATCACAGCATGTGAAATCATTTTTCAACCAATCAGAATGCTTGGATACCGCACGATGATGGTGTGATACGGTCACGGCACGAACCGTAACCACTTCCCACTCATACGAAAACGACTCTACATATTACATACTGTATGACAAGTGGCTTTCTTGTCTGCAATAATGTATCTACAAGTTATATACACATTTACATATTACATACCCAAAATTGTGCTTCTGCCTTCCCTTAAGTATTTCCTGGTCCATTCATCTAGAAGGACATCATTATAGCGCTAGAAAAGAAACATAGAAACTAGCTTTAGTACATGTACATGGTACAAATCAATGATAAGTTGTCTACAGACCTACAGTAGTGGCCAACTGTGGTTTTTCATAGCATGAAGGGTTGAACTACCTGGGATACAACTACTTAAGTACCCTCCCCTCCCTAAGTAATGCTACTCCCAATGAGGGGTACAACTACTTGAGTACCCTCCCCTCCCTAAGTAATGCTACTCCCAATGAGGGGTACAACTACTTGAGTACCCTCCCCTCCCTAAGTAATGCTAATCCCAATGAGGGGTACAACTACTTGAGTACCCTCTCCTCCCTAAGTAATGCTACTCCCAATGAGGGATACAACTACTTAAGTACCCTCCCCTCCCTAAGTAATGCTACTCCCAATGAGGGGTACAACTACTTGAGTACCCTCCCCTCCCTAAGTAATGCTTCTCAATGAGGGGTACAACTACTTGAGTACCCTCCCTCCCTCCCAATGAGGGGTACAACTACTTGAGTACCCTCCCCTCCCTAAGTAATGCTACTCCCAATGAGGGGTACAACTACTTGAGTACCCTCTCCTCCCTAAGTAATGCTACTCCCAATGAGGGATACAACTACTTAAGTACCCTCCCCTCCCTAAGTAATGCTACTCCCAATGAGGGGTACAACTACTTGAGTACCCTCCCCTCCCTAAGTAATGCTACTCCCAATGAGGGGTACAACTACTTGAGTACCCTCCCCTCCTAAGTAATGCTAATCCCAATGAGGGGTACAACTACTTGAGTACCCTCTCCTCCCTAAGTAATGCTACTCCCAATGAGGGGTACAACTACTTGAGTACCCTCTCCTCCCTAAGTAATGCTACTCCCAATGAGGGGTACAACTACTTGAGTACCCTCCCCTCCCTAAGTAATGCTACTCCCAATGAGGGGTACAACTACTTGAGTACCCTCTCCTCCCTAAGTAATGCTACTCCCAATGAGGGGTACAACTACTTGAGTACCCTCCCCTCCCTAAGTAATGCTAATCCCAATGAGGGGTACAACTACTTGAGTACCCTCTCCTCCCTAAGTAATGCTACTCCCAATGAGGGGTACAACTACTTGAGTACCCTCTCCTCCCTAAGTAATGCTACTCCCAATGAGGGGTACAACTACTTGAGTACCCTCCCCTCCCTAAGTAATGCTACTCCCAATGAGGGGTACAACTACTTGAGTACCCTCTCCTCCCTAAGTAATGCTACTCCCAATGAGGGGTACAACTACTTGAGTACCCTCCCCTCCCTAAGTAATGCTACTCCCAATGAGGGGTACAACTACTTGAGTACCCTCTCCTCCCTAAGTAATGCTACTCCCAATGAGGGGTACAACTACTTGAGTACCCTCTCCTCCCTAAGTAATGCTACTCCCAATGAGGGGTACAACTACTTGAGTACCCTCCCCTCCCTAAGTAATGCTACTCCCAATGAGGGGTACAACTACTTGAGTACCCCTCCCCTCCCTAAGTAATGCTACTCCCAATGAGGGGTACAACTACTTGAGTACCCTCCCCTCCCTAAGTAATGCTACTCCCAATGAGGGGTACAACTACTTGAGTACCCTCCCCTCCCTAAGTAATGCTACTCCCAATGAGGGGTACAACTACTTGAGTACCCTCCAATGCAAACATTTCCTGTGCTTCTCTCCTGTTCCCATGGGAATTAGTGAGAGAATTACTGACAAAGCTAACCACCCATCATTTTTTGGTTTTCCCTAATTTGCTGGTAGTACTAGGCATTTATACACCTAGGCAGAGGTGTACAATGGGATTTCCCAAGTAACACACAATCAGTACGACTTATTATTAGAGTCGTTTTCGTACGAGTGGGAAACCTACGGTACGGAGTTACGGTCACGGTACGGAATCGAACACATTGTATTCAACCAATCACAGCGTGCAAAATTATTTCTCAATCAATCAGAATGCTTGGATACCGCACGATGATGGCGCGATACGGTCACGGTACGGCACGAACCGTACCGTAACTACTTCCCACTCATACGAAAACGACTCTATTATTATTATTATCAGTGCAAGTTATGTACTCACTTTGCATTGAAAGAACTGTAGATATTTATGAGAAACCATGGATGGAAATGCTCTCTGAAAACAACCACGACGACTGTACTGTTGTTACACAAATAAACAAACAAACAAACAAGGTTATAGTGGAATACATATTGTATGAATAAGAAACAAAGGATTGGGTTTCATATATTATTACCTCATCTTCTGCTTCTATTAGGATCCTTATGTCGTTGGGTGTTAACACATCTAGGATGCTTTGTTTAGTTCTCTAACGGACACAAACAAACAACATTATCACACATTGGGCCCAGAGTGGTTGTTCAAAGAGTCACACTGATAGCACTATGATGATGATGATGATGATGATGATGATGATGATGAAGACTTTATTTCAAGAGGGTAAACACATAAAAGTGAAATACACTTATAAACTTGTCTATCATTGGATCAATCCATATCCAGTGGATAAGTTGATGCTGTTTGCCAATAGATTCGTCCAGTGGATAAAGATTGATCCAAAAGTCTACAGATAGCACTCTCCAGCCTTTGAATGCACCATGTACATGTAAGTGTTAGACCAGGGAAGTGGGATGGAGATGCCAACACATTACTTTCTCCATCTCCCTGGTACATGTATCTCCCTGGTTAGTCCAACATAATGCATAAAAGGTTTTAATATTAGTTTTCTTCTACCTACCTCTTCTAGATTCTTTTTGACATAGAACGCATGCTACAAGAGAAAAAGCAATACATGTATTTAGAGTATGTAAATGATGTGATGCATGTACATTGTACATGTACTCTGATCTATACCTTTGCTCGTTCATCACATGATAAAGATTCCAAGCCTTTGTCTTGAACAAACAGATTTAAACTACTAGTACTGTTAGAAATAAGAACAAAGAGTGTATAAGCATGATAACTTGCAAGTACAACAGATTTAAACTACTAGTACTGTTAGAAATAAGAACGAAGATTGTATATAAGCATGATAACTTGCAAGTACAACAGATTTAAACTACTAGTACTGTTAGAAATAAGAACAAGTAACAACAGATTTAAACTACTAGATAAGAACAAAGAGTGCAACAAGTACAACAGATATACTAGCAGAAATAAGATAAGAGTGTATAAGCTGATAACTTGCAAGTACAAGTACAACAGATTTAAACTACTAGTACTGTTAGAAATAAGAACAAAGAGTGTATAAGCATGATAACTTGCAAGTACAACAGATTTAAACTACTAGTACTGTTAGAAATAAGAACAAAGAGTGTATAAGCATGATAACTTGCAAGTACAAGTACAACAGATTTAAACTACTAGTACTGTTAGAAATAAGAACAAAGAGTGTATAAGCATGATAACTTGTACAAGTAAGCATGATAACTTGATAACTTGCAAGTACAAGTACAACAGTTACAGTTGAATCATGTCAGGTACATGTACCTTGCATTTGTTGTAGTGACAAGGTTTTCTGGGATACGTAAGGCAGCAAGGTTTAGCAAGTCCTTGATCATTTGACCTTTAATGTTTTTATCCAGTTGAGAGTTGGAATGCAAACTAGAAATAGAAAAACATACAAAATGATTGAGAATTGAAGGGAAAGGATTGCCATTTACATAGCACACTTTTCTATCAATCAATCAATCCTTTTTTATTGCGGGTAAACAAATGCAGCTACAAAATTTTAGATGGATAAAATGAACAGAAAAAAAATAAATAGATATATTACTGTTCTCAGTACTTTTTGATATCTGGGGGGGGAAGGGGGGGGGGGGGGGGGGAGGGTTTGCTGCCCCTGTGCTGTGTACAACCCAGTAGTGCTTACTGTACATGTATACCTGGGTGATATGTTAACTTCTAATAACCAGGGTTTTAAATTTTCATCTAACATGACATCACAGCCAAACAGCTCATGACAACAAGTTCTAGAAAACAAACACAGAAGACAACTCAATTTATAAATAACAAGCCATTCATCGAATGACTGTAAGTAATGTAAGATAATGATTGTACACCTACCTTTTCCTGACATTTTGTTTCATTAGAATATTAACAAATTGTTCAGACCTGAAATGTTAAGAATGAAGCCTAATTTAAAGGCAATTCTACTATATGTACCTTAAACAGACTTACATGTACAATGCAGAGAAGGGATGAGACACATCTAAACATAGGCCAGTCTTTAAATGTCATTAAAATTGAGTACTATGAATCAAGATCACAAGCAGTACGTAGTAGCTTACAGTATAAATGCCAATTTATGTCTATAACTTACGCAATAATGGCTTTGACAATGATGTCTTTGATATTCTCCCAGACTTGTGCATGGTTTATACCCATTTTCTTCATATAGCCCCACAGTGACTTTAGACTCCTATACATCAAATAAACCATGTTGTAATACTGTTTGGACTGGTTACATGTACATGTACATGTAGTTACATTTGTATTTACATTGTACATCATTGTGTGTGTTGTTACCACCTTGTAAAACAAATTACCTAGTTGATCGACAAGGATTAGGGGCTTATTGTATCAACTGGCATGGTGATGTAAATGCATGTACCCTAAGCTTTTACTATAGCTACCTTCGTGTGTTTGGGAACAATGCGAGCCATGACAACTGTTGGTTGAATGCACAAACAGGGCTGTACATAACCCAAATTCCATGGGGGCAGTACTTAACAAAAGATATTCAGTAGATGTCTTTTGTATGGTTCTCTTATTATTTTATTTGTATTTTTTCACTTTGCTAGGGAGGCAACTGCCCCTGTGCTGTGTATGGCCCTGACAAAGGGTTTTGCTACAGCCTTGTCCCCATGACACAATTCTTTTCATGTGTATCAATGGATTATCTTTGCTATTTAAAATAGGACAAATACTATACCACTTGTGGCCTTGGCAAAGTGTGTCATCTGAATTAGACTGGTAGGCAGCTTCATTCTTCTTGTTGATACTGTAGTTAGTGAGGTGCATAAACCTGTTATTTAGTGTCTTTACAGAGGCTGAATACCTGCAGGGGATTAATATTAGAACACTTAGTCACTAATAATTTATTACTTGGCTGTGATGTAGGAATGAACCCATGGGCAAATGGTGAGGAAAAGTTGCTTTCTTCTGTCTGATGTTTCGATTGTTCTTTTTTTTTTAACAACAACAACAAACAACAGTACTTTTGATAGGACCCACAAAATTGATATGAAAAAAGGACCAATTCCTCAGATTGTATACCACAACATTTAGGTGGATACATGTACAATAGAGAGCTTTAGATTTGCCAGCTTGAAAATCTCGTCCTCATTTCGACTACAGCGAGATTTCTTGGAAAACTCATCTAGAGTATGAGTTTTCAGTGAGACATTTTGACTAAATATTGTGGTCTTTTAAATCTAGAACACTCAATAACATCTTCTTTAATGATTGTTCTTGTTGTTGTGACAAGCAAGAATTAAAGATCAGAGTTATTTTTGCTAAAATTTGAAGAAAATGCTGAAACGATAAAATTTTGTTTGTTTGTTTTTGAATCTAGATTTTGAATTTGCACGAGCATGATTACGACAACAAGTTAGCATGCGTGCTCAAAACTTGTACTCGTAGTCGAATCTATAGGTATCTAATGTAACCTGAACAACAACCATCATGACATACTTGCACGTTGCAAATCTAACCAGTCCATCATCGAATATGTAAACCCTGAGAGGGTCATATGAAGCCACATAGACATAGATGCGTAGATCAAATTTACTACTGTTGATGAGAAAAGGCTTGTGAAGGTACCTGGAAGTGGAGAGGAAAAAAGTGTCAATATATACAATGTATACTAATAATATAGATATTTGGAATTCACTGATTATGGTTAAAAACTTACTTTTGAACAATGACGGGCCTTTTTCTTGGTATTTGAGACCATTTGTGAATTACTCGGATGCCAATTCCTCTAGCTGATGCAGGCTTTTAAAAAAGTTTAAAAAAATGAAGCATTACATGTTTGACAGGATCAACCTAATACTTGCATTCACAATGCATCTTATTATTTCTCCACACTGTCAATGACATACTCTGCACATATCAAGCTACAATGTATACATGCATGCATATAAGGCTTAAGCTGCAAGTGAGCTGCTAACATTATTTGTATATCCCAATGGTCAACAGAGCTACATACAGTAGGCTGTATAATTATATACAGTCATGTAGATCTGTGTTACAGTTCATAATTCACATATCTCATAAACTTACAGGTTTCAAGATCCATTTCTGTCTCGAGCCTCCCTCATCCCATGCTCTCTTGAGCTGCTTGAAGTCATATGGTAGACAGTATGTTTGAGGAAGGAAACCAAACTCCTAAATAGTAGTAATAGTATTAGCTACATGCATACTAGACATTCTATTTTAAATTTGTGAATATACAAAAGTGTACGACCAATTGGCATGATACAAGAGATACATTTATTTTTCATATTTTTTATGAACATTGTACATGTAGTGTGTACCTTCTTCCTAAACACACATACATGTACATGTAGGTTATACCACACCTTTTTTCCATGGTGTATCATTAGTCTTTGTATGTTTCTCCAAAGCCTGTCTTTCCTTCCTATCTGGAAAGTACCTGGAAAGTGGTTGACCTGGCAAATAAAAAGGTGATCATATGAATTAACTTGTTCACTTGAAACTTAAACTACATGTTGACATATGACATTGAGGGCCACTAGTCAATCAAACTGTCATGTGCTACCCTCGTAAAATAAAGTTGTTATTATTATTTAATTATTATTACATACATGTACTAGTAGACATGACCATTTCATTAGTAATAGTCTGTCCCATTATACGTCACCAGCTTACTTTAACATACCTTTTGGTATTCCCTGATGGACTTAAATGCAGTAGCTTTCATGTGTTTTCCCCAGTATCCTATCCATTCACTGGCCCCTAATAATAACCATGCACATAAGGACTAGTGTAGCTATTGGTGTATGGCAGTCGATGGCGACATATCATTGCCAAAATATTCTAATATAACATCAAAATGTATTCACTTCTCGTTTTCACTTTCATCATCAAATCATATGTCCATAAATTCACTCAATTTAAAGATGTTACATCTACATGTACCTCAGAGTAAAACAGAGCCAAAAGACTAATGTATGAAATGTCAGTAAATTTAGTGTTTTTTACACTAATCAGACAAAAGTATATTTCTGTCTTACTTACGTTTAGTAGGCCTAAAACCAGATCTTGCAATGCACTGTTTGATGACATTTGGTGTTATTGAGCTCATCTTCCACTTCAAAAGTTTACGTAGTTCATGAGGGAGTTGTGCAACTTGAATCAATGAATATTAAATACTGTAAACACCTGTGTACATGTACATGTATATAAGCCACACCTACATGTACCACATGTACCTAAAATCTATCAGGGCTTTTGCTTATGTTGTAACCTTTCCCCTTCAGGCCATGCAAAGTGAAGATGTTGTGAGGCCATTTTTATTATTTTGAACAAAGAAAACGTTCCATGGGGTAAGGGATTTGGAACTGCCCCCTCCCTCCCTTGCTGTTTTTCACATAAAAGTTGTTTGTTATTATTATTATTATTTGTAAGACCAGAGATTATCTCTTAAAATGACTGATTATACATTGCAGTGATTTACCTTTTTCTCCTTCCACAGTAAAATAGATGGTAGGTGCTACGTGTGGAAACAAACTTTGCACTAATGCAGGTTTTACATCACCGTCTTCTTTGCTTCCAGAGTTTACCCAGTTGTTAGACTGTCTTTTGGATCCAGCTGAGGCTGAGTTACGCAAACTACTTGCTTTGTGAGTTCCATTGGATGATGAGCAGCTGCTCACTTTATTAACACTAGTATTGGCACTTGATGAGCGAGATCTAACTGACTGTACTCTAGATAGAGTTGTGCAGCTGGAGGCATTGTCATCATCATCATCTTCAGAGAACCCCTCTATAATAATCAAAAATATTCTAATCTGCTTAAATAAATGAACTTTTCCTGTATTGGGTTCTACTGTATAGTTGTGATACCTGAATCCCGTTAGTGTCACATTAATTGGATTTGAGTATCACTATACATGTACAGTAGAACCCAGGGACGGAGGGGGCCATGGCCCCCCCTTTCATCTGAATTATGTTGCAAATGCCCCTCAACACACTGGAAATCGCATTTCCGAGAGCCTCAATTTCAAAAATTTTCGCCGGTCGGCCCTCCCTTTCACAATTTCCTGGATCCGCCCCTGGAACTCCACCACTTATGCATCTCAACCTCTGTTAACTCAAACTCCCTGCTATCTCAAACATAAGGAGGAGCTTGTTGATTGGAATAAGTCCAGGCTACATTTACATGTATCTCAAGCCATTTTTCTTGCCCCTAGCATGTTAACTTTATTATAATAATAATTACCCTATTATTATAATTATTATATGGGGAACCATGCGATTACTTGTTTATAAATAAATATAGATTTGTGTTGATTTGATTCGAAATGTCATCATGCATGATGGTGTCATAATAACATGCATGTCTCTCTGAACTTTTCACTGAAAAACTTTCAAATTGTTGTTGTTTTTAACAAAACTAAATGATTTGCGATAACTGTAACTTTCCCTGATACTACAGTACTATATTCTACATTGAAATGCAACAATAATTTTTCAAATTGAGCTAATGTAGTGATCAACCAATCACATGCCAGTCATCCAGCCCTCAATTAAGGAAAAAGCCCTCCCTTATTATCCAATCAGAATCAAGTAATTTGGTCCTCATGTTATAATGTTAATCAATCAAGTTATCAATAATAAAAAGTTATGAGTATTCTTACCTAGTTGTTCCTCGTCTCCCATCTCATTACATTCATAGCACCCGTCTTCAAGATTATCTTCACCTTCTACAGCAGCATCATCATCACTCTCATCATCTTCATCTTCCTCTGCAATATCAGAGAAACATCCATCTCCGGGCTGTCTCTCAAGAATAACGTCTTTATCAATGTACTCATCATCTTTACAAGATTCACCGTCGCCGCATACTCTGTCTTCATCATACAATAATTCTTCTGATTTGTAAAACTTTCTTTGGAATGTAGTTCCACATTTAGGAGTCGATGGAGGTGTTGGTTTTTTGGCTGGACTGCAATTGTCTGGAGATATTGTCTTGGGTGTCTGTGGGGGGTGGGGTATGGGCTTTGGCTTGGTATCTGATCTCCCCAACGTGTCAGCATCAGTTTTGACTAATAAAAGTGGTTTAGCCTTTTCCCTTACCAACCCAGTCGGAGGCTTGGAATTCACTCTCAATTCTCCAAATCTGGCTGCCAAGTTAGATTGCCAAAATGGATTACTATTCATTGTATTAAATCGCCAGGAGAGATTTAGTTCTGTCAATGTTAATACCTTTCATTCGTGACACTTGGATGGAAAGACTGAAAATTGAATATTTAGTACATTATCCCACTCATTAACTGAAATGACCTGTCACCGGTAATTGGAACTATATAAACATTGATTGTCGATGGCTCCTTTGTTCAATGTATCTACATTTCGGCAAGCTTCATCATTGTCAACTCTTGTGAAAAGTTTTCAGACTGTAATTATATTACTGGTTTCGTATTACTACTAGTATTCTACTTCAGAGTCTAGATTCTCGATCTTCCTGTAGCGTTCGTTGATCACAAAATAATACAATACCAGACACCAAAGCAAAGGAGTTATTCACTTAAAGCCAATTTTCACTGCACACAATTTCCAAGAGTAGTTCCATTAGCATTGTGTAGTTATAAAGATGGTATTTTTGTCGTCCAATTCTCCATTCCAAGTACCGGCTTGAGGAAGATACTGCAGTCGACTCGTGCTGTAATGTCCTCTGGCTCGACTACAACAAAGCAATGATGTCCTGGCTTATGAACCAAAGTATTTCCCTAATGAGATGTTTTACTCTTTGAAGACTTCCAAGTTACCAAGCAATCCAAGTTTCTAAGGGAACGGGATTTTTAGAGCTAAAACACTGTCAACAGCTGTGCAAACTCACCGTAAAATCGCGGAAACAAAGAATTTTTTCCACACAATATAAGCTTAACAGCAAGAATTCGGGAAAATCATTCAGTTTTTGGAAAAGCAATGACAGTAGATTATTTCCAAGGAATTAGGAAAGTGTTCCAAGGAAACCACAGTTTGTTAAGTGAGCAATTTTGAGGTAAAAAGAAAAGCAAACAGTCAGTAAAGCGTGTTTATCTCTCGTACAGTGTTCGTCTTGTTCTTGTTACCCATAGCAACACCATTAACCAATCACAATCGTCGTTTGCTCATTAAAATGCCGACTGCGCGCGCGCAACTGACAGTCGAGTGATCACATGTGTTGTAAGAATTTCCGGATACATTTCTTTTTCTACTTTTTTTTTGTACGCGGTTGCATGAAAATATTGATGGAAAACGGTTCAGACACGAAGGCTAATAGTAATCGAGCCAACTAGTAATCTCTTTCCCAAAAAAATCATACCGACTCATCTCATTTGAAGAAAATATTTAAATTTGTCTGATATTTCTTTCGCTGAGACCCCAAAGGACTTTATTTTAAAATGCATAGTATACAATTAGCCGATGTTCTATACTTTCATTTTATTCCTTTACGCACTTACGTTTTACTTACTTAGCGAAAACTAGTTTCGTTTTTTTCAACCTCAGTTCGCTAAAGATATAATGCGTTGAATTACATAGTTGTATGCGCGCGTAAATTAGATCTTTAGCGAAAGTGCGTAAAGGAATAAAATGAAGGTATAGAACCTCGGCTTGTATTCTATGATATTTAATTTTGCATTATACGAAATGACATTTAATTTGGTGAAGGTCTGATGAAGGAGGGGCATCAACAAGTAATAATATTAACTTTATTAATGTGTCAATAATACCTATACCCTGCAGAGTGCCAGGGGTTCCTTTTTCGAATCCCTGGTACTCGGACCATTTTTGCGGACCATTGTTTAATACAAAACCCCAGTGCCTCTTCAGGATAAAATACCTTGTTTACACGACAGTAAACTAATTGGGGACACCTATCTATAAGCAGCGTCGGTATAAATAACGTCTATAAATAATGTCGGTATAGTTTTTGAGAAAAAGTGAACAGTAACAATTGAATGAGTTAAAGGGGAAAAGTTGTAAATGTTTTGTCGTACCGTTTTTGGAGACACTCCTTTTTCTTGTAGTTTTAACTCGTACGTAAATTCAGCCAAAGAGTAAGAAAAGATGCGAATTATTAATTGTTCGCCTACTTATTGGTTTTCCTTTCAAACGTCAGTTTTCTTTTCGTGATGAATGACTCGGTCATTAAAATTATTAGTGATCATACTATAGATCAGTGGAACTATTGAATAGCTGAAACCGTTTCACACTTGGCACAGTACAAGTTGTTCTCATACGTTGATTCGATTCTTCTCAGTCTACTTTGTATTCTATCCTACTTTATCTTGTATTTTAGTCTATTTCATTAATATTCGTCTTCCTTTAGAACTGCATTTATAACCGTCTCAAACTTCAGTTGCTAAAACGATTAACCGTGAATGATCACCTCAGTCTCCCCAGGCAGTGCTAGCTGGAGTTGGTTCAGCTAAAATCGATAGATACTTTATTAGCAGTAAAACCATTGAGCCTCCTTGAATTACTGATCAACTTTGCGATTCGTCGAAAACTGATAAATCCACTTACCGGCATTAAAATTTGGTACATTTTATAATTTTTGTGTTTGTTTCTTTTCTTTCTTGCTTTTTCAGTTCCTTTTTCTTTCTTGGTTCCCATTTCTCTCTGATATTTATGATATTTTGTTGACAAATGCATTGACGTTTCAAAGTCAATAACACCTGCAGTCTTGCGTCGAGTAGAGCTCTCAGGGTGTTAGTTTATCAGCTCATTTGGTCAAATCATGTTTTTTATTAATTTGACCAGTATTTTTTTACCTATGCAGAAGCTTTCAGTTAAAGTCGACATTCAGAAAGTGGCCATAAATTAACTGCTGTTTTCTTTACTTTCAGTATATCAATCAAAGAGAAAGAATGATTACTGGAACTCAGCCGCGGCATCTACACGAACAAGTTTTCCTTGACAAGGAAAAATTGGCAATTTTTTGTCATCTACACGAGCAAGTTTTTCTTGACAAGGACAAATTGACAATTTTTTGTCATCTACACGAGCAAGTTTTTCTTGACAAGGAAAAATTGACAATTTTTTGTCATCTACACGAGCAAATTTTTCTTGACAAGGAAAAATTGGCGATGTTTAATTTTTGTCGGCTACACGAGCAAGTCTTTCTTGTCAAGGAAAACTTGTCAAGGAAAATTTGCTCGTGTAGATTCGACTTTAGTTTTAGCCAAAAAGGCGAGGCACAAGTCCAGGTTAGATTCATCGCCAGCCATCTGGTGATGAGTAGTTCGGCACAGTAAGTGTTTACCATTTTCATAAAATACCTGAACAGGTGCAATCTTCGAACGATCAAAACGCCGTTGACACAAAATATTACATTTGAATTTTAAATTTCGATTGAGGCGTATTATAAAGGATTCAGTTATTGCTTGTGTAAGTTATCCTAACAGGCTTCAAAACGATCAATTTTAAAAGAGCTACTACATACGAATACTTGAAATAATATGGAATGGATTGACTGACTTGAAAAAATATAGATTGACTGACTTGAAATAATATGGATTGACTGACTTGAAAATATCAGGAATGTGACTTGAAATAATATGGAATGGATTGACTGACTTGAAAAAATATAGATTGACTGACTTGAAATAATATGGATTGACTGACTTGAAAATATCAGGAATGTGACTTGAAATAATATGGAATGGATTGACTGACTTGAAAAAATATAGATTGACTGACTTGAAATAATATGGATTGACTGACTTGAAAATATCAGGAATGTGACTTGAAATAATATGGAATGGATTGGCCGTGACTAGAAATAATAATATTAAATGGATCAATTGACTTGAACAAATATGGATGGACTGACTTGAAATAATATGGCATGGATCAGAGGCCAAATTCACAGTTCAGCGATCTTTTTAAATGATCGCCGACGAGCCGGCCGGCTAAAACACAAAAGTTCCTTGCGCTATACTTGTGTTCAAAAATTGAACTAAATTGCTTCTCCGTCAACATCCGATCTGAGCTGATCATGATAGCACTCATCTCAATAAACTGCCATTCAGTCAGTTTTAATATTTTTATTTGTTCACAAATAATTCATAACGCTTGATATCAAGCTGTGTTTCTTAAATAAGACGGCCGGCTGGCTCAAAAACAAACTATGAATCTAATAAACTTTTTTCGCCTACTGTACTCATTTATTGAGTTTAATGAACCAATTTCTTTGCAAGCCAATAAACTGGTACTCCGCATCCGTCCCATTGTTGACGAACCAATCACATTTCTCGGATGGACGAATTATAACGCGGCTTTGCTTTGCATCAAAATACTCATAAAAGATCAAGGTGCTTGAAGAAGCTGCAGTTACTTGTACCAATCAGAGTATAAGAGGCAGGCATTCGAGAATACCTTTCTTGCATGAACCGCTTCAAAGAAAACTTCAAATTCGCAGTATATAGAGGTGAGGATGTGATAGTCATTGTATGTCGTTTACTCGCGATAAGGAAAATGTACGTTTTGGTATGATATCTGTGAATGTACGTACTCGTTTAGTGTATTGACGTGTAGCAATTAGCGGATTTATCGAACTGTAAATTTCTAAGTTAAACTCGTGCTCCAGCGCCGAAGTCACACAAACAAATCGTGGTGGGCAGAGTTTGCATATTGATTAATGGTTAAAAGATCGCGAAGAGAACGAGTCATCGAACTCACACTGACAGTAGCTCAAGTGACAGTGGCCATCTAAACCGCAGGTAACTGGAACAATACATCGTCAGTTTTTAAAATTTACTAAACTGCCGCTTTTCCGACCGAGTTTCATCAACATGAAAGCGATATTCTGTTTTCGGCTTTTTCAGACCAATCAAATGAGGGAGCAAAGGAGTGTATGCTCGATGTGCGATAAAGCCATAAAGGGACTTAGCCGGAATTCTGGATCTAATGGACATTGGACAATCGGACTGTAAAAATTGGTCACTCATTTATACATTCATTTGTATACTTCATTACTTAGCCATTTTAGTACAAATGTGTATGAAAGAAGAAGTACAATTTACACATCTGAATCGATTTAGGCCAAAAACTGAAGCATGCATGATGATCAGACATTGAATATTAAAATAGCGTCCCCAAGTAACATATACTCGTGGCATATAATTGGTTATTTTTAGTTGACGCTTCTTCTAATGATTGTTTGTATGCATTTTAATCGAATTTATCTCAAGTAAATAGTTATTATCGAACAGCTGGTGCCCGTAAGCTAACAATTCCACTATCTGCAAAGACGCCCCTATTAACAAACGCTATTGTAGTTCTTTCTTGTACTGCAAGACGGGGGTTTGTCTTGAAAGGTTTGTTCACAATAGAGAAGGCTTAAGTTGTCAGGACTAACAAAAACAAACACATACTGTAGTTTTTAATCTACGAAAGAAAAATACTGGTCGTTCGTCGTCGTTGCGATCTTCTGTCGATCGACAATCGAGTTCCCTTACCGCTCTTGTTAGCGAGTGCGGAACGAGAGAGAACCACCGGAAACGTCTGCATCGGATGAGGCAAAATGGTAGTGAATTGATAATCTTGTTTTCCCCGGTGTTTTCAACAAAAGTAATAACAAATACTGATCGATTCCCTGATCACATATCACGAATCAGTATATTTTCAACAGCTCATACCATTATCATAGCAAAAAGGCTGTCCAGGGTAATACATAAATTCTTGTTCAGTAAGTATTTCGTGTGATCTTACTTCAATGTTGTCCCATTTCAGACCATGTGACCATTCCCTAGAGAATAACGTCTTTTCTTCTTGTTAATGCATGCATTGATATGGAAATAAATACTTTGTACAATGATGTCTGAAATGGGAAAACATTTCATGCGGAAAAGCTCGATCTCTCGGAACATTGTTGTCATTTCAAACAGATAACATGCAGCCACACTGATATCAACAGGGGGTTTATGGGCCGTTTGTCTATTCTGTATCTATTCTGTAAGTGTGAAGGGCATTCCACCAGGTGCTATGTTCCAGGAATACTCCAGTTTCGAGTTGTTTACGCACCGCTGTAGTCCTTGACAAAAGACGCGTTTGCTCAGGCTTAGCCTCGATCCAGATAATAACCCGTTGAATTAAAAATGGTTTCTATTGTTGAATGTCAACACTTTTTCGCGTTCTCGTCGGTATTTGTTCATAATTTACACCTAATTGAGGCTAAGCCTGAACAAATGCGTCTTTTGTGAAGGAGTACAGCGGTGTCTAAACAACTCGAGACTATATAAATATTCATTTTATAGGTTTATTTAGTTTAGGTTAGAGGGCCACAAGTTTATCAGTCTGAGACTGTTTAGTGTCACCCTCAGAAAATAAAGTCTTATTATTATTATTAGATAGTACGCATAACTAGTCATTCTTTCGTACTTGAAATATTTTGTGCTGTATGAAACGAAACCGCAACCCCAGATGTCTAAGAAGACCACGGGCTCAATGTTCATGACATTTGACTTGCAGGTCTGGTTACAAAGCGATCAGATAGTTATAGGAGCAACCCAACATGGCTTTGACAATTGACGAAGCGTTCGAGCAAGTTGGTAGCATGGGCCGCTACCAGATACGTCTCGTCGCCATCTTTGGTTTTTGCGCATTCTTCGTGATTGGGTTCCAGGCCCTGTTGGTAACTTTCATCGCAGCGGAGCCTGGGTGGAAGTGTGCTGAGAACAGTACTGCATGTAATTACACTGGTGTCCATCGACCAGGATCCGATCATTATGAAAGCAGATGTGTAATGAGTAGAAGTGACTGGGAATATACTAATGAATATACCTCCACCGTTACACAGGTAATGTATACAACGGCATCAAGAGTTCCAGACTTCCGGTACGCTCGCAATGCATTGTGAGATTATTACAAAGGAAAAGTGAGCACCAAGTGAGCTAAAACATAGCTTGGGCTCCCTGTGTCTAGAATTGGTGCTCACTTTTCCTTTGTAATAATCTCATAATGCATTGCGCGCGTACCGAAAGTCTGGAACTCTTGATGCTTGTATTGAATACCAAAGGTCAATAACATTGGAGGGGAGGGGTTATATGCATGGGGGAGGGAGAGGGGAGTTACATGTCGATGCTTAATTTCGATTTACTGATTGTATTTTCATTGAAATTTCTTGATTTTCCTGCCGTGGCGGATCCAGGGGGAAGGTCGGAGGGGTCCTGACCCCCCTGTCATACCTGAGGTTCAATTGATTGTTTTATTTATTTCAAGTACGTACAAAGGCGCAGCGGCCATGTTGGTGGTACAAACAAGAGAAGCTAGCGATTGCTTTGTTATCAGGCACCAACATGGCGGCCATGACATCACGTGCAATCCATTTTCAACGATTATGCAGCTGTTTGGGTATACACTAGCTGATTCAAAAAACGTTGTCCTAGGTATTGCTGCATATTGCATTCCCAGCATTTATTTCCGAAACCGGCTGAGATCATGGTTGACTGTCAGGCCCCCCCTGATATTTGTTTGCGGGTTTTTGAACCCCAAAATAGAAGAAAACACACAATACAATTCATAGATAGAAGGGTAAATTATACATATAAATGAATAAAGAAGCGATAACCCCACGTTATATCACACTCAACCCTCAGATAATCATAAGAGTGTCCAGTAGCTCAGTGGTAGAGCAACCGTCTAGAAAATCGGCAGGTCGTGGGTTCGTTTCCCACCTGGGGCTCAGATTTTTCTGTAGTGGTTGAGTGTGTTCTAACGTGGGGTTATCGCTTCTTTACAATACAATTCATAGCGACCACAATTGACTACGGTCTGCAAAGGCAATATATGTCAATATGCCGGCATTATGCAACAAAACCTGGGACAATTAGCTGTATATACAGCTAATTCAAAAAAGGTTCGTGAAGGTTTTGTTGCATCTTGCATGTTGCATGTTGCATCCCAAACCCGAAATGCAATATGGGCAATGTGAATGGAATCAGTGAAAGGTCACAACAATATGGACTCTGGGAATTTCCCCAAACTTTGTCTTCGCAATATGGAACCGGCATAATTTCTTCTGTATGTGCATGCTGACATTATTTACATATGATCCACAATGCATTTCGGGCTTGGTATGCAAGATGCAACATGCAAGATGCAACAAAACCTTCACCAACCTTTTTTGAAATAGCTGTATACTGAACTACAACGATTCGAGTAATATAGAATGTAGATTTGAAATCCAACTATTCCACTGATGTCTTTCCATATGATATCTGATAGTGTCCTGGACGGCGCGTACTAATCGACCAATTATAACTTCTCTACTTTGCAGTGGGATCTTGTGTGCGACCGCTCAATTCTACAAAGCGTTTCTTCCTCGTCCATTTTCATCGGCTGGCTACTCGGTGCCATCATCCTTAGCTGGGTGTCCGACAAGACTGGCCGACGTAAAGTAGCGTACTTTGGCAGTCTTGTCATTGTAGTTTTTGCTGTTGAGCGCTGCGGCTCCTCACTTCTGGATGTTCGTGGTTTGCAGGGCTGTTGTTGGCTTTGGTATAGGTCTGTATTTCTGTTATTTTATTTCTTGAATAGCAAAACCTCTCACTATCCGAATTCACGTACCCCAAATTTCTCCGTCAAACGAAACCCTAGGTCATGGTCTCTGGTCAAACACTATAATTATTATAGATCTCGTAAGCGACCACCTCCCATGAGCACGCGAATGAGCGTCCTTCTAGATTGTCTCAACTTCGACTGTTCATGCATGCGAAGCGCACTGACAACATACAAGTAACCACAACGGTTCTATGATCAGTGGATGCCTTATTGAAAAATCCTTACACTGTACTTGGAAGAATCATCAAAATAAAGGGATTTGAAAATATTGATATTAGGTTCGCAAAGGGTTGTGGTTAAAAGTACAGCCGCCATGTTTTTTCATCAGGTACTGAATTAGTTTCGCAAAGGCCCGCAAGAACTGTATCTCTGTGAGTATAAAGTTTATTGTAATCTCCGGATGCTTCCTTGGGAATCTCAATTTGATTTAATTTTAGCAGCTAGAAGTTGTGTTTATTTATTACATGTTGTGAAGTCGAAGGCGGAATAGAATGTACAGCCGCCATGTTTTTTCATCAGGTACTGAATTAGTTTATACCTACGGTCGCAAAGGATTGTGGTTAAATGTACAGCCGCCATGTTTTTTAGGCCTATCAGGTACTGAATTAGTTTCGCAAAGGATTGTGGTTAAATGTACAGCCGCCATGTTTTTTTTTACATCATCAGGTGAAAAAGGGATTAAGTAGTTTGCTTGGTTACTGTTGATGACAAAAATATTGATTAGGTTCGCAAAGGGTTGTGGTTAAAAAGTACATCAAAATTAAAGGGATTTGAATTAGTTTTCGCAAAGGATTGTGGTTAAATGTACAGCCGCCATGTTTTTTCATCAGGTACTGAATTAGTTTCGCAAAGGATTGTGGTTAAATGTACAGCCGCCATGTTTTTTCATCAGGTACTGAATTAGTTTAAATGTACGCATGTTTTTTCATCAGGTACTGAATTAGTTTCGCAAAGGATTGTGGTTAAATGTACAGCCGCCATGTTTTTTCATCAGGTACTGAATTAGTTTCGCAAAGGATTGTGGTTAAATGTACAGCCGCCATGTTTTTTCATCAGGTACTGAATTAGTTTCGCAAAGGATTGTGGTTAAATGTACAGCCGCCATGTTTTTTCAGGTACATCAGGTACTGAATTAGTTTTTCGCAAAGGATTGTGGTTAAATGTACAGCCGTCATGTTTTTTTCAGTACCGTGCGGACGCGTGGATTTACTGATTTTAAATTTGTCTTTGTAAAGGTGGAACTTCTCTCAATCAGTTCGTTCTCATCACTGAGTTTGTTGGTCCTCGTCATCGTAATTTAGCGGGTACACTGGTATGGTATGCTTGGACATTCTCGTACATGACTACAGCACTCATCGCCTACTATCTACGAAACTGGCGCATCTTGACCGTCGCTGTGTCTATCACCGGGATTCCATTTGCATTTTTTTGGTGGTAAGTTCTCTTACTGATTGACTCCGGTCCGTGATCTGATTGGCTGTTACCCGTACGGTAATGACGTCACAGCTGTATTTATTTTATGCACCTTTTCGTAGTTTCCCAGAATTCTTCAGGATTCTGCAAGCGAGGTCAGGATACAAAATAGATCGAAAATATTAAGAGAGAATGAAGAAATTCAGTACTGAGAAAACTTAGACTTTTAAGTTAAAAGTGCGTAATTAGAAGAATCACAAAGATAGATGCAAATTCTCAAGCAAAGAAAACAGTTTTTTAGCCTGTTCTTGATTAGTTACAGTAGTCATATTTTCCTCAATGGGAGGTTTTATGGAATCTTTTTCTGACGTCAAAATCTGTCGCGAGTGGCCGTCAAACCGTCATTTTACTTGCTCAAAACTTCAATTTTAGATCGGTGAAGTCTAAATATCTGTCAAATATACCAAATATAAGTTACTTATAAACAAACAAACAAATGTCATCTAGTTGCTTGAAGAAAAACTAACAGACTTTGAAAGTTAAGTTCGAACATTTTGTAGATTTTGACGGCCACTACGTCACACGTAAAACCTCCCATACACGATCAATTCTAAATAATTTTAGCATCTGACCTCGCTTGCGCGTGCGGAATCGTAAAGAATTATGGGTAACTCTGGGAAAGTCTAAAAGAAATTATATTTCTTATTTAAAAATTGGACAAAAACAAGGCGATCAGAAGTAAAAATAAAGCGTCCATCTGGAAATCAAACTCTTCGTTTACAGGTTTATTCCAGAGTCAATTCGTTGGTTGTTAGTGAAGGGACGTGTTACAGAAGCACAACGCATTCTCAAGGACATGGCTGAATTCAACAAGAAAGAACTGCCCAACGAACCGCTTATGCAGCCAGCCAATGATAACACTAATACCGCGAACTTCCTTGACCTTTTCCGACAGAAAAAGATGGCGCATTTATCTATTATCTTATGGGTAGCATGGTACGTTATATCATCCCTCCCTCCCTCTCTTCTCCCTCCCTCTCTTCTCCCTCCCTCTCTGCCTCCCTCCCTCCCTCCCTCTCTCTCTCTCTCTCCATCCATCCCCACTTCCTCTCCCCCTCCCTCGATCTTACCTTGTCCCCCTAGAAAAGAATGCTGAAACGCTTTCCATACAGAAGCAGCAACAGTTTCATTGAATATCAGGTTTTGTGTTTTCCATATACATTTTGAAATGAAATTCCCCTTGCTTGCGATGTACTTGAAACATTACGAGATTTTCTGACTGTTTTCGTTATGTTCCTCCAGGGCTGCAAATAGCATGGTGTATTATGGAGTTAGTCTAAGCTCGCCATCTTTAGGTGGAAGTTTGTACATCAACTTCTTTCTGACGAGTATTATCGAAATTCCTGCCAATTCTGCAGCTATAATTGTCATGAAGAGGTGAGATTTCCTGGCATACCACAGGCAGCCCAAGCTAACCTTTTGAGCTGTCACTTACACTTGTCATAGAGTCGTTTTCGAATGAGGGGGAAGCAGTTACGGTACTGTCCGTCCGTGCGTTGACGGTGCCGTGTCTAAGCATTCTGATTGTCTGGACTTGAGTTTTCAGTTTTGCGCGCTGTGATTTGTTGAATAGATGTTGAATTAGATGTTGAATCTATACAGAAGTAGTTAGTATATCGTTAGTTACTTTTCTTTCTATTATAGTATCTGCTTTATTGATACCATATTACACATAGATTTTAGATTTGATATTTAGCACGTGCGCAATACAACGAGTATGCAAAATGCTCCTAGGCGTTATGTGGGTAAATAAAAGATTGAGTAATTGATTATTCAGGTTTGGTCGTAAGAAGTCCACAGTTATCCCCATGATTCTGGCTGCATTGGCTGCAATAGGAGCTGTACTGCTAATGAAGGACTCGAGCGATAAAGGTATAATAACGGTCTTGCATTATAGTGTTGTGTACCAAGAAACGCCATCTCTATCGTAGTCAAATCATTGCGCAAACTGAAGTCAATTATGAGCGATCAAGTCCTTTTCTGAAATCAATTTTTTTCCCCCCAGGATACCTTGCGGGTCGTATCATCATGGCGATGTTAGCGAAGTTCTTTATCATGATCTCGTTTGATTCCATCTACGTGTACTCAGCTGAACTTCTTCCAACTGTTGTAAGGTTCGTGTCATGGCCTATGTTGGCGCACTCAATTTACTTTAACTGATATCAGTCTCAGTTTAGAAGCCTTGTCGAAATTACGCGCTACAAATCAACTTCTACCACATTGAAAGTGCGAAAGCAAATTGTCCTGCTGCATTTGTGCGGGCGCGGCAGGACGCGCACAGGGAGCCCAACATATTTTTAATGACGAATTGCGCGCGCGCTCTACCACAGGAAACCCATAAAAATGTGGGCGCATGAAATAAATATCGTTTTGAAGAAATGGTTGGGTTGCCTGTAAAACGTCAGTAAATTTAGTGTTTTTTTAAACGGTGTTAAAGTTTGTTTTCAAGTAGAACAGTTTATTTACAAGGTTCTCGTTAATAGGAACATAGGCATGGGAACTGCTTCTGCTTCTGGAAGGATAGGATCGTTCTTGTCATCTTATGTTGTATGGCTGGTACGTACAACACTTATTGACACTTGTTATATACGCCGGTCACCAGGCCTCCTCATTTTATCCCATCAATCGCAAAGCTTTCTGGGTATGCCAGGCCAGGGGCAAACAAAGTAAAATAATAATAATAGAGGCCTTCGCTCACGCGTATCATTGTATGTTATGACTATGAGTTGTAGGAAATTGTAGGCATCGAAAATATTGGAAATGAACTAAATTCACTCTTACTATAACTAGCATTGGTATTGAATCTATCTATTTTATAAGGACATTTTCATTTGTTTGCCCCTGGCATACCCAGAAAGCTTTGCGATTGATGGGATAAAATGAGGGGGCCTGGTGACCGGCAATTCATCCATTCTAGTCAACGTCACTTATTGTAGCGATTATAGTGAGGACACACTAACCGGGACCACTTGAGCAAAACGTACCAATCAGATTACACCTGAAAAGAATCACATTCCAACAAAAGTCATCTGCGCCAATCATCATTATGACTATAATGCTGATTGGCCCAGACAACTTTTGTTGGAATGTGATTCTTTTCAGGTGTAATCTGATTGGTCAGTTTTGCTCAAGTGGTCCCGGTTAGTGTATCCTCACTGTAAAGGGGGACTAGTACGTAAATCGTTCAAAGTTTGATTTAGCGGAAACTTCACTGAAATAATCTCAAAGACCCATACAATCACTGGTTCGTTTTTTTCTCAAAAATTCCAATGGGAAGTAATACATTTTCATGAATCTTTAGAGGTGTCAGTGACGTCACTTACTCAACCCAAACAATCATCACGGTCACGGTTTCACTCCATACATTTCTTCATGTTTAATGTTTTGAATTATTTTATTTCTATGACTGAGCTAAACGTTTGTGTGATGGAGTTTTCTTACCTTATATGTGCTTAGGATTGATTGTTTGACTAGTTTTCTTCAATGCAGAGCTGCAGTTATCTGAACAAACCGTTCAGATATTTTGATCACAAAATACAAAGAAATGTATGGAGCTGAGTTTGGGTTGAGTAAGTGACGTCACTGACACCTAAAGATTCATAAAAATGTATTACTTCCCATTGGAATTTTTGAGAAAAAAATTAACCAGTGATTGTATGGGTCTTTGAAATTATTTCAGTGAAGTTTCAGCTAAATCAAATTTTGAACGATTTACGTACTAGTCCCCCTTTAATGATTTGATCTTATAGAAACGTGTCCATATACTTCTTCCTTACGGTCTGATGGGCGCTGCGTCTCTTCTTGCTGGACTGCTATGCCTCTTGCTACCAGAGACCAAAGACCAGCCAATGCTCGAAGTCCTTGGTGCAGAACCGTCTGGAGAAGAGCTGCTAGAAAACAATGACAACGACCAGAAAGCCGCCAATGACAGTGATGGGTTAGTTCCACAAGACTCAATGCCACTCACTCAAACTCAAAACGGAAATACTGCATCAGTTTAGACACCCAATATCAGTTATCATCTCTGTACGGACTAGTTTCCAGTTGTTTTCAAAAAAACGAAAAGTTGTGACATCACAATATGGCCCTGCGTAACTGAGAAGCCTGGGGATGAGTTTATGTGCTGAACTCAAGCCAAAATTACAAATGACGTCATTCTTAATATACTCTACTGTCTCATGGTTTAGACACTGATACTAGAGCAGATTTCGTGTGACTGAAAAACCACGGCACGGTCACCATGGCCATGGGTCACGGCATGAAATCTGAAATCATACGAAATCTGCTCATCACTTCACATTTACAATTATTAGTCGGGCTTCCTGTGGAAGCTCCGACTCTAAAAATGCAGTCCGTTCTTTGTCGTTGACCTCAAATCGCCAACTGGGTTCAATAGCGCATGCGCCCTGTGCCGGCCGCTAAGATAATCACCGAAGGCTCTAACAACATGGCCTTATCAACACGAGACATCGCTTCTGAATTCACAAACCTTGTTGGAGGAAGGTTATGTCGCCCTTGTTTTCAAAATAACCACAATAATTCATAGAGATATGGATTTATCAATCCAGTACTAGTACTGCAAAGGGTTTAGAGATCTTAGTAGAACTTAGAACGAATCGAAGTGAGTTGATACACGCAGCACTTGAAGAGACGGAACAGTTGTGAGGTTTTCAGACACCGAGCCGAGGAACCTAAACCCATATTTACACTTCATCCAAACACTGTTTAATCACTCTGCGATGTCTAGTTTATGTATATACGGTATTTGTAATTTGTATGGATATATTTATGGTACCAAATAAACTATTTCATTGTCATTCATGATTCGCCAGGTTTTTGAACTGAATCGCAGTACTGAAATTGCAAGGAAAGCATGTTCTACCGAGTTACGCAACGAGCGACCAAACACTGTTTTAGTCTTGAGAAGTAGCAAAAGCCCGACTTCACGCTAGTAGAGCGTCTAGTTTGTGTTTCAGCTGTGTCCTCAGTTTTGTGAAGTAAATAAAGCTATGTAGTTTGATACAGATTGATGACAATAAAAATACCCATTTCAAACACTTTCTTTTCCGCTTAAAAGGGGTTTCGCTGAAAAGAGGTGTCCGCTTACTAGGGCGTCTGCTGAATGGAGGTGTTCTCTTATAGGGATCCGCTGAATAGAGGTGTCTGTTTAATAAAGGGAGATTTTACTAGGTGTCCGATTAATAGGTGGTGTCCGCTGAATATAGGTGTCCGCTTAATAGGTGGTGTCCGCTGAATAGAGGTGTCCGCTTAATAGGTGGTGTCCGCTGAATAGAGGTGTCCGCTTTTAATAGGTGGTGTCCGCTGAATATAGGTGTCCGCTTTTAATAGGTGGTGTCCGCTGGATGGAGGTGTCCGCTTAATAGGTGGTCCGCTGAATAGAGGTGTCCAGATTCACTGCATGCAGTATATATTTACGCAATTTAAAACCAGTGATGATTACGGAATGCGCGAGAAAGCCTTTCCATAGCGCAATGCACGCTAAAGCAAGATAAGGCGATCGAAGAAGTGTACTATCAATATCTAAGTCTTCCTAAAACACAATATAACGGCATGCGTGCCATCAGTGGCTTGACAGCCATTTACGGGCATTTATAATTTGTGGATTGCATAGCTACCACAGGAAGCCCAACTGTTTCTTTGATATCATGCGCGCGTCTTTTTTGACCGTCTCCCTGTGTTCTTCCCACCGTAATAGAGTACATTAGTTATAGAGACTGAGTACATATCAGATCCGGGTACAGTTTTGCAAAAAGGGACTAAAAAACCCCACCCCCTCCAGGTGCGTCGCATACCATGACGTGTGTAGGTGTGATATTAGGGGTCATGTATTCTTTACATGTTTTCAACCAAGACAACACAGCCGAAGGACACGCGCGTACGGACCAAACCAGGTCAGTAAACTGCACACCATTATATATATATATATATCAATTAATATATCCATAAAACACGTATAAAGGATCGTATAGGATGTACTTTATAAGTCTTATCCTAACAATAATGAACTCAATTGAACAACATATAGTGGGCACGGGTGGACACATGCCTCAGTGTTTCTTACAGCGTTTGCTGTGTGTTCTTAGGACGAGAAAAGAGCGAAAGATTCGTTTAAAAAACTTAGACAAAACGTAGTTGTGGCTGTAAGAAACAAACACGAGAAGCAGCGTTGTTTCTGAAATGATAACAAAATCGGTATAATTCACTGGTGTAAAATAGACAGGAAAACGGTACTCAAGGCGTTGTTATTGCTGTTTTAAAATTGGCTGTTGATACGAACGAGTGACAACCATTAGTATAAGGGACGCACCATTAGAAATGTGAAGGGGGGGGGGGGGGGGGGGGGGGGGGGGGGGGGGGGGGGGGGGGGGGGGGGGGTCCAAAAACCAAAAAAAAAAAATTCCTGCAAAGAAATATTTCTAAAAAAAATATCATGCATGTCAATGTTACCAGAAAAAAAAATCATGCATTGTGGATGGAGTAAAGATGGAGTAAGAGAATACATTATACAAATGCCAATATAAAATGCTATTTTGGAGAACTTATACATCAAAAGTTTTCGGGGAGCATGCCCCCGCATCCCCCTACGAGCTCGCGCCTTCACCGCTCGTTAGATCATTTTTGTGTGCCCAATAAATTTCCCCTTGCAGTCAGTTACTGTAGGCATGTATAATAATAATTGTAGTTAGTACAGTCTCAAACAAAATAAATACCAAAAAACTGGCTTCGCCTCGGATTGTTTTATCGCTATTAGCGATATATACTGAACGGTAGCGGTATATAACCCGTTTACATAAATCCTTCAGATAACCTTTACATAAATTCTTTACACATCCTTTACATGAATCCCTTCCAAACCAGGGCCGTACATAACCCAAAATTTAAGGGGGGCAGTACATATTTAACAGCAAAAAATAAATAAAAATAGTCACAGTTCTCAGTACTTTTTGGTATCTTTTTCGCCTTGCTAGGGGGGGCAACTGCCACCCCCCCCCCCCCCTGCCCCTGTGCTGTGTACTGCCCTGATAACCTATGCATAAGTCATTTAAACAACCTTTACATATTAAATCCTTTATATAACCTTTACATAAATCCCCTCCCAAAAATGAGTGATAAATTCATTTTACTATGTATTTATGTAGCGAGAAAGTCCGCTGGAAAACGAAGAAAATGGTATTTCCAAGGCTCTAGATTTCTAAATTTTCAGGGGGGGCATGCCCCCTCACCCCCCTAGAAGCTTACGCCTTCGGCGTTCGTTGCTATGTGTCTACATTGGGAAAAAAGCACGCTATGCCCCTGCCTTCCATCACCTTCTGATATATCCCCAAGAGAGGAGATCTGAAAATTATGAAGGTTTATTTTACGTGCGTGGTGCGTCAGCAGGAGAATTTATGAGGTAAACTAACTATCTATTTTAATAGATAGTTGTTAAAACCATGTCCATATCAAACTCCGCTATTGCGATTTATAAGACCTATTATAATAATCGCGTAAAAAAAAATCTTGCAAAGCTTTAAACGATGAAAAAAAAATTTTGCACGCCAAGAAGTTTGGAAAATAATAACCTGCCTGTCGAGAAAGTCCTACCCCCCCCCCCCCCCCCCCCCCCCCCCCCCCCCCCCTTCACATTTCTAATGGTGCGTCGTCCCTAATGTGTCATTGTAAACGGAAGGCTTAATTAACACTTTTATGTATAACAAATTAGATTAAAATTGCAGGCGTTCTTATAGGCGTTTGTGGAGAGGGGAGTTTAGGACCTCATTTAAGAACGCCTGTAAAGGAGACTAATGTTTCATACGCGGGACTGACGACGATTGTTCGTGGTTTTTTTTAAAACGTTGATGCGCTTCAAGTCGTCATTATTTAACATACATGGAATGCAGGACGACATTTAGTGCAATCTTCATTGTGGGTGAATGGTGTTGAACAAGGTATCAACAAGGAGGTGTTTGTATAACACTGCTACCTTAAAACAACATTACACTCTTCCCGTGTAATAACATGACCTTACGTGATAAAGATAATTGGCCAAGAATATTTATGTTCAGTGGTACGACGTTTATCTAACCGCACGACCATACGACTAACCTAATGATATTCTCAGAAAGGAAAGGTGTTTCTGACTAAATTCAGTACCACAATTATTTTTCAGCAATTTTTTTCCTTGTCGATCATTCCGTTATTATTCCATTTATTTCTTTTTTATTATATTTTTCGTTCTTTGGGCAATTAATTCCATTCTTTCTTTCTTTCTTTGGTTCCTTTGTTTTCACTTTTTCACCTTCATTCTTTCATTTCTTTCTTTCCTTCTCAGTTTCTTTCCTTTTCTTTCTTATCCTAACGCTTTCCGTTCATGTTCTTTTTTTACAATACGGTCAAGTGTAGCACTAGTCTACTAGTAAATGATTCGAACGTCCATTATGAAACATTTTTAAAAGTTATAGTAGGCTCCCAATTTAGTCCAGTCCGGTCCAGTCCAGTCCAGTCCAGTCCAGTCCAGTCCAGTCCAGTCCAGTCCAGTCCAGTCCAGTCCAGTCCAGTCCAGTCCAATTTTTCACAATGCTGTCAAATGTCGACAAGATTTGCATATAATTTATTGTATTGTGTTGTTGTCACTTACATCGATCATTATTAACGCCTTGTGCTGTTTGTCGTTGTGACCATAAAGGTAAAACCGTAATTAGTCTTTTATTTTCTTCATATAGCTTTGCACACCTTATTTTGAATTCACATTGTTGACATTTGCTCTAAATTCATAGGTTGGAGCTGGATAAAATAAATACAAGGTAAGATCACATCTCTTGCAATTATAAGCTCAGCTTCAAGCAGTAAATAAGAAATGATAATACTGTACTGTGTTGTTGAGTCGTATTCATGAGTCGTGTTGTAAGTACGATAATATTATTGTCTCACTGACACAGTCGGGTTGAATGCTCATTTGCTTGCTTTAATAGACTGATAAATTCGCTTGTTTAGCTCAACCTCAAATTTGTTGTGGGAATACCAATTATCCAACAACTCAGCTGTATAAAGCGTTGTTAGTACACAAATGGATCACAAATCAGTAGTGTGTATAAAGACATTGTACATTAAATTTTCAAATAATGCATGTGTCTTGCCAAAGTAGAGGGTTTTTTTAAATTTAATTATGATCTGAACGTTTGTTATTCCGTCCCCAAGTACAACGATATAAAGATATTAATATATTGGATTTCAATGGTTATATTGGATGGCGCCAAAACAATCCACCGACTTGTAGAGAGTACATGGTTGACTTGATGCACGTGGAATAACATACAAGATGTTGTTGAAGTTGTATAAGTTTTCCTTCCGATTCCGGCCATTTCAATTTGATTTCGCCTGAGTGTCTATGTACTAGATTGATTCTATATTCGTTCTGTCACAACGTAAACCCTCTGATTGTAAATGTGGAATTAGAGAAGATACTTGAACATAACTGAAAATGCTGCTATTATCAAAGGCTTCACATGATATTCGCGTCCTGAATTCGAATGAACAGTACGTGATCACAAATCTAATGGGAACGCGAAAGCTTCATTTGATGCAGACATAACTGTGCAGCAAATCAGGAGCTACAATCTCCTGCAATATAAACGAGACACCTATGATCCCTTCCCCTTCCACAATGTTGATCAGTGATGGTTTGTAATATTTGAGGGAATTTTGAACCCAAACATCAACTTTTGAACGGGGAGGGGGGGTGAGACTTACGATTTCATGGTGGCACATTTTATTTTGCATGGGATTGATCTCCTGCAATATAAACGAGACACCTATGATCCCTTCCCCTTCCACAATGTTGATCAGTGATGGTTTGTACTGTATTTGAGGGAATTTTGAACCCAAACATCAACTTTGGAACGGGGAGGGGGGGCGAGACTTACGATTTCATGGTGGCACATTTTATTTTGCATGGGATTGTAGACTTGAATGTCCAAACTTTGTATATCATCATGCTTGCAAAAAGTATTGAACGAAAAACACTGATTTTTTCACGAGAGGTTTTCAGTACTTTTATGAAACAAAGTTATTTTTCATGTCTCTTGTTGCAAAATAACCTCCAACAGTGATTGAAAGTAGCAGGCACCACTCTCTCGGCCTCACGCACCCAGTACGCCCAGCGCACTGTTGAGACAACAAGCTAAGACTTCTATGTACACAAATATCAGCTCAATTGTCGTCATTAACACATTGGATCACGCAAATGTGTTCCTCGGCGCACAAAGCGGGAGACATTTGCACAAAACCTTAATTTTCACCCAAACTTTATTGGTATAAAACACTTCGAAGTGTAGTCTACTCGATTAACTGAGTGAAATAGAAAGTTCTCGAAGCGTTATATTAATTTAGTATAAACTAAACCATATGATAGACTAATGACACTTAGAGCTGATAACATCTAACATAGGTCATTAGGTATTGAAAAATATTCATAAAAAACATGCCGCAATATATACGAGTCAAGGTTAGTTGGGAGCTAGTAGTCAGTGGTGTATAGTAAATAATGGCTAATCTTGCGACTTCTTTGATATATAAAACGACGCATAAATGCATGCTTGCTACGCTGTGAGGCTAGAAACCATTTAAGCCGAATCTACACGAGCAAATTGTCCTTGACAAGTTTTCCTTGACAAGGAAGACTTGCTCGTGTAGACGGCAAAAACATCGCCAATTTTTCCTTGTCAAGGAAAACTTGCTCATTTGTAGATGACGTCAATTTTTCCTTGTCAAGGAAAACTTGTCAAGGAAAACTTGTTCGTGTAGATGCGGCTTTATACAACTACGACCTGATTGATATTCATCAACCAGATGATATTCATCAACTCAGATGCCGAGCACCTATAGCTACTTTTTTGTCTCGTCTCATTTCTCTCATTCTCTCGAAGTCCGAACAACCAAGACCCCGCACACTAAAACGCTAACCTGCGTTTTCCTATTGTTTCTGGTAATGAGCTGATTGCTTTCGATTCCCTTGAGGATATAGAACAATATAAAAACGATGCATTTTCAAACGAAAACCCATTAGTGTGGCCGTGGCCTTGGACAGACCCCGTCCGCACTAAAACGCTAACCTGCGTTTTCCTAATATTGTTTCTGGTAATGAGCTGATTGCTTTCGATTCCTTTGAGGACATAGAACAATATAAAAACGATGCATTTTCAAACGAAAACCCATTAGTGTGGCCAAGGCCTAACTTCAACTCTTCTCGAATAAGTTTCGCGAAAAACGTAGGGTCTGTTTTGCAGTCTAGAGGAGGAGGTGCTACCTTAGATTGTTATTCTACAAATGGTTAGACCTTCACGTCTTCTCGGACCAGAACGTAAAATCGTAGGACCTGTCTCCCCTCACTGACAACTGAGAAGGACGTTTTAAAAAGAACCTGTGTTAGGTTACTCTAGCGGCTACTGGCTACTATACGCAGCGAGTGCATTAATAGCATACGAGCGAGAAACAATTACAGGCTACGCCTCTTGCACGAAGTGGCTACTGGCTCCAAGATGGCGGTCAGTTGACAGACCGGTGCGCCCATAAAGTCTATAAACTGTTGGATAAATGTCATCCAATATTTCCTGTTTCAGCCTGTAACCATGGTGTTATCGGTAGACGAGTATTTGGAGCGTGTTGGCGTGATGGGTCGGTTTCAGTGGTTGATTGTGGTCTTGGTTGGAGTAATGATGGTACCAGTGACATTCCAGACATTAGTCATGACATTCCTTGCTCTAGAACCTGATTGGAAATGTATCAATGGCAGCATCATTTGTAACTTTACACGTAAGTCTTGCTGGAACATCCCATAATTCCCCGCACAACGGCATCATTTGTAACTTTACACGTAAGTCTTTCTGGAACATCCCATAATTCCCCGCACAACAGCATCATTTGTAACTTTACACGTAAGTCTTTCTGGAACATCCCATAATTCCCCGCGCAACAGCATCATTTGTAACTTTACACGTAAGTCTTGCTGGAACATCCCATAATTCCCCGCACAACAGCATCATTTGTAACTTTACACGTAAGTCTTGCTGGAACATCCCATAATTCCCCGCGCAACAGCATCATTTGTAACTTTACACGTAAGTCTTTCTGGAACATCCCATAATTCCCCGCGCAACAGCATCATTTGTAACTTTACACGTAAGTCTTGCTGGAACATCCCATAATTCCCCGCGCAACAGCATCATTTGTAACTTTACACGTAAGTCTTTCTGGAACATCCCATAATTCCCCGCGCAACAGCATCATTTGTAACTTTACACGTAAGTCTTGCTGGAACATCCCATAATTCCCCGCACAACAGCATCATTTGTAACTTTACACGTAAGTCTTGCTGGAACATCCCATAATTCCCCGCGCAACAGCATCATTTGTAACTTTACACGTAAGTCTTTCTGGAACATCCCATAATTCCCCGCGCAACAGCATCATTTGTAACTTTACACGTAAGTCTTGCTGGAACATCCCATAATTCCCCGCACAACAGCATCATTTGTAACTTTACACGTAAGTCTTGCTGGAACATCCCATAATTCCCCGCGCAACAGCATCATTTGTAACTTTACACGTAAGTCTTTCTGGAACATCCCATAATTCCCCGCGCAACAGCATCATTTGTAACTTTACACGTAAGTCTTGCTGGAACATCCCATAATTCCCCGCGCAACAGCATCATTTGTAACTTTACACGTAAGTCTTGCTGGAACATCCCATAATTCCCCGCACAACGGCATCATTTGTAACTTTACACGTAAGTCTTGCTGGAACATCCCATAATTCCCCGCGCAACAGCATCATTTGTAACTTTACACGTAAGTCTTGCTGGAACATCCCATAATTCCCCGCGCAACAGCATCATTTGTAACTTTACACGTAAGTCTTGCTGGAACATCCCATAATTCCCCGCACAACGGCATCATTTGTAACTTTACACGTAAGTCTTTCTGGAACATCCCATAATTCCCCGCACAACAGCATCATTTGTAACTTTACACGTAAGTCTTTCTGGAACATCCCATAATTCCCCGCGCAACAGCATCATTTGTAACTTTACACGTAAGTCTTGCTGGAACATCCCATAATTCCCCGCACAACAGCATCATTTGTAACTTTACACGTAAGTCTTGCTGGAACATCCCATAATTCCCCGCGCAACAGCATCATTTGTAACTTTACACGTAAGTCTTTCTGGAACATCCCATAATTCCCCGCGCAACAGCATCATTTGTAACTTTACACGTAAGTCTTGCTGGAACATCCCATAATTCCCCGCGCAACAGCATCATTTGTAACTTTACACGTAAGTCTTTCTGGAACATCCCATAATTCCCCGCGCAACAGCATCATTTGTAACTTTACACGTAAGTCTTGCTGGAACATCCCATAATTCCCCGCACAACAGCATCATTTGTAACTTTACACGTAAGTCTTGCTGGAACATCCCATAATTCCCCGCGCAACAGCATCATTTGTAACTTTACACGTAAGTCTTTCTGGAACATCCCATAATTCCCCGCGCAAACAGCATCATTTGTAACTTTACACGTAAGTCTTGCTGGAACATCCCATAATTCCCCGCACAACAGCATCATTTGTAACTTTACACGTAAGTCTTGCTGGAACATCCCATAATTCCCCGCGCAACAGCATCATTTGTAACTTTACACGTAAGTCTTTCTGGAACATCCCATAATTCCCCGCGCAACAGCATCATTTGTAACTTTACACGTAAGTCTTGCTGGAACATCCCATAATTCCCCGCGCAACAGCATCATTTGTAACTTTACACGTAAGTCTTGCTGGAACATCCCATAATTCCCCGCGCAACAGCATCATTTGTAACTTTACACGTAAGTCTTTCTGGAACATCCCATAATTCCCCGCACAACGGCATCATTTGTAACTTTACACGTAAGTCTTTCTGGAACATCCCATAATTCCCCGCACAACAGCATCATTTGTAACTTTACACGTAAGTCTTTCTGGAACATCCCATAATTCCCCGCACAACGGCATCATTTGTAACTTTACACGTAAGTCTTTCTGGAACATCCCATAATTCCCCGCGCAACAGCATCATTTGTAACTTTACACGTAAGTCTTGCTGGAACATCCCATAATTCCCCGCACAACGGCATCATTTGTAACTTTACACGTAAGTCTTTCTGGAACATCCCATAATTCCCCGCACAACAGCATCATTTGTAACTTTACACGTAAGTCTTTCTGGAACATCCCATAATTCCCCGCGCAACAGCATCATTTGTAACTTTACACGTAAGTCTTGCTGGAACATCCCATAATTCCCCGCACAACAGCATCATTTGTAACTTTACACGTAAGTCTTGCTGGAACATCCCATAATTCCCCGCGCAACAGCATCATTTGTAACTTTACACGTAAGTCTTTCTGGAACATCCCATAATTCCCCGCGCAACAGCATCATTTGTAACTTTACACGTAAGTCTTGCTGGAACATCCCATAATTCCCCGCGCAACAGCATCATTTGTAACTTTACACGTAAGTCTTTCTGGAACATCCCATAATTCCCCGCGCAACAGCATCATTTGTAACTTTACACGTAAGTCTTGCTGGAACATCCCATAATTCCCCGCACAACAGCATCATTTGTAACTTTACACGTAAGTCTTGCTGGAACATCCCATAATTCCCCGCGCAACAGCATCATTTGTAACTTTACACGTAAGTCTTTCTGGAACATCCCATAATTCCCCGCGCAACAGCATCATTTGTAACTTTACACGTAAGTCTTGCTGGAACATCCCATAATTCCCCGTGCAACATATGCAACAGCATCATATCAATTATCTTAGAAATAAATCTTGTTTAACAGGTTCGCGGGACTTGTATAGGTAAGCGCATGCGCAGACTAAAGGTGCAGTAAAAAGGGCAACAAAATCGTGCAATTTGTCGCGCAACATTGTTGCGTTGCAAGTTGAAGAGAAAATGTCGCTCGTTTTACCACTCCGCGCGCAACACATTTTCTTTGTTGCAAAGAGTAGAGAGGGTTTCTAATTTTTCTTTGTTGCGCGCGGAGTGGTAATACGAGCGACATTTTCTCTTCAACTTGCAACGCAACAATGTTGCGCGACAAATTGCACGATTTTGTTGACCATATTACCGCACCTTTTAATACCGATAAAACTCACAAAAATGATAGCCCACGTGATCGCGAACTTTCCAAGATTTGTGTTTTCCCCTCCCCTCCCCCTCATCAAAAGTCCTCCAAGGAACGACAGATTGATTCACGGTAATTTTTTCTTGATGTAGAAACGTTTTCAATCAGAGGAAACGATCCCAACCGCGATTATCGATGTAGTATTGCACGCAGTGAATGGGAATTTACAACACCGTACACGTCGATAGTGACTGAGGTGAGTCACTAGTAGTCCCTCTAGATAACACCGTACACGTCGATAGTGAGAGTCACTAGGTCCCTCTAGATAACACCGTGAGGTCACTAGTAGTCCCTATAGATAACACCGTACACGTCGATGGTGACTGAGGTGAGTCACTAGTAGTCCCTCTAGATAACACCGTACACGTCGATAGTGACTGAGGTGAGTCACTAGTAGTCCCTATAGATAACACCGTACACGTCGATAGTGACTGAGGTGAGTCACTAGTAGTCCCTCTAGATAACACCATACACGTCGATAGTGACTGAGGTGAGTCACTAGTAGTCCCTCTACTGAGATAACACCGTACACGTCGATAGTGACTGAGGTGAGTCACTAGTAGTCCCTCTAGATAACACCGTACACTTCATACCCAGAAATCAGAGACATGCCTGGTCGCGCAGCTCATTATTCATAAGTTTTTCGTACATTTACATATCAAAGAGAAATGGTAGAAATGTATGGCAAAACATAGAAAATCAGAAATATCTGAAGAACTAAACTTCGGATGCAAACTCCCGATAGCTAATTCACAAGTTTAATGTTTTGGGTGCTCGAATCGAGTACACTTCTTACAAACAAGCGAAAATAAAGTATGACAAAATCGATTTCAAAAATCGCTCTCTCAACAACATCTCACCTCTGTCTGTTACTGTAAAAGGCCGCCAAATTAAGTAAATTCCTAAAAGTTGGTAGCAGCTTCGTCGAGCGTGGTACACACTTTCCCGATAGCCAGTTCGAAAGGACATCATCTAAACTCACAGAATATCACACTTGTTTGGCCATCAATTCCACTTCTAATATGACAAAATCCAGCCAAAGATAAGCTAAATTCCACTTTCGCCGATACAGAAGCATACTGAGTAAATATACTGTTTTCACCGTTGTTTTTCACTCCATGAAACGCTTCTATCAAGATTATTTGGATCGCCATGTTTACATAAGTAGCCTGGCCTGTTAGATTAAACAGGAAACCCGGATATAGTAACTGAGTTAGCTCAAAAAGCGAGAAATAGGAGAGAGATATAGGAGGGGAGGGGGTTCAACTTTGGGTTTCCTGTGGTAAATACCATTTTTGTATCTTTTTGCTAAATTTGCAATTATTTTAAAATGTAGAGGCTGTATGATCAAGATCGCTTCACACTATTAGTTTGTGATTCAGATTTCACATAGTTTACATGAATTTGAGCATAATCTTTTGATTCTGGGTAACTCCGCTGACACAAATAATCGTAGACGCAAAATGTCTCTGATTTCTGGCAATGCAATAGTGACTGAGGTGAGTCACTGGTAGTCCCTATAGATAACACCGTACACGTCGATAGTGACTGAGGTGAGTCACTAGTAGTCCCTCTAGATAACACCGTACACGTCGATAGTGACTGAGGTGAGTCACTAGTAGTCCCTCTAGATAACACCGTACACGTCGATGGTGACTGAGGTGAGTCACTAGTAGTCCCTCTAGATAACACCGTACACGTCGATAGTGACTGAGTGAGTGAGTAGTCCCTCTAGTAACACCGTACACGTCGATAGTGACTGAGTGAGTCACCCCTCTAGATAACACCGTACACGTCGATAGTGACTGAGGTGAGTCACTAGTAGTCCCTCTAGATAACACCGTACACGTCGATAGTGACTGAGGTGAGTCACTAGTAGTCCCTATAGATAACACCGTACACGTCGATAGTGACTGAGGTGAGTCACTAGTAGTCCCTCTAGATAACACCGTACACGTCGATAGTGACTGAGGTGAGTCACTAGTAGTCCTCTAGATAACACCGTACACGTCGATAGTGACTGAGGTGAGTCACTAGTAGTCCCTCTAGATAACACCGTACACGTCGATAGTGACTGAGGTGAGTCACTAGTAGTCCCTCTAGATAACACCGTACACGTCGATAGTGACTGAGGTGAGTCACTAGTAGTCCCTCTAGATAACACCGTACACGTCGATAGTGACTGAGGTGAGTCACTAGTAGTCCCTATAGATAACACCGTACACGTCGATAGTGACTGAGGTGAGTCACTAGTAGTCCCTCTAGATAACACCGTACACGTCGATAGTGACTGAGGTGAGTCACTAGTAGTCCCTCTAGATAACACCGTACACGTCGATGGTGACTGAGGTGAGTCACTAGTAGTCCCTCTAGATAACACCGTACACGTCGATAGTGACTGAGGTGAGTCACTAGTAGTCCCTCTAGATAACACCGTACACGTCGATAGTGACTGAGGTGAGTCACTAGTAGTCCCTATAGATAACACCGTACACGTCGATAGTGACTGAGGTGAGTCACTAGTAGTCCCTATAGATAACACCGTACACGTCGATAGTGACTGAGGTGAGTCACTAGTAGTCCCTCTAGATAACACCGTACACATTACCAGAAATCCAAGACATTTTACTCCCGCGATATTATGACCAGCGGTCTACCTCCAGTCCGAAATTCCCTTCGAAATTTCCACCCAAAAAAAAACATAATTTATCAAAATAAAACTATTCTAAGTTTGTTTAGAAATACCAAGCGCTTCTGTTGAGGTGGATAGATTTAAAGATGAAGTGTTCGCTTACGCTCGGCACAGAGTACGAACGAGTCACGGAAGGCACTTTGAACATTTCTATATACCACAGGAAACCCAATATATTTACTATGAGTTCAAAATTCCCGCTTTTTAGGAAAACATCAATCGGTGAGCTTTGGTTTACCTGTGCTGCAAACAGGCCTGGTTACTCGCTTTAAGATAAATGGCTACCATACAACACCGATTGAGGAGAAATGGCCAACATAATTCTTCTTTTTTCGAGTTCATACATGGTTTCCACGGCCTTCCTGTACAACCAGATTGGATTATCGATGATTTGGGGTTTCAAAACTTGGATTTTGTCTGAACTAAGACAATGATTTGATTGAATAGTATTTTGGTTGTACACGTTTGGAGAGATTAATGCACCTATCAAAGTTAACCCCGTACAAATTCGATAGTGGGGGGGGTCACTAGGTCCCTATAGATAACATGGGGGGATAGTGGGGGTGAGTCAGTAGTCCCTATAGATAACACCGTACACGTCGATAGTGACTGAGGTGAGCTACAAATTTTAGTCCCTCCCGAGGGTGAGATAACACCGTACACGTTCAGATCAAATGAATGAAAAAAAGACCCACCCATGCAAGGGCAGAAACAACTATAGACATATCCATTCAAAACATGTCATCTCTTTTTTTCTCTTGAAAGTGAGGGAACAAATAGTAAACCCTATGCCCTAACACTCGTACACGTCGATGACTGACCAGGTGAGTCACTGCCAGTGATCTGGTGTTTCATCCCAACGCACACCATATGGTGCCAAAGGCCACAACTGTCACAGCAAATCTAGATAAATTGGTACACTTCGATCAGGTGACTGAGGCATGAGTCACAATAGCTGAATCGGTCGGTAGATACATGGCCACACGTCGATAGTGACTGAGGTGATACTTCTGTCCAATTATATACCTGGGAGTACAGACTTCCTCAAAACAAACAATTTCGATATGATGAATGAAAATTGCAGATAAAAGTCTCAATAAAAAATCACCTCTTGGTTCTTTTGAACTGCAAGTACTGAAAGTACCGAAGTACCGAAAGCACATGTACAGTATGCTTCGACCACGCCTGACTAGAGCTGAGTCACTAGGTCAGATCAAATAGATCGACACTCGGGACGCACAAACAATCAGTGCCCGACTGAGGGTGACTAGTAACACTTTCAAATCCCCACCCCACGTCGATAGTGACTGAGGTGAGTCACTAGTAGTCCCTTTGATAGATAACACCGTACACGTCGATAGTGACTGAGGTGTGAGTCACTAGTAGTCCCTTTAGATAACACCGTACACGTCGATAGTGACTGAGGTGAGTCACTAGTAGTCCCTATAGATAACACCGTACACGTCGATAGTGACTGAGGTGAGTCACTAGTAGTCCCTCTAGATAACCCGTATTTGTAAACAACGTACACGTCGATAGTGACTGAGGTGAGTCACTAGTAGTCCCTATAGATAACACCGTAAGTCGTCGATAGTGACTGAGGTGAGTCACTAGTAGTCCCTAGATAGTACACTTGACTGAGATCAAGTAGTCATAGATAACCGTACACGTCGATAGTGACTGAGGTGAGTCACTAGTAGTCCCTATAGATAACATACAACACGTCGATAGTGACTGAGGTGAGTCACTAGTAGTCCCTATAGATAACACCGTACACGTCGATAGTGACTGAGGTGAGTGAGTCACTAGTAGTCCCTCTAGATAACACCGTACACGTCGATAGTGACTGAGGTGAGTCACTAGTAGTCCCTATAGATAACATCGTACACGTCGATAGTGACTGAGGTGAGTCACTAGTAGTCCCTATAGATAACACCGTACACGTCGATAGTGACTGAGGTGAGTCACTAGTAGTCCCTCTAGATAACACCGTACACGTCGATAGTGACTGAGGTGAGTCACTAGTAGTCCCTATAGATAACTGAGGTGAGTCACTAGTAGTCCCTATAGATAACACCGTACACGTCGATAGTGACTGAGGTGAGTCACTAGTAGTCCCTATAGATAACACCGTACACGTCGATAGTGACTGAGGTGAGTCACTAGTAGTCCCTCTAGATAACACCGTACACGTCGATAGTGACTGAGGTGAGTCACTAGTAGTCCCCCTATAGATAACACCGTACACGTCGATAGTGACTGAGGTGAGTCACTAGTAGTCCCTATAGATAACACCGTACACGTCGATAGTGACTGAGGTGAGTCACTAGTAGTCCCTCTAGATAACACCGTACACGTCGATAGTGACTGAGGTGAGTCACTAGTAGTCCCTAGATAACACCGTACACGTCGATAGTGACTGAGGTGAGTCACTAGTAGTCCCTATAGATAACACCGTACACGTCGATAGTGACTGAGGTGAGTCACTAGTAGTCCCTCTAGATAACACCGTACACGTCGATAGTGACTGAGGTGAGTCACTAGTAGTCCCTATAGATAACACCGTACACGTCGATAGTGACTGAGGTGAGTCACTAGTAGTCCCTCTAGATAACACCGTACACGTCGATAGTGACTGAGGTGAGTCACTAGTAGTCCCTATAGATAACATCGTACACGTCGATAGTGACTGAGGTGAGTCACTAGTAGTCCCTATAGATAACACCGTACACGTCGATAGTGACTGAGGTGAGTCACTAGTAGTCCCTCTAGATAACACCGTACACGTCGATAGTGACTGAGGTGAGTCACTAGTAGTCCCTATAGATAACACCGTACACGTCGATAGTGACTGAGGTGAGTCACTAGTAGTCCCTATAGATAACACCGTACACGTCGATAGTGACTGAGGTGAGTCACTAGTAGTCCCTCTAGATAACACCGTACACGTCGATAGTGACTGAGGTGAGTCACTAGTAGTCCCTCTAGATAACACCGTACACGTCGATAGTGACTGAGGTGAGTCACTAGTAGTCCCTATAGATAACACCGTACACGTCGATAGTGACTGAGGTGAGTCACTAGTAGTCCCTATAGATAACACCGTACACGTCGATAGTGACTGAGGTGAGTCACTAGTAGTCCCTCTAGATAACACCGTACACGTCGATAGTGACTGAGGTGAGTCACTAGTAGTCCCTCTAGATAACACCGTACACGTCGATAGTGACTGAGGTGAGTCACTAGTAGTCCCTATAGATAATGGCGAACATGTATGAGATGCTCTTTACATGCACGATAAATCAGCACTCACGCGCGCCAAGACGGTTCGCGGGTCTCAGTCGAACCGAGGGCTAATTTAAAAATCGCAATCCAAAGCTAATCGGAATTGGAAGAACCATTAGATTTCATTTTTCTTCTGATTGCGCTTATGAATCCGGCGCTTTTGCCGTGTCTGGTTTTACCAGATCGTGTCTTCCTTCTGCGCGCAGCCCACTCGAATCTCGCACGTGTCAGCTAAGCACGCTTTACTTGGCAATTCTAAAACGGAACACAATTCTGAGACTACCAGTTCTGGAAAAGCTTGCCGTGTCATATCATGACAAATGTTTCTTTTTGCTGTAGTGGGACTTGGTATGCGACAAGGCTACCTTTACTTGGGCCACGACGTCCATCATGTTCACCGGCTGGCTGTTTGGCAATGTATTCTTTGGGATCATGTCGGACAAGTATGGCCGTAAGAAGATCCTGTTCATCTCATCTTGTATGGTATGCTGGCTAGCATTTATCAGTTCCTTCATCCCTTACTATTGGCTCTACGTTATCTTTAGGTTCTTTATTGGATTTGGACTGGGTTAGTTTCGTCTTGGCACGAGTTTTATTTGTGTTACTTCTATTAGAGTCATGTACATTGTGATTAGATGATGCAGTCATAATTTTGTCCTTTTTATGCATCGTTATTTGATCCATCTACCTTATTCGTACTTAATTTCGCGAGGCTTTAAGTTCGCCGCGATTTTAAAAACATCGCGAAATTAAAGCATAACAACAACATAATACTACCATTTGCAACTGAGCAACCGTATAGCGTAAATGTTTTTGTTTGTTTTAGCTACAAGTTTATAACGTCTGATCTAGTTATAGTCTAGTTGACTGTCATCTTGTTCCTGTTTCAGTATAGAAATAAGTTTGTTTTTTTAGAAAAATTAATGTTGTTGACACCGCTTTCGCGAAATGTAATGCTCTTTTTTCATTTTGTCTTATCGAAATCGCGAAAATAAAGCCTCGCGAAATGCTGTATTAACAAAATCGCGAAATTAAGTACGCGCGAAATTAAGTACGAATAAGGTATGTTCTAGATTCCTTACAACTATACACACCCCACTTTCAAATCATCTTTATATCTTCTTTCCTTCCATATTTCTATCCCTTTTTCGTTCGTTCATTCATTCATTCTCTTATATTGTCATCCATTCATTGCATTACTTTCTCTCTCCCACTACTACATAAATCCTCACCATGTGTTGTTTTCTAGGTGGTTCGATAGTCTGTCTGTTCGTCATGGCGACAGAATTTGTGGGTCCTACAAAGAGGGCCATGGCGGGAACATTTGCATGGTACTTTTGGACCGGGGCACTCATGCTTATTGCTCTGTTGGCCTACCTGATAAGGGACTGGCGACAACTCTCTATAGCCACCTCAGCCCCTGGAATACTACTCTTCCTGTTTTGGTTGTAAGTGTGCCTTTTAATAATAATAATTTATTATTTACACGGCGCCAATTCGCATATGGATGTGATGAAATGCGCCTAAAATGCGCCTTTTGTTTATACCTTGTGCGTGAATATATAACTTGTTCAACTAGCATAGTGCGGTCAGTGCAACAAATGTTGTTTTTTGCCTTCTAAAAAATATTCTTTATAATTTATCACAACGACTTGAACTGCAATTCAATATTCCGTATTTACTAGTCCAGAGCTGGACCCGCATTTCTCAATAACTATATTGTGCGCGAAAACAAAAAAAACTAAAATAATATGCGCGCGGAAGAAAATTGTCTCTCTCTCTCTAGCCCAGCTCTTCTCTTCTGCTCTTTGCCGCGCGCGTAGATAAAAGTGGGTCCAGTTCTGATCTACGTATTCACAAGCTAGACAAACGTTTTTGAAATAGCTGTACAGTAATGCTGTCAGTCTTATGTATACACCTATTTCGAAAAACGTTGACAACGGGCGATCTGAAATGGATGATCTGAGATGAAGACAAATTATGGGAAACTGAAAGTCTTTCGTTAGTAACATGCGAAATTCATTCATTCGACCTCAAGCTTGGAATCACGCTTGGTGTTCGAACGAGATATGGCGGAGGTTAACGTGAATTTAAAAGCTTCAGATAATCCAATTCAGATCAACGTTTTTGAAATTTAACAATTTTACCACATTTGTCAAATTTCTCGCGCGCTGATTGGATAAGAGCCATTAGGGAGCTTCAGATTCGACTACGAGTACGACTACGAGTACGAGTTTTGAGCGCGCGCGCTAACTTGTTGTCGTAATCGTGCTCGCGCAAATTCAAAATTTAGATTCAAAAACAAACAAACGAAATTTTATCGCTTCCGGTTTTTCAAATTTTAGCAAAAATAACACTGATCTTTAATTATTTCTTATCACAACAAGAAGAACAATCATTAAAGAAGATGTTATTGAGTGTTCTAGATTTAAAAGACCGAAATATTTAGTCAAAATGTCTCACTCAAAACTCGTACTCTAGACAAACGAGTTTTGCAAGAAATCTCGTCGTAGTCGAAATGACGACAACGAGTTTTTCACGCTGGCGTGACAATGTCACGGTTTTACGCATGCGCACTAATCGTAACGGCGAAAACTCGTACTCGTAGTCGTACTCGTAGTCGATTCTGAAGCTCTCTATTGTCGATAAGAGGACAGACGCATAGAATGACGTTTCGCTCGCGCACGGAACCAGCGCGCGCTTGAATCAGTTTTTCTTTCAAATCTATTTGTCGTTTTGGGGGCCTTTTCCGCTTTCCTAAGTAAATATTGTTGTAAAAAACAAATCGAAGTCGCTTTTCTATGGTCTGTACTCTTATCGACCATAGAAATGACGTCAGAAAATGATCAAAACTTTGCAGTGAAACCACTCGCGTAGCTACGCTCGTGGTTCCACTTGAGTTTTGATCATTTTCTGACGTCATTTCTATGGTCGATAAGAGTACAGACCATAGAAAAGCGACTTCGATTTGTTAAATCGAACATGGTTTTCCATTGTCTGTACTCTTATCGACAACGGATGACGCCATAAAATGTTCAAAACTCAAGTGGAACAACGAGCGTAGCGATTTGTTTTTTTACAACAATATTTACTCAGAAAAGCGGAAAAGGCTCCCAAAACGACAAATAGATTTGAAAGAAAATCTGATTCAAGCGCAAGCGCGCGCTCGTTCCGTGCGCGAGCGTCATTCTATGCGTCTGTCCTCTTATCGACAATGGCTCTTATCCAATCAGCGCGCGAGAAATTTGACAAGTGTTGTAAATAGGTGCATACCTGATTACATAATCGTCGTGGGTTGGAATTCAGATCGCAAGGATGTCTGGGAAAGCGGAACATCCACGTGACATGGAAAAATACTGGGGATCGAGACTGTGTCGCACTTCTCTGCCCTTCATCTTTATTTTGTATTGGGGTGTCCTGTGCGCATGCGCATTGAAAATCAGATTGCTTTTCTACCACAGGGAACCCATCAAAAATCTAACTAATAAAGGCGCGCGTACAGGAAACCCATACATATTTTTTATTTCAGTCGCACAGTTGGGCTGCCTGTGATACTCTGCTGCAGGCTGAAAAAAATATACTAAACCAGTTTGTCGTAGTTGTTTTCCAGAGTCAGTACGGTGGATGATCACACACGACCAAGAAAAAGGTGCGCAAGAAATCCTCAACAAAATAGGAAAATATAACAAGAAAGAAATTGTAGAGGACGAAGAGGTTGGCCTTCCCGAGGGACAAAAGTGCTCTGGTCGAACACCCAACTTTTTTGATCTGTTTAAAACCAGGTCAATGACTAAAAAGACCATCATCTCATGGATCTCATGGTAAGCAGTGCAGTGCAGTCCAACCTCTCTTATCGACCATCCTTATATTTAGGCAGAGTGGTTGGTTACTGGAGGTGGTCGCTTACAAGTCAGAAGTCATCATTAATTCAATGTTTGTGTAATTAAAGCGGTCGATTAAGAGAGGTGGTCGGTCACAGACGTCTTGTGAACTGTAACTGTATCTTTAGCATCGCGTCTGAATGTGGGAGTCTTGTGAACTGTAACTGTATCTTTAGCATCGCGTCTGAATGTAGGGGTCTATGTGTCAATTGTCAGTCAAATATTTGGTCATGTGTCATTTTTTTTTACCCCGTCAGTTAAACGTTTGTCAGTGAACAGTTATTTTTAAAGCCGTTTGTCAGTTGAAAGTTAACCCCATTCAGACCCTCTTAGTATCGCGCTATCGCTATTTCGTGATTCACTCTCGCGCGCAATTTTGTGAGAAAAAACGTCTCGCGGTTTAAATTTATTTGTTATCGAAATATATCAGATCTTATTATATAAACTACCTCTGGATATGAGCAAAAGCGCGTTAATTCTGATTTGTTCGTTACTGCTAGGCTATCAGCTAGTGAGTATAGCGAAATCTGTCAAAATGGCCGAACAAGTTTTAACTTTAACTTTAGCGAGCAAAACATTTAATGACATTTAGAATATCAAATTCTTGATGCATCTGAGTTGTTTTTCATTCTGCAGGTTTGTCAATGCGCAGGTGTATTTCGGTGTCTCACTAGGTTCAGTACTCCTTGGTGGTAACATGTATCTTAACTTTTTCCTGACGTCACTCATTGAGCTTCCTGGAAACGCATTTGCTATTTGGTCTATGGACAGGTAATTATGGACCAGTAGATTATTATGGACCAGTACTGAGATTATTATGGACCAGTAGATTATTATGGACCAGTAGATTATTATGGACCAGTACTGAGAGTATTATGGACCAGTAGATTATTATGGACCAGTAGATTATTATGGACCAGTAGATTATTATGGACCGGTAGATTATTATGGACCAGTAGATTATTATGGACCAGTAGATTATTATGGACCGGTAGATTATTATGGACCAGTAGATTATTATGGACCAGTAGATTATAATGGATCAGTAGATTATTATGGACCAGTAGATTATTATGGACCAGTAGATTATTATGGACCAGTAGATTATTATGGACCAGTACTGAGAGTATTATGGACCAGTAGATTATTATGGACCAGTAGATTATTATGGACCAGTAGATTATTATGGACCAGTAGATTATTATGGACCGGTAGATTATTATGGACCAGTAGATTATTATGGACCAGTAGATTATTATGGACCGGTAGATTATTATGGACCAGTAGATTATTATGGACCAGTAGATTATAATGGATCAGTAGATTATTATGGACCAGTAGATTATTATGGACCAGTAGATTATTATGGACCGGTATAGATCATTATGGACCAGTAGATTATTATGGACCAGTAGATTATTATGGACCAGTGTAGATTATTATGGACCAGTGTAGATTATTATGGACCAGTAGATTATCATGGACCAGTGTAGATTATTATGGACCAGTGTAGATTATTATGGACCAGTGTAGATTATTATGGACCAGTGTAGATTATTATGGACCAGTAGATTATCATGGACCAACTGCAGTATTTTCCTCCCTCTAGCTTTCTTGATCTTCCCAAGGAAAATAATAATGTTGACATTTATTGCAGATTTGGACGTAAATTGGTAGTTGTTGTTGGTCTCATCGTAGGAGCATTTGGGAACATGTTAGTGACGGTGTTTCCTGAGGATCCAGAAAACGAAGGTACGAGCTAGACAGACATGCTTAATTAAACGATGCCACTTCTTCCCGCCATATTGAATAGCATCAAAACGTGTGCGGCCGTGCGGTGCGGTGTAGTTCTAGTTCTCAGTGAAAAACTGTAATTATTGCCTCTTGTATAAGCGAGAGGTTTGGCTAGTTTAGTCTCCAGTGTAGTATCGTGATGTCATGTGTGTATGCATAGTGTGGTGTGTGGTGTGGTGTGGTGTGGTGTGTGTGGTGTGTGTGTGGTGTGGTGTGTGGTGTGGTGTGGTGTGGTGTGGTGTGGTGTGGTGTGGTGTGGTGTGGTGTGGTGTAAGGTGCTGGTGTTTGGTAAAGAAAAAATAGAGAAAGCATCAGTAGTACAGTGTGGAAAGTGAGGTGTGGTGTGGTGTATATAGTGTGGTAAAGAAGGAAGGAAATAATTAAACAGCAATGTGATAACTGAGGTGAGTAAGGTGTTGTTGATATGATGTGGTGTGATGTTGTGTGCAGGTATTATGTGGTATACGTGTACATGTTTTTTATATATGGTGTGATGTGATTGTATAACGCCATGGATGCATGCTTGTATGCTGTGCTGTAACATGTTCTCGTTGATGTCTTCCAGGTTACGCGGCTGGTCGCATCGCCTTTGCTTTACTGGGCAAGTTTGCAATTATGTGTTCCTTTGACGCCATCTTTGTATTTTCTTCCGAGCTTTTCCCAACAGTTATCAGGTACGACTGGTTTTCTCTTGCAATAAAAACGGGGTTGGAATGGGAATCATAAGTAGCGTTACCACGCACTGAAAATCCAAACACGCAAGTACACTTGGACTCATTTTTTTCGTTTTCTGTTTGCGCTAATCACGTCTTATCATAACATTGTCCCGATATCATGATTGCGCTCCTGTCGCTTGTAGACACTAACAGACATCATGTACCATTGTGTTTTGGTAGGACTATCGGTATTGGAAGTTCCTCAGCTGCTGGCAGGGTTGGAGCAATCTCTGCACCGTTTGTCATCTGGCTCGTAAGTAATGCCGCTTTACCCACATCTCCACATCATTGTATCACGTGATGTTGTACATCATCATCGTCATTGCCAAATATGGTCATGTAGTTTTGATGTGGAAAATTAACCAGCATCAGAAAAGCCGGGATTTAATTTGAATGAATACCGTTCCACAGGCTCGCTACTTCACTCAGCTTCCCTACATCGTCATGGCTGTTGACGCTCTCATTGCGGGATTCCTGTGTATGCTTCTTCCCGAAACCAACAACGCACCAACTGTTGAAACTTTGCAGACGGGTGACTCCGAGCAGGGACTGGTGACTGATTTACGACCTGACAAGGAAGGGACTGGTGACGAGGAATTGAAAACGGAGAAAGAGGAAGACAAGCTGCTTGATAAGAAGGACACTGTAGTTTAAATATACTCTAGGTACTCGGCTGTATGAGAACCTCAGCATTTATTTATCTATTCTATATAGCTATAGTTTGTGTAAGTTTTTTGAATGGGCTTCGTGTGTTAGCAAATCTCGGTAGATTAACACAGGGAACCCGTGCATTTCGTTTTACCATAATCTCAGTAAATACGTTGTGTATATTAGGAATTAACATTTATAAACACTTTTTATTGTCGTTGGACTGCGTTATTTTGTACATGTAGTTAGTTATACCATCGTGGAGGATACACCGTTGCAACTGAAGTACTCGACTACAAGCCAGAAGCGTTTATTAGAAGAGTTAGTTTTAAAATAATGAAAAGGACATGATCTTTTCTCATAACGTTTTTATAGTCTAATGGAAACTTCAGTGCAACGGTTTCGAGTTGTTAGGCACCGCTCGATACTCCTTGATGTAGATTGTTAGTCACATATAGAAAATCATAATACTTTGTTTGGTAAAATGGCTGCTTTGGCTAATGTTTCTGAAAAACACGTCCGGCAATATGACGTCACATGGTTTACAGAGTCTCAAAACTAAACTTTGACCGATCATTTTCCAAAGTCTTGTTTATTACTCGTTTATACGCCGAGTTGAAAATTGGGCTTTCTTTTTCTTATGGCCACAAATCGCCAGCTGGGTACCAAGGCGCATGCGCTTCGTGCCGCTGAGGAAGCCGAACGGCTGGCTCATTGCTGATGCCCGTGGAGTAAACGCTTTATATAGAGCGTCTTGTTTTTTACTTAAAAGTATGATATATACTTTTATTTACTCCCTTTGAAAATGGTTTGTTATCCTTCTCTGTTTCTAGAACTAAACTCAAAACCTTTAAAGCCGTGATTTAACCAGGAGAACGGCCCACAGAAAGTGGTAGGGATGCTCGTCGGAAATGTTAAAAATATAACCTCTAAAGGTGCGGTAATACGAGCAACAAAATCGTGCAACTTGTCGCGCAACATTGTTGCTCTGCAACTTGCAACGCAACAATCTGAACAATGTTACTCGAAAAGAAAAAATCCACAGTCAATCAGCCAATCAGAAACGAGTATTTTTTGTAGGTGTGTTATTAACGGGCAAATACCCTAATTGGTACCGGGATAACTCAGTCTAATGGTAGTCGTTTCAGGTTTAAGGTGACTCCGTTATAATTCGCGGCGCACTCGTCTATGACAAACTTTGGGTCATAACTTCCTCTGCTTTTATGCAATTGCCATAAAACATTGGCAACAATTAGAGCTATCATTCACCTATAATACAATATAATTCGATTGCACTGCAGAACATTTTTACAAATAATTTGGATAAAATTGGATCTTGCGAAAAATTAGAATGACAGTCAACTCTCTCGTAAGCGGACACCCTCGGGAATTGAAAAAAGTGTCCGTTAGTAGAGCTGTCCGCTTATGAGAACTATTCCCGTAAGCGGACACCAAAGAAAAATAGGGTGGATGTCCGCTTACGGGAAAGTTAATTAGTTTTAATCGGTAGAGAAAAATAGCAACTGAACCGTACACCTTGCTTCCCCGCGGACAAATGGAGATTTGACAAAATCGATCCCCACTGTTCTGTTGCTCTGTAAAAGGTCATATTTTTGTTGATTTATTGCAAATTAAAGATAAATTCCATTGCCGAAACATTATTATATAGTGTGTCCGCTTACGAGAGAGCGTCAGAAACAAAAGAAAAATCCAATTTTCATTTTCAAAAGTGTCCGCGTCCGCTTACGAGAGTGTCCGCTTACGGGAATGTGTAAATACAGAGTTTGACTGGGAGGTAAAACGGGGATTTGAAAAGGTGTCCGTAAGTAGAGCTGTCCGCTTACGAGAGTGTCCGTTAGCGGAGAGTTGACTGTAATTTATAGGCCTGACCAAGTTTTAGCAAAATCGTTGGAGCTAAAGCACGGCCGCATGAAGGCCACCAAAATTAAGCACTGAAATTATCATGCGGCCGTGCTTTAGCTCCAACGATTTTGCTAAAACTTGGTCAGGTTATGAATTATGTCAATTACAATCTAAAGTGATTCCAAAACTTTAATCCAAAAAAACCGGACAGATTTTTCGCAATATCCAATTTTATCCAAAATATTGAGTTTACTTAAGTTCTAATATTATTTAAAAAAATGTTCTGCAGTGCAATCGAATTATATTGTATTATAGGTGAATGATAGCTCTAATAGTTGCCAATGTTTTATGGCATTTGCATAAAAGCAGACTGAGGAAGTTATGACCCAAAGTTTGTCATAGACGAGTGCGCCGAGAATTATAACCTTAAACACCCTAAGCGGTACCAAACCCCTAAACTAGGGCCCAGGTAGCTAGGTATAGTACGACGAACATCCCCGCACGCGTTTTTCCCTGCAGTACCATAGCAACAGTTTTCATGTATCGTGTTTATTCACTATTTTCTCCATTGAATAATTCATTGACACTTTTCCTTTCTCCGTGCCTTTGTTGTAAAGGAACGTGATGTCTATAAATAATGTCTTCAAACGTCTAATAACACGTCAGTGATAAATATTTGTATAAAGAACGTCTTAGTGCATATTTATGTATTCTGTTTATGGCCCCATAGATTCAGAAACCAGACATGAGTAGTTTGCACAACCATACTTTAGATTAATTATCAATTAAATATTGATATAATTGACTGAATTAATTAATCATCGGAATCTAAAGTTTCTTGTCCTTTACGTCCCAGCATCTGACTCAACAACCTGGAAGAATGGAAAAGACATAGAAGACTTATAAGTGAGAGTAGATGCCGCAGGGACAAATCAAAGGAGGGAGTGGGGAGGGGGGAGGGGGGAGGAAGTCATCAGTAAAACCAGGTAGCATGCACCCCACTGCCACGCCCAAACCAGATATGTCGGCAAAGAACCCAATGGCTATTACAGATTAATTGTGTGCAGACAAGTTACATCTTAATCTAATGTTGGTTTGTAGGTTGGATAATTCATGACAATAATTTTGTATCTTCAACCTTAGTTTTAATAAAAACTGCCAAGCTTTCGGGCTAAGCGCCCACCTTCAGGGCTACAACTGTAAATGTTTAAAATCTGATTTTTTACATCTTCCATAAGCATGTACTGTTAGGGAGTAGTACCCCCCTCCAGAGAATACAAGCCAGTCATTACCTTATCCCATACGTCCCTAATAATACTGATATGCACAATACAAGCCAGTCATTACCTTATCCCATACGTCCCTAATAATACTGATATGCACAATACAAGCCAGTCATTACCTTATCCCATACGTCCCTAATAATACTGATATGCACAATACAAGCCAGTCATTACCTTATCCCATACATCCCTAATAATACTGATATGCACAATACAAGCCAGTCATTACCTTATCCCATACGTCCCTAATAATACTGATATGCACAATACAAGCCAGTCATTACCTTATCCCATATGTCCCTAATAATACTGATATGCACAATACAAGCCAGTCATTACCTTATCCCATACGTCCCTAATAATACTGATATGCACAATACAAGCCAGTCATTACCTTATCCCATACGTCCCTAATAATACTGATATGCACAATACAAGCCAGTCATTACCTTATCCCATACGTCCCTAATAATACTGATATGCACAATACAAGCCAGTCATTACCTTATCCCATACGTCCCTAATAATACTGATATGCACAATACAAGCCAGTCATTACCTTATCCCATACGTCCCTAATAATACTGATATGCACAATACAAGCCAGTCATTACCTTATCCCATACGTCCCTAATAATACTGATATGCACAATGCAAGCCAGTCATTACCTTATCCCATACGTCCCTAATAATACTGATATGCACAATACAAGCCAGTCATTACCTTATCCCATACGTCCCTAATAATACTGATATGCACAATACAAGCCAGTCATTACCTTATCCCATATGTCCCTAATAATACTGATATGCACAATACAAAAGCCAGTCATTACCTTATCCCATACGTCCCTAATAATACTGATATGCACAATACAAGCCAGTCATTACCTTATCCCATACGTCCCTAATAATAATAATACTGATATGCACAATACAAGCCAGTCATTACCTTATCCCATACGTCCCTAATAATACTGATATGCACAATACAAGCCAGTCATTACCTTATCCCATACGTCCCTAATAATACTGATATGCACAATACAAGCCAGTCATTACCTTATCCCATACGTCCCTAATAATACTGATATGCACAATACAAGCCAGTCATTACCTTATCCCATACGTCCCTAATAATACTGATATGCACAATGCAAGCCAGTCATTACCTTATCCCATACGTCCCTAATAATACTGATATGCACAATACAAGCCAGTCATTACCTTATCCCATACGTCCCTAATAATACTGATATGCACAATACAAGCCAGTCATTACCTTATCCCATACGTCCCTAATAATACTGATATGCACAATGCAAGCCAGTCATTACCTTATCCCATACATCCCTAATAATACTGATATGCACAATACAAGCCAGTCATTACCTTATCCCATACGTCCCTAATAATACTACTGATATGCACAATACAAGCCAGTCATTACCTTATCCCATATGTCCCTAATAATACTGATATGCACAATACAAGCCAGTCATTACCTTATCCCATACGTCCCTAATAATACTGATATGCACAATACAAGCCAGTCATTACCTTATCCCATACGTCCCTAATAATACTGATATGCACAATACAAGCCAGTCATTACCTTATCCCATACGTCCCTAATAATACTGATATGCACAATACAAGCCAGTCATTACCTTATCCCATACGTCCCTAATAATACTGATATGCACAATACAAGCCAGTCATTACCTTATCCCATACGTCCCTAATAATACTGATATGCACAATGCAAGCCAGTCATTACCTTATCCCATACGTCCCTAATAATACTGATATGCACAATACAAGCCAGTCATTACCTTATCCCATACGTCCCTAATAATACTGATATGCACAATACAAGCCAGTCATTACCTTATCCCATACGTCCCTAATAATACTGATATGCACAATGCAAGCCAGTCATTACCTTATCCCATACATCCCTAATAATACTGATATGCACAATACAAGCCAGTCATTACCTTATCCCATACGTCCCTAATAATACTGATATGCACAATGCAAGCCAGTCATTACCTTATCCCATACGTCCCTAATAATACTGATATGCACAATACAAGCCAGTCATTACCTTATCCCATACGTCCCTAATAATACTGATATGCACAATGCAATGGACGCATCCAAAAACCAGATCGATTGATTCCAAGTGTACGCAAGAGAACTCATAAGCATTCCGAGTGCCAGGATAGCACCAGCAAATGAATTATAACCTGCAAATGAAAACAAAGATCATTATCCATAATTTATCATTAAATAATATTGACAATAATTAATTTTAAAATTGTCCTAAACAATCAAACCCAATAATAGAAACAACAACCTTTAATAACGTGCAACACATTTCTGCAACTTGTTAAGCGCCATATATATATTGTAGACGATTTACATGAGTTGTTGGCAGCATAACTTAGCCATGTAGCCTAAGTATGTGGCAGGTTTATAACTACACCTCAAGCGCTAAAATACATTGGACACTTAAATAAACAGTTATTTATTTATTTATTTTAAAATTGTGTAAATGGGTCGTAATTAATAGTAAAGTACCAGGACTCGACTTTTCATTTGGATGGGAAAAACAAATAGCGAAAATGCTAAAAAATGTGCTTTGAAATGAAAACGTTCATACATATGTGGATGGGGCCTAAGACACGGTTTGGGTCGTTTACCAGTGTGCTTATGCATTCATGAATAAATTGTGATTTTCAGTTCAAGACGTGGCTTATTTTCTCTTGTTTGAATGCGCCTATTGATTCTTTACATATATAAAATTGTAAATATCTGGGCAATACAGCTTAATCGAGAAATAACTAGAAGATAAATCATTTTTCTATTTATTCGATCTGGATATTTCGGCTACCATTTAACTGTATAGCCATCCACTATTAAATTAGCATTTCACTTTTCTCTCGCAGTGGATGGCTACATGGCTACAGTTTGGTAGCCGAAACATCCGCATCAAATAAATAGAAAAATGATTTATCTTCTCGTTATTACATCCATCATATACAAAATTGTTTCAAACAATAAAAGGAACTTCTGTGTTGTATAAATCTCTCAACAAACAACAGACATCTTGAAAATCCTTACCATCAATCTTCAGAGAACTACTTGATATTCTCTCTGCAACAACAAGTTTTGACCACGTCAAGATGGAATATGTAACCAGACTTACACCAGAAATGATCTGAATTCCTACAAACTGAAATGAAGAAAGAGAGAGATTATAATGAAATCAGGTCCATAACAAAAATGGAAAAAATATATGGGGGGGGGGGGGGGGGGGGGGGGGGGGAATATGGGGGGGGGATATGGGGGGGGGGGGTTGTGCAGAAGGGTTGGGGTGGTTAATTAAAGGGGGCAATAATTAACATATACATGTACAGTATGTGTATATACATGTAGCTGGTTACCTCATGGGGATGTCGTTGTACCACAAGGGACCTGGCAGCTCTGACAAATATACCAATAGCAGAGATAATAAAACAAACTCCAATCACTGTACAAGCTCTACGCAATGAAAAAATAGGAAATGATCATTCACATGAAGGAGCAAAGTTCAGCCATGTACATTTAGCAAAACATGAAAATCAGACCTTTTTTCTTTTTCCCAGGAATAAGATTCTCCTTTCTCACCAAGGAATCTCCAAATCACAACCACTGTAGTGACAACATCTAGCAAAGAATCAAACTGCAAAAAAAATGATCAATTTAATGATGTACAAGTTGCAGGCTCCCTGCAAGAACAGAGTAAGTGACTTGTGATCAAAACCCAAATTCTCCTTTGAAATTCACATAATCTCAAGGAGAATTTAGATTTTGATCAGAGATCACTTTATACGTTGTTCTTGCAGGGAGCCCTTCATATATAGTCTCTTGATCAGTGATAACATATACAATGTACATGTACAGTGTAGTATAAATGATGTACATGTATGCTGCCACTATTGCCAAAGTAATAAACACTTGCAAAATAAGATCTAATTGGCTTGAAATACTTACTGCAAAACCAAAAGCTGCAGAGCTTTTTGCAATGCTGGATATTGCTATATTTTCAAAACAAAGAAAAAAAGAATAAATTCATACTTTTAAGTTTTGCATTTCTAACATTCTCATACCCAGACCCTACTCAGCTTTCTAATGAAAAAATTGAAGGCTCTGGTAATTAAGAGACAAGCTGGAAGACCCAGATGCTAGGTCGTCAGATATGTACAATGTACATAATCAATATTTTCTAAGTTCCGGTGACAAAATCAGGTGGACTTCAGTGAAGTTCTCGCCGATGCATGTCAGTCTAAAAGAAAAACAGATACAGTTGACTCCCTCGTAAGCGACCATCTCGGGATCTGATCTGATCTGGAGTTTTAGTGGTTACGTATATGAGAAACAAAATGAGAAGAGTCTTTCGCTTAAGGGAGATGGTCGAGAGTGGTCACTGGCATTTCTAACCTAGAATGACATAGAGAAGAGTAAACAAACTGAAAACAAATTCCCTTCCCCTTAACAAGTAATAAATATTCTTTATTTCTATTATCAACAACATGAACTCACAGAATGCAGCCAGTCCAATCACAAGTGTACAGCAAATTGAAATAAAGGAAACTACAAGAGCAGCTTTTCTCCACTTTGCTACAAGGTGGCATGTAAGGTGTTTCTCTCTCTGGAGAAGATAATCTGAAAAAGACAGTTGTAGTGGAAATAAACATCACGTGAATCAAGAAGTACTCTGATTAATTTGTATATAAAAGTACAAAAATGGCTTATATTACTGTTAACTCCTATCGCGTCATGCAAATTGCTGGTAGCTAATTAGTGATAATCATCTGTTATTTTCCCACAACATATGATATCATACACAAGTGAGACAGTTGTGGTTTCAGTTTGCAGTATTAAATATTCATTAGCATTTTCTTGCTCAAAAGTCAGACCAGAGTCATGCAAATCACTCATTAATATCCAGCTGCATGCACACATATCCTTTATCAAAATAGATTTTCTTCTCACATACTACTCAAGTAAAACAACTTTTCAAAATTAAAATGTTCTTTACAGAGGCAATTAAAGTTGGAACTGATTATATATTCTCGTAGAATTTATAGCCAATATGTTTGTATGTTTAATTTGCACAGATGCAAATTAAAATATCCCACTAAAATATCTCTAGCGCAGCTTTGCAAGCTAGTAAAATGTCAAACAAAATGTCAAATAAAACTCCCAGATCTTTCAGTAAAGGTTACAATCTTAAAACAAGAAGTTCAGTGAAAAATGTTCTCTTAAATGACGAGATGATCAAGGCTTCAGGAAAACGATCGAAGAGGATGATCACTCAAGCATGGCCGCAGTACAAAACCACAAACATAATGTCAGTTTGCCGATGGGCGAAGTTAAACAACACGACAGATTGTTTAAAAGTAGACGGTATTTTCATTCCAATTAATAGATTTAAAGTGTTATTTCTTTTCCAAACCCATTCGAAGCAAAAGAACACTTGATCGTCACCACTCACCGTCATCATTTGGTGATACACAAGGATCTGGTCCATCGGCTTCGTCTTGTTTTAGACCATTTATTTTGCCGTTATGTTTGTCTTCAAGGAATGTATTTGTTCCATACGTTGAATTGTTTTCCATATTCTTTCCTCAACGCCCTAGATTCATTATTGTTCTTGCAAAATCACCCAAAAAGCATGTTCCATTCAAGCATTCTGCTCTGCTACATAACATAGCTTCTGCTTCACGACTGAGAATAATATGCAACTAGTAGGAGTAGAGTGAGTCATCAGAGATTTACCCGTGGGGGGGGGGGGGGAGGGAAGTTGATTGTCACGCAATCCTCAGCTACTTTGGAAAAATAAAATTTAAAATAAGAAAACCCTTTTGTTTCGCTCACAGAAAAAAACAAATTCGAGAGAATATAATTTTTTTTTTTTCGAAAAATGGTCTCCTTCGCAGAGCTCCAGGTTTTAGTTTCATTACGTAACTGCTGAATAAATTTTAAATGAATTGCGTTACTCGGAAACCGTTACTCGAGATCGATCGATGCAACTTTCGGCTTCGCGACGGGCTTCCGAGTAACTTTAGTTCATGTTCACTGGTTCAGTTCTGTGCAAGATGGACCGAAAAAGATAGTTTTTTCTGTTATGTGAAGGCTGTAGATGACGAATCAAAACTCACCTTAACACAACTACACTATTTAACTTTTTGCTCTAGAATTTTTGCGAATTATAGAGTTCTAGTTTACATGAAAGCGGCAGATCTTGTAGAAATTGTAGGTTAAAACTGACATCATCCATGGCGTACGTTCGTGTTGTTGGGGGTGCAGTAGCACTAGGCTGTGGAATCTATGGATATAAATACACCAGAGATTTCTTGGATAAGAAGGTAAGAGTTTAATTACTTGCATTGAAGCTTCAATGTCATCATATAAAAATTGTACATTCGATTCAGTTGGACATTTGAATTGTTTTAGGTCGATAAGGTCGATAGTTGATCAAACATTTACATATATGCTTTCATCCAACCCTCTAAAAGGCTAGCAGCCCAGGGGCGGATCCAGGGGGAGGGTTCTGGGGGTTGCAACCCCCCCTATGGATATTTTTTAAATACTTGTATATGTCAGTATGTCTGTCCGTAGGTCCCTCTTGCCTTTCAGCTCTCTCCCTCGTAAGAATAATATAATTAATTCATACTGTTTGCACGACCATTCAACTTCGAGGTCGGTTTGACTGATAACTGAATCGAAAGAACCTGCCTTTTTTAGCGGCAAAAGTTCAAGGCAAGGTCTCACGTAAATATGAAATTTTTTGGAAAATGATTTAACAAATCCGGAAAAACACCCAAAACAAATTTAAAGACTACACTTGTTGTTGAAATCGAGAAAATGTTGCCAAAAGTTATCTCTAACTCGAAAAAATCCGCGAAAAAGTGATTCGACTGTTCGGGTTGTTTTCGTAAAGTCACGTGATGTGACGTCACAAGTGGAACACGTGCACAGCGCTGAGAATGTACAAACTGAAATTGTTTACTAACTTGAAGGTGCTTTTCATATTTCTTCGCTTTTCGAAACTTAGTTTTACACACTAAGCTCACCCAAGAAGACTCTTCCAATCATCTTTGTTGGATGTCCAATAAACTCACAATTTTACTGAAAATTGAGTTTTGTTGTGTTACTGTAATAAAACAACTCTAGATCTCTAAAAATTGCATTTCAGAGCTTGTAGATTTCAAAATTTTCTGGGGGGGCATACCCCCACACCCCCCTAGTAGTTCGCGGCTTTGCCGCTCAGATAACACAACCCCCTGTTTAAAAAAAAACTGGATCCGCCCCTGCAGCCACCTTGTCTAGGTCATGACGTTTACACTAAGCCGAGTCCAATGCAGTTACAGCTGATCGCTCTACTATATTCTCGACTATCTTGTACAACTACCACCATGCAGCTAGCTGCATGCATGGAGTCGAGTCGACAACGGGGTTTATAATATTAGTTACATTTCGTGATAATTATGTAATTTGATATATCTATATATTGTTTATCGGAGGTTGATTTTAGCACTATATATTAAGTTATATATATCATTTATGACATTAATTTTGTGCATTAATGTACTTTATAAACCAAATTAATTCTCCTTTATTCAACTTATATACATGTAAGTTATATTGCTGTCTATGAAGGAGAATATTATTATTGCATTGTAGCCTTTGTCGACATGTAGCTCTCACATTACCCTTCTCCTTGTGAAGGGGTGTGGGGGCAATGGCTATTTGTACACCTTAAACTCTGACTCATTGTCGCATGGCTAGCATGCAGACCCGGGGGGAGTGGGGGGTGGGGTGGGGTGGTACTCCTTTTGTCCAAGTGGTAGGGGTGATCAGCGGTCGGTCTTGAAAACGACCCCTAAAAGATACGGATAAATTAAAAGAGCTGTTGCATGAAGCCATGTTGATTTTAACCCCTAAAAGGTACGACCATATATGGCAAAAAAGTGATTATGCTGATATCATTTAATCAGTGACTGGACAACATCTTTCTTCTGTTTTTTCATGTTCAATAAAGAAAATAAATAACAATTGACCCTAAAAGGTATGGAGTGATGTTACGTAACTGACTTTTGAGTACATACAGGAAATATTTTAAACCCTAAAAGGACTGCCGATCACCCCTACCACTTGGACAAAGGGAGTATTCGCGAGTATTCCCCCCCGGGAATGCAGAACTACAATATGTCTGCAACATATGTTAAAAAGCTGACACCATTGTATACCTTTACAGGATCAGTTGGCAGTGGTTCAAGCAGCTGAGGTTGCAAGTAGGATAGGACAAACACATACACCTTTACCAAAAAGGTTAGTTGATCATTTTCAAGTCTAATCTGTCATGTACATACATATACATATACCCAACTCTATGTTTTAACTTACTATATAGATCAGTACATATTCAACACTTGAAGGAGACAAAAGAATTTGATGTTCTAGTGATTGGTGGTGGAGCTACTGGGAGTGGCGTAGCACTAGATGCTGTAACAAGAGGTAATATATACTTCTTATTAACTGAGCGCGAGGTCTGTATGGGAAGTTATGGACCAAGTTTTTTCAAACAACCTTACGGTCCAAGCGCGTAGTGCGCGGGCCATAAAAATTGGAGGGAAACGAGGATCCATAACTTCCCGTACGGACTGAGGAAGCGAGGTTAATAAGATATTTATTATAATATAGCTTTTCCTTACTTTTCTGTTTTCAGCGGGCCGTACGAGAAGTTACAGCCCGCTAATTGACCAATAAGAGCATGCGTAGTGCGCTATATAAATAAGTAAGAGATAAATACCGAGAACGGAGGCAATAAGCCATATAAATCCCGAGGGCCATAGGCCCGAGGGATTTATAGGCTTATTGCCGACGTTCGAGGTATTTATCTGACTTAGTTTAATTTGACAAGGTTTTCGCACGAAGCAATCTGAGGCATTTTTTGGAGTGTTATTTAGCATGAATACTATATGAATAGCATGAAGAATAGCATTTCAGTGCTCATTATGAATTCACCGGGATGTATTCATATACAACCCAGGGCTGTATATGGATACATCCCGGTGAATTCATAATGAGCAATTCAATTCAATTCTATTGTTCAACCGGTCAATACCGGAGATAAAGCCCTATGAATAACAAAGAAAACCGTGTCAAATTTAAACTAATTGTCAATACTTACCTTCCAAAACATATCCCTACACTTTGTAAAATTCCTGTCTGTTAGTCTATTTGTCTGTGTTTTTGACTCTGTTTCATGGTTTGATTTCCTGCGGCCTGCATGTCTGTCCATAAAGTTATTAATGTATTTACATGTATATTTCTGTCTGTCTGTCCATTGGCCTATAAGAACCACAATGTGTCTAGATTTTGTAGTTTGAGAATTATTAACAGGAAGTAATCCTTTACTTCAGGCCTGACAACAGCACTCGTTGAAAGAGATGACTACTCTGCAGGAACAAGCAGTAGGAGCACTAAGCTTATACATGGGGGAGTACGCTACCTTCAAAATGCCATCATGAAGTTGGACAGAGAGCAGGTATTGATTAAACTATGTTAATACAGTATTTACACGGACTAGCACTGCATTGGTAACTAACAGTCTTAAGGCTGTGTCACACGTATCAATTTCTCATGCAACTTGCATTCCGAAAAAGATTATTGCAGGTTGCAGGGTACGTTCTCTCCAAGGTGCGATTTTGCGAGAATTTTCCAAGAATAAATAAAAATCACAAAAAGAATTATAGAAAGCAAAAAATTATCACTGTTTACTGATTGGGAAACATTTTCTTGCGTTCATCGATCCAGACAATCTATTGATCATTGATAATCCGCCATTTACTAGTACAGCGGTGTGTATAGTCTGATGCATGCGTGAGATACTTAGGTCTTCGTGGATCATTCACGTGTGATATCAATGAACCATGTCAAAACAAGGTTCAATTACTCCCTTTACTAGGTTTTTCGAATAACAAAAAACTAACAACGACGTATGTCAAGAGGATCAAAACCCGATCACTTCAGGCGAATCTGATAAAGATCCAGAAAAGAAACATTCTTTGAAATTCCAAAAGAAATGGCTATGCTAAACTCATGGTTGGAATACGATTCTGAGAACATTGCTCAGCATGTAAAAAAGCGAAATTGGAAAATATATTCACTGTCGGTTCCAAAAACTTTAAAACAACTAGTCTTGATCGTCACAAGTCACTTCAAGACAGCATAAAAATGCAAACCAAGCATCTCTTGGAAATAAGAACATGTGAGTCACTATGGAAAAAGCAGACAGCGAAGAGGAACTTGCTATCACAGTGTGTGTTTGTAAATTAAGTAGGAAATCATGTTGAGTTTCAAAAACTATGTTGTCTACTAATAACAAAATCTCACATTTTTCAAAAAAATCTCACTTTTTGGATATTGGGGGGATTTTCTCTCTCAATACTTTTGAAACCTGGAGAGAACCCTGAGGTTGCAAGACACCATGTCACACGTACAATTTCTGTTGGAACTTGTGTCACGCACAAACAAATTTCAAGTTGCACGCATAATCGTGAAACCGTCATTTCCACTTTTTTTCTGGGAAAATATTGTAAACTTTAGAAGCTCGTTCTACTTTTTGTGCACAACAACAACAACAACAAAAAAAACTAGTCACACACTTTAGGGTATGGTATGTTACACGTAAAAAATGCTCAAGATTGCAACCTGCAACAATTTTTTTCATGAGAAGTTGCACAAGAAAATGTTACGTGTAACAGCACCTTTACATAATTATTATTATTATTATTATTATTATAATTATTATTATTATTACATTGGTTTTATTTTGTGTTAATCATCAGTACAAACTTGTCAAAGAAGCCCTCCATGAACGAGCAAACTTACTGGCTATTGCTCCCCACTTATCTTCGTCACTGCCAATAATGTTACCTGTCTACAAGTATGTATACATATGTGTATTTAGTTGAGATATATAAAAACATGTCCTTTGGTGGAAGCTTTGATAATGGAAACCCCCTTCTTGATACCAACATGTAAGGATGACTTGGTTCAACTGGTATGTTTGATCAGCAAGGTTTCCATTCATGAAATAGAGACCTTACATCACGTCTCCTGATAAGTTACCAGTATATGTACCCATTTGTATGGGTAGACCCGTCCAAACGGCTAACTTTACCTGGTAAAATCAAATGGTATCATCAAATATGTTTTCTCCTTACTTGTACCATAGAAATGAAGTATAAACTGATCAGTTATAATGCCTATGCGCACATATATATGTCCCTATAGTTTCCATTTGAACAGTGGATGATTGGTCCACTTCCAAATTAGAAAATGTTAATGGTTTTGCATCATTATTACATATACACTGTACAATGTACGTACTATATACAATATGAGCGGCCGATCTGTATGGGATTTACAAACTCGAGCCGCAGGCGAGAGTTTGTAAATCCCATACAGATTGGACGTGAATATTGTATAGTACTTATCGAATCCAACGATGTATACATGTAGGTGGATGTTTTACTATAATTTTGATGATAGGAAGCAGTTTGGCCGAGAAAATTGAACTTAAAGTTGAATGCAAATGAGGACGAATCTGTATCCGATTTACAGATGTCCTTCACGGTAGTGATTTCTATTGTATTTAACTCATTAATTGAATTCATGAATTCGATAAATGTATATATTGTATCGTTATACCTAGATGGTGGCAAGTGCCATATTTCTGGGCTGGCATCAAGATGTATGACTTGGTGTCAGGAAAGCAGATTTTAAAAAGTAGCTATATGGTAGGAAAAGCAAAAGCTTTGGAGCTTTTCCCCATGCTGAAGAAGGATAAGCTTTGTGGTGCTATCATATACTATGATGGTAAGTGTGCTGCTGAATCTAGCAGTTAGTAGAGAGCTTAAGCAGCAGACATTCTTGTCAATGCAGAAGGCACACGCACTGACAAATAATGCTAAAAACGACCGTTGACATCCGTGATGGCAATCTATGATGGCATTTCACCTGTTTTCACCTTGTAAATGTAGATTGCCGTCACGGACGTCACCAGTTGTTTTGAACATTATTTGTCAGTGAGCGCCATCTGCATTGACAAAACTGCTGCTGAGTCCCAGACGGGGTTTGAATCCATGATCTCCTGGATACTACTAGGCAGACACTAACTAAGACACTGGGAACTCATTGTGTTGTTAAGTGAAGTATCAGATGCTTCTATAGTGATAGTTTACCTTATTCTTCCATGATTGAAGGAAGTTTAGAAATGTGTTCTTAATGAATATAAAATTTGGTCAACTTTAACTTTGATTTTCTCCAAGAATTATTAATGGTTTGAGAAGCTATATTGAACAGTAAGTTAAAATAATTATTCCTCTGATTTCCAAACACCCTCGGCTCCACCTCATTCTTTTTCAACCCACTTCTCAGTGTTTGGAAATGAGAGGAAGAACTCTTTCTCATGTTTAAATATGACATAAAACTTTGTTAGGTCAACATAATGATGCCCGTATGAATCTAGCAATAGCATTGACTGCTGTCAGACATGGCGCAGCTGCTGTGAATCACTCTGAAGTATTATCACTCCTGAAGAAAACAGTACAAACAGGTGAGACAATAATATGCTGGTAGAAATATAACTAACTGATTAAATGATTACCATCACCAGGCCCTGCAGGGGGGGGGGGAGGGGGGGGGGGGGGGGGGGGGGGGGGGGGGGGGGGGGGGGGGGGGGGGGGGGCTATAGCCCCACCAATTTTTTGTCCACATGCAGGTAGTAAAATTTTTAAGGTATTTTTTTAAATGGTATCGTCATTGCGACCCTTGTACGGAAGAAACATTTTAGCCCCACCACTTTAAAACTTGCTCTGCATGCCCTGATCACACCCTATATCAGTAAGCCCAAAAAGAAATGGGGTGTTGGAAAGATTTCTGCTAAAATGTAATAAATAAAGATGTAGATAAAGGGAATGAGGCAATATTACACAATGAAGTTGCATTGTTTTAGCTGCAGTGTTGCCAGGGTTCGTCCACAGAAATCCATGGGTTTATTCCATGGCTGCTTGGATATACAATTTACTATGGTTTTATAAGTGATTGATATAAAGAAATCTGTTTCTGTGTCTAACAGAGGATGGTGGTACCAAGGAAGTAGTATGTGGTGCACATGTTCGAGATAATCTCACCAACGAAGAGTTCGATATCCATGCCAAGTGTGTAGTGAATGCTACTGGACCATTTTCTGACAGCATTAGATTAATGGATAGACCAGACACACCCAAAATCTGTCAACCTAGTTCTGGAATTCACATAGTTTTACCATCGTATTACAGGTAAGCCCAGCTTTCCTATCAGCAGGTGTTGTTCATGTCATCAACTCAGTATGCTACTTATATCCTCTCGTACAGTGTTTATCTGTGGTCTGGGATTTTGAACAAAAGGGATTAAGTTTATGGCTACTTCACCCTTGACGTAATCCCTCTCAGTCAAACACCCTAAGCACATGTAACTCATCCAAGAATCCTGTTTCCACTGATAAAATGCTGGCGTAAGTAATGCTACGTACAGTGGCTTATAAACTTTGGTTTTCTCACCAATAGAGAGAGTGAATTTGGTATGACCTAGAGAAGGAAGGAATTCCTGCTGAGAACACTATAATATAATAATAATAATAATAATAATAATAACAACTTTATCTAATGAGGTTATAAACTTGTGGACCACCCTATAAAATATACAATAAATGTACACTAAAAGCAAAGTTTCCCAGTCATAATAGATTGGATGCAGTGCAAGCAATGAGACTGGCTTGCAGGATTAGAGCCTAAGATCTTTTTCAGATGTAGAACTGTGAATGTACCAAGCCAATCAGAAACAATGGATAATTATTAGTCTGGTTTGATCTAATTATATAAAAACCAGTGAGCGCTGGAGTTGTGTTGTTTTGTCATTGTAATGCTTTGGATGTTTGTTCTTGTTTGTTCATTCATTCGTTTGTTTGAGGGAGCTTAAATAAAGTTGTTGTTGTTGTTGTTGACTGTTTATTGTTGTTGACTGTTTATTGTTTTCACTCCTGTTTTCTCAGTCCAAAGAATATGGGTCTATTGGACCCAGCTACTAGTGATGGGAGAGTCATATTCTTCTTACCGTGGGAGGGTGAGTACTTGTTTGGCCTGTTCTTAGATGTGTCTTTTGAATGTTCTGTTTGAAAACTTTGTACAATGTATGTGTTAATTTGTTGTACAATAGGTCGTGCCATAGCAGGCACTACAGACACTCCTACAAATATTAGTTATGAGCCAGAACCCCAAGAGGTTGAAATTCAGTTTATACTTGGTGAAATCAAGCACTATTTGAGCGATGAAGTGAACGGTAAGAATTCCAGTTTCATGATATTTTTTGTCATCATCATCAGTATAATATAATAGCTGATATTGAAGTTACACTCCAATGACTCTGAACAATGGTTTTAAGTCGAGGCTATCGGGTCAGTACAAAAACTTGACCCGATAACTAGCCTTGACTTGAAACCTTTGTTCAGAGTCATTGGAGTGTAACTTCAATATCAGCTAATAATTGATCAGCATCACTACTGCACTACCATCAATCATCATCATCATAGTGTGACTTATCATCATCATATAGAAATATAGGGAAAGGTGATTATAGGGCTATAAATGTACCCATCAAAACCTACTACTCTTGATAGGCCCAAACGGAGAAAAGAAAAAAAAATGTCTGATCCCAATGGGATTGTAGCTCATGGCATCTTACCACCGATGCCCTACCAGCTGAGCTACAATGTCGTCGTCGTCGTTGCCCGGCGTCGTTGTCGTCGTCAATTGACGCCATATATGAAACATCCAGGTAGAAATGAGAATGCCCTACTCTTATTTTCTCAGTTCGTCGCGGCGATGTGCTTGCTGCATGGAGTGGTATTCGTCCTCTTGTCCGTGACCCTAAAAACAAAAACACTGCCACGATCGCACGTAATCACGTGATTGACGTCAGTGACAGTAACCTAGTAACCATTGCTGGCGGCAAATGGACCACGTACAGATCCATGTCGCAAGATACTGTAGACGCTTGCATCAAAACGTGCGGGCTCAATCCAGCACGTGGCTGCCAGACAGACGGCCTGCTCTTAGAGGGAGGTCAAGGTTATACGCCCAACTTCTTTATCAGGTTGATCCAAGACTTTGGGTTAGAGGAAGAGGTAGGTGAACCATCGGTCTGGAGTGTAAAGCTAAAGCCAGGTTTGAAGAACGCGTGGTTTATCAGTGATGTCGGAACGTCAGTATAACAGGGATCTCAGACGTGGGATCGGTCATCCATCCATCGAGATCATGAGACCCTGGATCAGGGATCGCAGACGTGGTCATAAGACCCAAATCCCCAAATAATTTTGTCTGGGATCGGGATCGTTTGTCGGGATCAGGGATCAAAATAGACCAAAAATTCTGGATCAGGGATCATATTTTAGGGTGAAAACACGGAATCGATTGTGAGAAAATCTACCTCGTCACGACCCTGGTATAAAGACAGTAACATGAAATTTCAATGAAAGTTTCTTTACCGCACACTCGCTACAGGTGGCCATTAACCTTGCTCACAACTATGGAACCAAAGCGCCACAAGTAGCCCTTTTAGCACATCTAACAGGAAACCGCTGGCCAGTAGTTGGACAGAGGCTTGTCCCAGCGTTCCCGTACATCGAGGCTGAGGTATGACGTAGTAACGACATCGTTTGTAAGGCTCGTCCAATCCAATGATCAAACGCGTGTTGTTTTGTTAGGTTCGTTATGCTGCTCGGGAGTACGCATGCACTGCAGTGGACGTACTGGCGAGACGAACACGGTTGGCGTTTTTGAATGTCCGAGCTGCGAACGATGCGGCTCCAAGGATTGTAGAGATCTTGGCTGAGGAATTAAACTGGAGCGAAGAAAGACAACAGGTACAGTTAAGAATACCAACGTTTAGGAAAACTTGTTCATTTGATCAGATATTCCGAACAACGTTAGATGAACTTTGTTTATATTTTAACCTTGAGCAAGCAAATTACCCTTTTTCATTTAGTTTTGTCAAAGTTTATTTTATTGATAAATGTCTTGTTTTATTAGAAAGAACTCGAGGAAGCGCGCAAGTTTCTTGGTCATATGGGTATGAACCTGCACGACAAAGTAAGCAAGGTGGATGTGAACGTAACGAACAAAGAGATCGAGCAGAACAAGGCAACCTTTCAACACTTTGACATTGATAACAATGGCAGTATTTCGTTTTCTAACCTAAGAAAAGTGTTGCGCGATGAAGGCGAGACTATTTCAGATGATTATCTACGCGAACTCATGAATGAAGTGACGACTAAGAACTCCACGACCATCGAACTGAACGAGTTCCTGCAGGTAAACGTTGGTAGTTCTACGTTGATGTTGTTCAAATGATTGCACGACTTGCATTAGAGTCGTTTTCGTACGAGTGGGAAACCTACGGCACGGAACGGAATCGAAGACATCTATCAACCAATCACAGCGCGCAAAATCATTGCTCAACCAATCACATTGCGCAAAATAATTGTTCAACCAATCACATTGCGCAAAATAATTGTTCAACCACTCACAGTGCGCAAAATCATTGCTCAACCAATCACAGCGCGCAAAATCATTGCTCAACCAATCACAGTGCGCAAAATAATTGTTCAACCAATCACAGTGCGCAAAATCATTGCTCAACCAATCACAGCGCGCAAAATCATTGCTCAACCAACACAGTGCGCACAATAATGCGCAAAATCACAGCGCGCAAAATCATTGCTCAACCAATCACATTGCGCAAAATAATTGTTCAACCAATCACAGTGCGCAAAATAATTGCTCAACCAATCACAGCGCGCAAAATCATTGCTCAACATGGCCAATCACAGTGCGCAAAATAATTGTTCAACCAATCACAGTGCGCATAATCATTGCTCAACCTATTACAGTGCGCAAAATCATTGCTCAACCAATCAGAATGCTTGGACACGGCACGGTACCGCACGGCACGAACCGTACCATAACTACTTCCCACTCATACGAAAACGACTCGAATCCTTAGTGTTTATTAAATTTAAGTTAACTCGCGTATCGTGAATTGAAGCGGAATTCTTTGTATCTCCAGGTAATGAGTGCACACAGGAGAGGGACCGTTGCCCACAACCGTTTTGCCGCAGTCATTGACCGCCATTTTGAACACTTGAAACAAAAGCATCCAGTGGACAGTGGTGCGGATGACGTGTAATAATATTTGAATTCTCACAACGTGGTACAAGAATTTCAATCTTCCACTCATTATGGAGCCAAGGAAACACAGAGAAAGAAGTCAATTATCGTATTTTCTACTCGTATTTTCTATAAATTTGAAACTCGACAAATATCATTCAAATGAATCCAAATATATCAAGTTAAAGATCCATCTTGATAACAATTATCTCATGTGTATTCTAGATTTTTAATTCGCATTGAAATTTGAGTCTCTGAATCCATGAAAACCGCCATCTTGGTTTGTGATGACGTCACACGGATCCATGGAGGCCGCCATCTTGGTTTGTGATGACGTCACACGGATCCAAGCAGATACATGCGCCACATTGGTTTGTGATGACGTCACACGAATCCATGTAGGCCGCCATCTTGGTTTGTGATGACGTCATACGGATCCATGGAGGCCGTCATCTTGGTTTGTGATGACGTCACACGGATCCATGGAGGCCGCCATCTTGATTTGTGATGACGTCACGCGGTTGCTCGACTCCTACAGTAGTTTATTGTGTGGTTTTCTACGGCATGTTTGCAAAATGTTTGACATGACATATGTTGTTGATGGTAACCGTTCTTGCACTACCTTTATGACCAGTTTTACTGATTATAAACAATGCCTTGACCGTTTAGCAGCTAGTCGAGCAACACTGTGACGTCATCAAAATTCAAGATGGCGGCCTTCATGGATGTAATTTCAAAATGACCTATGAGTACACTGTAGCAGTATTTTTTATCAAGATATGAATCTATACTTTGATATATTAGGATTCCTTTGGATCTGACTCGTGGTATTTAATTAAGAAATGGATAACAAATATAAACACACTTGTTTATTGACGTTTTCTTAGGGTTACGTAACAGAATAGTAGAGTTATAAGAGTGCATTTCGCTGAACTTCAGCCAAATTAAGAATCATTAAAGATGAAGTGTACAGCGTGATTAGTTACTGGCCACGTGCTTCCTCGCCAAAGGACGACTCGAAGACAGTACCAACATCGGAGTCCTCAGAATCATCCGACACGTAATCAGATTCATCATCATCATAATGATGCCATTCCTCACCTGGTACCCCCTCGGGAAAACCAGTATCAAATCCTGGATCAAAGCCTGGATCAAAAGCAGTCATCATCAACGCTTCATTTTCCGTCTTCTTCGTCTTCTTACGAAATGCCCATACAAGCACTCCAATTGCTATGATGGACAGCAAAATCCCGCCTACTGAGCCTGCGATCATTGCTATTTTGTTGGTCTGCTCGTTCTGCGAGGACGCGAGGTCCTGGACGCAGGTTCTGCCGTCGCCCGCGAAGCCTGGTCTACACGTGCATCGATATCCACCTTGTAGATTACGGCAGAATGCGTTCTCGCTGCACGGGTTGTCTTGCTTACACTCGTCGCGATCTGCACGTGAAGGAAACATTAAATTGTCATCGTGTTGGGTGTATTAGCTTATTTAATAAGTATAACTTTAAATGTTCTATTTTTCTCATCCAAATAAGGTCAATCAAACCATTCAATTATAACAACTACACAACGATTGTCGGCTCATTTTCTTCTGGGTCATTAGCAGTTCCTAAAATCTTTAATCTGTAAATGTTGCCCATCACTACAGATGTAAGATAATTCGAACGATTTATTCATTGGCACGTGACCATGCTAAAATGAGTGCGCATGCGTGAATCAAGCGGATAGTTGCATTGAACCGCTAGTATCTTGGTTATTTTAATATTAAAATATACACCTATTTCAATTACGTTAGTCCCCCGAAAAGGATGAAAGTGCGACCCTGAAGGATCACGGGAGTTTCTATTTGCAGCCATATTCTTCATGAACGTCTTGTACTAAACAAGAACATTGCGGTGAAGCAAATTCAAGTGACATTCAAAATGAGATGGCAGAATTTTTTATCGAAATGTCAGGGATTTTGTGTAGAAAGACTTGGTAAACAGTATTTCCCATGATTCTCTGGGGTCGCACCTTTGTGAGTCAAGGGGGACTAACTTAATTGAATTAGGTGTATATCCCATACTGACGTACTACAAGACAGTAATCTGATTGGTCGCATTGTCTTGTTCGTGAGGTGGGTATTGAATTCGTTCAATGTCATGGGCTTTTGTTCTTTTTGACGTATCTATGGTGATTCACCACGGTATATTTACCTTATGATTTATCCGTGGGGTTAGGAGCGTTACCATGGAAACTAATTGTCAATTTCCAAGATTTTGGACATTTTCAAAGAATTTTCCAAGGTTTGAAGAGCGCGCGTTTCCCCCAGTAAGTATGAAGGGCTCGACCACGCGACTAAGAGCGCGCGTTTTCCCCCAGTAAGCATGAAGGGCTCGACCACGACTAAACTGATATCTGGGGTGTTTATCATTTACTCGGAAAACCGGAAATTCCGGTTTGAAAAAAAAAAGTATGTGTCATCCCGATCGGAAAATTCCGGAAAACTCGGTCTAATGGTACACGCGTCTACGGAAAAAAAACGAAAAGAGCGGGAAAAGTGGATTACCTCAATCGCTAGACCGAGTTTTCCGAAACTTTCCGATCTGAATGACACATACCATTTGTTTTTCCAACCGGAATTTCCGGTTTTTCCGAGTAAATGGTAAGCAGCCCTGATATCAATAGTTTTCTTACCTACACATTTCTTCATGTTGCTGTCCATCATAAAACCGACTGGACAAACACATTTGTACGAACCAATAGTATTTTTACAAGTACCGTCCATCGTTTCGCAGAGCTTTTGGAATTCTTCTTCTGTACATTCGTTGGTGTCTGAAAACACACGAAAACATGTTTTGTTACTGTTTTGCTTTGTCGGGGAGAAACTAGATAGCGCTAGCGCTCAGTTGATGTAATGTATCAATAAGAACTAAATGCAGATCAGAATGACACAATAGACAGTGAACAATAGAGCGTCGTTTTCGTATGAGTGGGAAGTAGTTACGGTACGGTTCGTGCGGTGACCGTATCGCGCCATCATCGTGCGGTATCCAAGCATTCTGATTGGTTGAGAAATGATTTTGCGAGCTGTGATTGGTTGAATACAATGTGTTCGATTCCGTACCGTGACCGTAACTCCGCGTACTGTGAAGTTTCCCACTCATACGAAAATGACTCTATAATACCAAAGATTGTATGAAGACGTTACATGAACTGAGTACAGTGGAACCCCGCTTAACGGACACCCCGGTATAACGGACACCCCGGTATAACGGACAGTTTTATAGGTGCCGGCGGAAAGGTGATACATTTTCTGTTAAAAAGACCCCGTTATAAAGGACACCCAACAGTCTGAGTACAATCTTTCGTCACACCATTGCGCTAATGGTTGCACTAATACGATTAAAAGTTTAATATCCGTCTGGATATCGATATCGTATGTGGCAAGAGTTCGCCACAGCGTGACGCTAAGAATTCACATGAAGTTTTTACAAGACAGAAACGCAAGCTAAGACTACAGTATGTTCAGTGTACAGTCTTCTTTTTATTCTTCTCTACATTGTAAGAAACCCCGTTATAACGGACACTTTCTCTGGTTCCTTCGGTGTCCGTTATAACGAGGTTCCACTGTATATAGTTTCTCCCGATCCAACATGGCCGCCATCAGATGACGTCACGTGCAAATCAGCAATTATAGAGAGCTTATATCAACACGGACGGCGCGCTCACTGACGAATAATGTTCTAAGCCCTCTAATATCAAACACCTCGTCAGGGACAATCAGTGAACCCAAACCCTGGACCGTGATGACAGTGGTTCAGTTGTTTAATACCGTTGTCGCTTAAAAACACTAAAACTATAGACGAGATGACCGAAAGGGAGCATGGGAGGTACGAAATGAAGGTGATCACTCTGTGTTTCCAATAAAGTTAGTACAGTATAGTGTAGAAAACTTAACAAAACACACTCAATATTCCCCATGCTCCCTCCGTTGGCCTAGACGCATGGGACTGAGCGCGTTTGTAGAAACAGCTCTATTAGTGATACTTGCCTATACACTCTCTTTGTAACAAGTCTTTCTTCTTGAATCGATAGCCAGATTTGCAGCGACATCGATAACCACCGTCGGTGTTTTCGCAGTTGGCATTCTTGCATTTATGCAGGTTGGCTTTGCATTCGTCGATGTCCACACACTTGTCACCATACCACACGTAACCTTGATGGATGCATTCACACGTAAAGTAACCTTCCTTGTTGACGCACTTGGTCTTGGAAGACGGACAAGGAAGTATTCCTTCCTTTACCTCGCACTCGTTGATGTCTGAAAAAAACCCGCCATTGATCACTCTTCGCCACTATATATCGACCCTTTACACAAATGCATCAATCCAAATTAAAAGTGCACGATAATTATTATTATTATTATTATTATTATGTATTTGTATGAGAGCAGTTATGCAAAGGGTCTATTGACCACAACATTTAAGATGTTACCTTGACAACCTTTGTCTTTCTTTTTGAATCCAAATTTACACTGACAAACGTAAGAACCGTCGGTATTGATGCAGTCTTCATTCTCTTGACACTTGTGTTCACCCGTCTCACATTCGTTGATGTCTTGAAGAAAACAGCATGTTTTAAAACACTACTGGTCAGCAGTTCTATACTGAGTGTGGACGACTTACTTACCAGCACAGCCAAGTCCTTCGTCTACATATCCTGAACCACAACCTAAAGAATGATACTGACTCAATGATAGAATCGTTTTCGTATGAGTGGAAAGTAGTTACGGTACGATTCGTGCCGTGCGGTGACGGTACCGTGCCGTGTCTAAGCATTCTGATTGGTTGAGCAAAGATTTTGCGCACTGTGATTGGTTGAATAGAATGTCTTCGATTCCGTACCGTAATATAACCGTAACTCCGTACCGTATTATTAATGATTTTGCGCGCTGTGATTGGTTGAATAGAATGTCTTTGAGTTTTTACCGTAACCGTTACTCCGTGCCATAGGTTTCCCACTCATACGAAAACGACTCTACTAAACTACAGTCACACTATGTTAAATACAGCCAATGATTGCAAACATTACGCCACTCAAGATATCCGAATATATCGGGTGCATTATGGGTAATGTTTTTTTGAGGTACAAAATATGCAACAGAGACAACAACGAACTAAAATACGCAATCAATACTATTTTATTCAAGGCACAACTAAGCATAAATTACAATAAAGTTTTGGGCGGTTATTCGAGTTACCCACTGCACAATGTGCGGACGACCGATGTATAGTTATCTACTTGAGCGTCGTAGTTTTTTCGATTGGCTGTATCATAACTATAGACGAGATTGCTTTGTGTGTATGGTAGATTTCAGTGAGCCATTTACCATGTCGAAATTAAATCAAGTTAATTGATTGATCGAGGAGGGCTTGGGGTGAGGGAATCGATAGCGCGATCAGAGACAGCGCCATGATGTCGCTCTAAAGTATTTAAACATCGTTTAATGATATATCGACTGCGTGTTTATATATGCGCGCAAAGATGCTACGTACTGCGCATGCTCGAAGAAATCCCAAACCCCAGAATAGAAAGCAGAGCAGAAATGAAAAGAACAGAAAAAAAAAGGAAAAGAACAGAACAGAAGCGAACAAAAAGGTGTTTGTGAATGAACAAATAGTCAAGGCAAATACACTTTTCTTTCTTGTTTCTAAGGAGAAACTACCATGCATGTATGACTAACTTGTGCATGTTTGGCCGTCGCCCATGAAGTTTTTCCTGCAGATACACGCATAGTCGTACAGTACGTGCGACACACAGTTTGCATTAGGATGACAAGATGACGTGTCTTTACACGGCCGACGAGCTTAAAAAAAAAAAGAACAATTAGACATACACGAATAGACAGTTGTGTCAGTTGTAAAGTGCTTTGTACTGTCTATGTAAAAGCGCTATATAAATCAAGTTATTATTATTATTATTATTATTAGACACACCAAATATCACTATAACCCTCGGGCTACCTGGAGTTTCCCGCTTTGACTATCATTCAAGGCAGACTGGTGCTGCACAGCTGACGAGGAGCAAAAACCGGTACCTTCTACGCGAAGCAAAACGTCGTATGTGAAGTCGGGTCGTATGAGTTAGTTTACTCACCAATGCAATCAGAACCTTTCTTCAGAAATCCCGGTGAGCAGCGATCACAGCGTTCCGTACCGTCTTCGAGTACGGTGCATTTGAAGCCTTTAGGACAGTCGGTTTCGGTACACAGAGCTACATGCAAACAGCAAGATAAAATAAAATGTAAACGTTTTTGCTTTAAAAAAATAAAAAATAAGCAAGAATTCGTGATTGCGATTGCAAAAGAATTGCCTTATTTTGTAATTAAATAATCATGAGCTGGTGTTGATTCGCAACTTTAAAACTATTTACAGCGGTCTTACCCAATATGGGTGCAGTATAAAAACCATCACCTACCCCACCCCCCACGCACACACTTTTTATGGCCCGCGCACTTCGTACTTTTTTGGCCATAACTCGCATAAAACTCGGTCCATAACTTACGGTACGGACCAAACACTCGTTAAACAGGTATATCTGGAACACTTGATGTGCAAAGAATAATCGGGACTATTTACCAGAACAGCCGTACAATTCAATGCTAAGACAGAACGCTCCATCGTTAGGATTCGTTACGTTCAAACGCACGTTCTGTGCCGTCATTGGTACGTTCCCGTAGTCACGCAACTGATGACTGCTCAAACCGTCTGACGTGATGTTGATCTTGAAAGACTGAAACACAAGGCAAAGCAAGGTAGGGTAAGGTGAGGTGCAGTGGGGTGAGGTAAGGTGAGGTACAGTGGGGTGAGGTGCAGTGGGATGAGGTGAGATAATAATTTAATAATAATTTAATATTTATATTGCGCGTGTTACATAGGAAGATGCTCACACGCGCAGATGCAGTGGGGTGATGTGATGTGAGGTGCAGTGGGGTGAGGTGCAGTGAGGTGAGGTGAGGTGAGATAAGTTACCGCGCAATTGTTTCTGCTCCTATGTGCAATTTAAAACCTCTTTCGATCTGTGTTACAAATTGTGGGAACTGCAGACCATGTATAGTTTAAGCATAAAGAGAATGAACGAGATTGCGATTGTTCTGATTCCCATGCTAAATATTTTATAATCAGGAAACGAAAATCAGAAAACGGCACGCAGGGTTAGAAAGGTAATATAGAAAGTTGATATTGTTTGGGTGGTTTTAAAGCTAATGTAATTAGTATTTATTGTAAGCCTAGCTGAAGATGACTCAGCGTAACTACTTATGACTAAACTGTTTGAAATGTGTTCCATTTGCCATATTCCCCGGTCTCGCTCCAAGCGAGAATGAACTCTCTCGCGGCGAAAAGATGGTACTTGATGTCGATTCTCTTCAGCACGTGCTGAGAGCCGAGGTCAACCTGAAGAAAGCAAACGTAAATTATATTCTTGTTGTTCGCGCGGTATTAAACACAGTCAGGTCTAGCTAGGGGAGGGTACAGAGTAGAGGCTTGTCACCTGATAACACAGTCAGGCCTAACTAGCCTGGGAGGAGGAGTAGGACCGGTAACACAGTCAGGTATACCTAGGGGAGGGTACAGAGTAGAGGCTTGTCACCTGATAACACAGTCAGGCCTAACTAGCCTGGGAGGAGGAGTAGGACCGGTAACACAGTCAGGTATACCTAGGGGAGGGTACAGAGTAGAGGCTTGTCACCTGATAACACAGTCAGGCCTAACTAGCCTGGGCTAGGACACAGAGTAGGACCGGTAACACAGTCAGGTATACCTAGGGGAGGGTACAGAGTAGAGGCTTGTCACCTGATAACACAGTCAGGCCTAACTAGCCTGGGAGGACACAGAGTAGGACCGGTAACACAGTCAGGTATACCTAGGGGAGGGTACAGAGTAGAGGCTTGTCACTAAACACAGTCAGGTCTATAACTAGGGGAGCATAACAACTGTTTCCCTTGCTTGCCTTCATACCTCAATCCAGCGTTTCTTGTCCAGTGAGAATGGGCACCAACCCTTATCGTTATATCCCATACGGCAATGCGATGGTTCATTGTTGCTGACAACCAATAACAGTCAGAAAACTTAATATTTACTCAAACAATGTTCTGTGCGCTACTTTTTTCCCCCAAGAACTATTCAGAAGAAACGCGGATCGGTTCTTTAATTCATTGCTACACTGAGCATTCAAACGATCTTCTATGCGTTTCTTCTTTGGAAAATCTCTTCAAAAAAGAAACGCAAAGATACCTCTGTGTTGCTACAACTTTCAAAAGATCTTGTATATTAAAGATACAGTTCTTTTTGTAGGACTGAGTTTTTATCGACCAAACCGCGCAAGCAAGCAAGCACACACTAGCTTACTCACCCTGAGAATGAAGATGCTTTATATGTTGCCTGGGAGTTCCCAGTCAAGAGTGGGCTTTGGCATCCTGTAGTGTACAGAAAAGGAAGTAAACTAACGAAACTCGACAACTCAACTCCCTCTTCGAGCTTCACTCTTCGTACTCACCATCCTGTAATGTCGGAGTCACCAACAGGATCAATAACGTGCAAATCAACGCTGACCCGAAATATGATACGTCCATCAATCAATGCCGCAACACGAATATGAAAACATGAAAAATGCGCGGCAGACTGGACTATTGTGACGTCATAAGAACCTACTGCGTGATGCGCGCGCACACAGAATCGACGTTTCAACTCCCAGCCTTCATCATCCATCGACGCGACCTGCAGCGTGTTGTGTTGGAAACTTCCAATTAAATATACAAATTCTACATAAAATAACATAGACTGTAAAGAGTTTCAAGTGACAGTTTATTCGGTAGTCACTGTTTAAATATCGCGATCAATACTTTTGATACAATTTTCAATTTTTAAAATTACAATTTAATTTTATTACGTGATTTCTAGTTGTACATAATAAATTTGTCATTAGGTAAACAAACTTACAGAACTTAAGCAGATGGTATGGAATATCAATATACTCTCCCATCTTCCTAGCTGAAAAGCTTTGAAGTAATCAGAATGGTTACAAAATACTCTTCAAAAATATACTTTTCTCTAAATATTTTACAATAAAAAGATAACCTAACATGTCAAAAAAAATCTTAGATAAAAAATTATGCTGGTAATTCTGTAATTTTAAAATTCAATTAAAATATTTTGATTTTCAAGCCAGACAACATTGGTCTTGGTCATTTGGTTTTGATTACATATGCTACGAACACAAACATGCAATATGTGTATATATCCACACATCACAGTAGCGGATCCAGGGGGGGTTCCATGTAACCTCCCTTTGTGAAGCCGATCACGTTCTTTTACGCTATGTAGAATGAAGTTGAAATTATGGGTTGTCCTTAAATGTAGTAAGTAGCGTTTCTGGAACCCCCTTTTTAAAATCCTGGATCCGCCACTGCATCGCCGCAACATCACCACAATCATTGTGTTATACAGTCAAACCTGGGTCAGACTGTGAGTGTATAGTCCCTACTCTGGTGTTTTTCTCCCAACTGTACACTTTTCTACAATGCCAATCTGGTACCCAGAGCCTGCGTTGCCGCAGCCTGAAAGTAACTGAGTACGAGGGTGCTACAATGCATGTCCAAGCACAAAGGGTTAGGAGCATCCTGAGCAGAATGCCAGAAGTAGGGACTGCATGCTCACAATCTAATTCTAGATAGTGCTGTTGTAAGAGGTTCCAGAACTGAGGTTTGACCACAAAAACTGGATAATGTTTACAAGTCAATTGACAGTTACTATATATATGCCTAGTAGTCACCAAAGTGTGGCTTGGTCGTTAAACTACTTCATGATGAAGTATGAACTGCTGCAGAGGCTTCTGGGAGTTCTTGTTCCCATATAAGGGCATTGTTCCCATTAGCATCTTCTTGCACTGGTTGAAGGACATCGCGATACACAAACACAATATTGGCCAGCCAGACAAGAAAATCAAGGAACCCAAAAGCCTGTAGATTGTAAAGATGTCTCAGTATATACAAGTACATGGCCATGGTATGGTGTGCAGAGAGTTTAACCAAAGTGTAGCTGTTACTCGCCCTCACCCTCATGTGGAACTTGGGCAGCAAAATATTGGAGGGAGGGGAGGGAGATGTGAAAATTGAGGGTAAAACTAAAGGGAGGAGGGGTATAGGGAGATACTTACTATTTATTATATGGCACTAATACTGTTGCTACACATTATGTGACAATGAATATACTTACAACTGATAGGAACAGTAAAGTATAGTCAGGGAAGGACCTGACTGTCTGACAGCTTGCCTTCTCCTCTACTGTGCAACTACTTTTAGCATACGCATCGAAGCTTGTGATCTCTACTTCAATTTCTTTTCTCAATGTGAAAAGATTGTACAACCAAAGACTGGTGCTCACAACAAGAAAGAACGCAACTATTATAGCAGAGAATAGCTCCTGAAATGGATAAGACAGAATTACACATGTAGAGTGTTATGAGTTTATATTTTATGCCATTAAAATGGATTCAAAGAATACTCACTGTGTACATAACTGCTTGGCCTATTGACTGTGTTCTACATGTATGAACAACGCATGACAACACAACCATGGAGAGTGCTTGTAACATTGTAACTATAGCAACAATAACAAACAGATGCACACACACACTGATTGCACTGTCAAAGCTGAACTTAAGTGGGCTGTCTTCATCAGTGTAGACTGCTGTTCTGTTTTCATAATATCTGAATGGATATTTGACGGTGATGTTCAACCAGTTGACTTTGTCTTTTGTGTGTAAAAATGCTTGGTCTTTGTACGTGATACAAAATGGAAACATTAAGAGAGGCACTAGCTGCAAACAAGATTAGGAAATGGGGCATTATACAAACAGCTATAGCATGCTGATTTACAGTAAAAATATTATAGAAATCTTCATGTTTTATATCAACATATACATTGATAACTTCAGAGCACAAAAGTACATGCCACAACGTGTAACTCACGTGAAATTTCGTTACATTTTTCACTAAAACAACAATATTACGATTGAATTGCCCTATACCACTATGACGTAACGGCTTATTTATGAGGGGGACAGAATCGTGAAGAACAATAGAATTTTGAACTAAATCTGCTCTGCTGAGGTTCGCTTGATTTCAAATTGGCTAGTTTCCAGATATTATATTAATCGATACTTTTCCCACAATATTTACTGTGTTTGGTGACTTTCATCGCTTTCAGACCGTCTGTAAAATACATTTATTTGGGAAATCCTTTGTGTTGTTGCTGTTTTGTCCCCCTCTAGCGACCATGATCCTTAGCGTTTAAACAATAGATTGTTTTGATTTGACGTCATAGTGGTATAGGGCAATTGAGAACTTGTAGCGCTGAACATGTTCGGACAGACCTCCCTTGGACGTGCCGTGACAGTTCAATCGTTACAGGAGTTCAAGAGAGGAAATTCGACAGTCGACAGTAAGAGCCCACCAACGGTCAATTTACTTTCTGTTAAATATTAAGGCAATATTATTGATCTCATTAAAATAAAGGGTTCCTGCTTATCTAAAATCTGTTGATCCCCTTTTGGAGTACAGCGATATGTTGAGATAACTAACTGTGGTGGGTCTGTCTGAAAGCATCAATCGATCCATGCAATTGACATGCTGCTAGAATAATAAAACCTTTTGAAAATCTGACAAAGCAATTGAAATCCTTTTCTTCTAGATTCAAAGACTAGAATTACTCCAGGAGATAAAACGCTTAGTAAAAGAGTCAGAAAGACAAAGAAGTAACACTTATAGTTATAGAGTACGACCTGATCCTGTAGATTGCCTTTGTATGTTCCATTATGCCATAAGTTCCATGGAGGCCAAACTTAGCTAACAGTAATCAGGCACTTCTTAAATGTTGGACTGAATGATTTCGAAGCTGATTTCAACTTACAATTTTGTTCTAAAATCTCACTCGATCCAAACAGAACAAGTAGTGCTTTCCAAGAATTCTGAAGCCATTTTGTGAACTTCCATCTAGAATTTGGAAGATAGGCTCACTCAAATCGAACATGCATTCAGAGGGCCATACAAAGCTTTCTTGCTAACAACGTAACGTCAGGCACTTCTTAAACTTGTTGGACAGGCTTTCTTTTTGTCAATCGATTGTGAATCTGTGTTCTGTGATTCTGTGCTTTCCACGGGCGCGATAGCATATATTTTTGTCATTTTTCTCGAACATCTTTATAAACCTTATTGTTTTTCAAACGTCCAGACATTCTCTGTATTCATACAGGATATTTTAAATAGTTATTCAGAATTTTGGGAGGGCTGAAATCTACAACCTAATTAAAATGCAGTCCGTTTTCAACAGAATATTAGTCGGGATAAGTCCTGTGAGAACCACCTATCTAAAAGGAGCGAAAACAGCGACTTATGGAATCAGTCTAGAGTACCGCGTGCGCGATGCATTACTTCCCAGTGGGCCAGGGAGGGGAGAGTCCGTTCACTTTACTCGGGCTTCCTGTGGAATATTCGAGTTTAAAATGCTGCACGAAAAAATGTTGTTTACAGTACGTAGTCTTCGTCGTCGTCGTCATTCCGCTACAAATCTTCATCTAGGCTCTCTTTTTGACGTATAATTCTTGGCTTTCTTCAAAAAATGACATTGTAAAAGATTCTGAGCAGCTGCAACATCTATCGGTAAGACAAAAATTTAGAAGAAGAAAACTACATACATACATGCAGGGGAAAATTACTAGGTTAGTCCATCTCTTCCATCATCACCTTGTTAGCTTGGCTATTTCTAGCAACAAGCTGTGATTGGTTGATTCCATGCGCGCGTTCCGATTGGTCGATTTACTGAAGACCGGGGTAATTTTTTCATCGCGATGGGACTCACGATGGTACGATTGGTACCACAGGTAGCCCAAGCTCACTGTTTGTGGCTATTTACTAGAGATATATGTGACTAAACGAAACATGGAATAAAATCGTTGAATCTTGTTAAAATCCAATAAGACTTACATGGTGTCTTCTTTATATACTTGGTTATCCTCCTGCTGAGTTACAGCGAATTTCGTTAAGGTTTAGCTGCTTTTCCCTTGCCGTCTGAAAATCAGGCTAACAACGATTATACAATTAGCTATATTCAAACCAACCGTAAACACTACGTAGCTAGTAGACTCTTCCACAGTACCCGCTCGCAGCGGTCTTTAGTATGAGCATGCGCTCTGACGACTTGGTCGTCAAAATTTGACGACCGAGCCAATCGTCCCCAGAGCCTGCGTTACTTTCGGCCAGCGGCGAGAACGTAGGTTCTGGCATAATCCATTTTTTGGGAACAGGATTTCTTGTTTTTCCGGTTTTAGAGCGCACGCGCAAGTTAGCTGGGCAGTTGTTTGTTGTCGATTCAAATTGTCGATTCAGGTTTCAGTGGTTTCATTAGGGAATACAGTACGCTTTAAAAGCACTTGGTAAAGAAGATATAACAGTGGAATGAAGTCTTTATTAAAAGCAGTGGTTTTACAGCAGAAGGATACGCGAACAGTTCTTCCTACGGGTTTATATTTACTCCTGTCTACTTTACATATCAGTTCATTATTTGAATCTATCATCTTCATCTTCTCTGGTTGTCTCTCCTTCAAATGTATTTCATTTGAATCTTTCGCCTTCGTAAGCACCTCGATTGGCACCCCTTTCAGTTGCTAGCCTAAAGAATATTAGATTTACGATCGACATATGTTCTTTAATAACCATCACTCTTCGTGTAAATGTTGAGCTTCGTTTGAAAACTTTTCAAGACACTTCGAGATACATATAAGCTTAGATAAACTGGATTTTTCGTCTGTGCTTAGATATTTTAATATTGCAGATCGAGGCGACATGTTGAAAATAATATGTCAATGAAACCGTTGAAAAATGTTAATTTTCGTTTTGAACGGAAGTTGGGACACCGGGTTGTTTTGACAACTCAATTTTCATTGGATATATTTCATTTACGGAATCTTGCGCGTGCGTAGTTTCTAAAATGGAATAGCCAATCAAATTGTCTCAAAAATGGATTATGCCAGAGCCTACGTTCTTCGCCGCTGGTCGAAAGTAACGCAGGCTCTGGGGACGAGATTGCGACCGAGCAACAGGGTTTCCCAGAGCCAACGACAAACCAAATGAGGAGTGGGCTCTGGGTACGAGAATGGTCGGAGGCTCTGACAACCTCGTCCCCAGGGCCCTCTCTTCTCGCTTTCAAAATGGCGGACGCTCGAGAGAAGACCCATTCTCGTACCCAGAGCCCGCTCGTCATTTGGTTTGTCGCTGGCTCTGGGAATCCCTGAAATTTTAGCGAATTTCATTGGCTGTTGAAATCAACAATGAATGATCGTATTTGATTGGTCCATGAGATAAACAAAGATTTGCAAAGCGAACGAAGCGAATGACAGCGACGGTTGTAGTAATTTCATACAATATTATTTTCAAAAACTATATACCTTTTTTGAATAATAAATCAATGGAAACTGTGTAGACATAAATTCGTGAAGGGAAGATCTAACAATACATAAATTATAAAAGTAACGGCTACAGACACAATCTGGACACAATCGATCGTACTCGCTTTGAGCATTCAAAGGAATATTTTTATAATTCGAGAGAAACAATAACAAAGCGGAAGACAGGAAGGCTCACATGCAAGATTATATTAGAACATGTATTTATCGTCCAGCCTTTATCGCAACAGAGCCAGAGAAGAACCGGTGATGAACGTCGAAGGGCTTTTAAACGGCTACACGAAGATAAATGTACAAACTTGTGTACTTGTTACATTGTTTGAATATTCAAACCAACGTGAACACTACGTCGCCAGTAGACTCTTTCACAGTACCCGCTCTCAGCGGTCTTTAGTATGAGCATGCGCTCTGACGACTTGGTCGTCAAAATTTGACGACCGAGCAACAGGGTTTCCCAGAGCCAGCGACAAACCAAATGACGAGCGGGCTCTGGGTACGAGAATGGAGAAGACCCTGGTGTAGGCTGGTCACGTGTCTCCAAGAATCTTGGAGGTTCGTACCCAGGCTGCCATTTTCTAGCCTCCGCATGCAGCGCCACAGGAAACCCATCTGATAGAGTTTTAGTAGCTAGTAGAGTTGCCTGCGGAGGCTAGTCGGGCCTTGTGAAGAGTTACTGAAGAAAATACGTTCGTTGATGTTGCGATTGTTTTGCCTCAAATAATAAATAAAATCACCTGGAGCAATTCTGGCCATTTGAAAAATAGGGGTTCGGAAGTGTAATTAATGAGACACATTACAACTGTCATTCCGGCTGTCATTATCTTATCTCGGGTCATTGATCTTGGGTATCTTATTTACTGACAAACACCCTAAAATGGTACCGGCTTAGTCTCTTGTGGTCCTTTTAGATTTGTGTTACCCTAAGAGGGTGGTTCACCTTTTATATGCAGGATCCTTTTGTTCCACACGACCCCACAAGCTTTAGCTAAAATAAGTAATATCGTGTTTAAATAAAAGTTATTGTATTGTATTGTACTTTCTGAAGACAAAGGGACTGCTGAAATTAAAATGCTTTAAAATAACTACTCTTCTACATGAGATAGTGTACTAGCTTCTCTCTCAAAAAGAAGAATGTAAACAGCCTAATAATATTTCTCATCAATAGACTTCACTGAGTCTGCCTTGGGGAAAAATAGGGCAAATGATACACAGGGTATATTACTCAAATACAACAACATGATATGGCAAGGAATTTATTAGTCTTTACAAGATTGTACTTTTATCTGCACATTTACTGAGAAGGGAAGAAAATACACTCCACCAATCTTGTTCTGTACTCTTTTAACATTCACAAAAACACGACATTTTATATGGATGCTTATTTTTTTTGCAAAGGAACCCGAAACGAAGCCAACTGATTTTGTTCTGTCTCAACGGTATCGTAGTCCGTTGTTGAAGGAGGTAATTTATAGCGTAAATTAATCACTTGCCTCGACAGAAGAGAAGCGAAAACAAATACAGAACCAAACTTGCGTGTTTTTCTTTGTGACCAGTAAAATCATTGCAGTTTCTTAGCAGAAAATAGTAGCAATGACCACCATTCAGACCGTCCGCCATTTTGAAAATCCATCTGAGCCCGTTAGAAAAAGAGTCAGCTTTGTGTGTTATACCTATGCGCAGAGGATTCTCTTCTAAAAAGCTCCGAGCATCGTTATAGATTGACCAATCACGATTGAGCATTTTCAAATGAAAGTCGCGCATGCGCGGACATTTGGACCAATCAGCATCGGCCAAGGGAGCACGGCAGAAACTGGGCTGCCTGTGGTGATGACGCGTTTTGCGGTTTTTGGTTATTGCGCGCGCGGGCTCATCAGTATATTGGGATTCCTGTGGCTGATGACGTTTTTGCGGTTTTCAATTCCACAATAAGATCGCGCGGGCTCATCAATACTGAATAAATATGGCTGCCTATATAAAGTGACGGGGAGTGAAACTAAGATCAGAGAAGAGAATCATGGAAATCCTTTGTGACATGCTCGTAACGTTACTTTTGGTCAGCAGTTAATCGCTGACAGCTATCAAAACATTACTCTCCCTCCCCTCCCTTGAGAGTCTTTTCAGCAAAACATTGAAAATGTCTGAAATAAATTTTCCGTACGCGACATCAGTTTCCCTTTTGATTTTGCGTTGTTTTGAATCATGTTGTCTTTTGAACAGTTAAATGTACTTTCAGCAGTTACAGAAGGGTACAGCATTGTCATTTTGAGAAAGGCAGGAGTAGGAAAAGCACTTTTATTAAGGCAAATCTAGCCTGCGTTACATCCGAACTGGCAAATCATATTAAAACGAGGCCAACTGGAGAGAAAGGTCGAAAGTGTTTCCTGACGAGCATCAACTGGACTTGCATGCGGCGACCCACATCAACGGACGGTGTCACACTGTACAAAAAAATAAAGTGCAATTAAATACATGAAGGATACTTGAGCTTTCACTACGAGGCGTCCAAAGATAATCACTTTCGCTGGACTGAGGCCTAGTTTATTACAATGAAAAGCGTGCACATACGTACGTTTCGTCTACAGACGTGATGTTTTCTCAGGAAAATGAAAACAAGGATCGTATTAAGTCTGTAAAACAGCAAGATAAGTCCTTTAGTACTTGTCCCGGTACTTTTGTAGGCAAGCACCATCAACAACAACAATAAACTCAGTATTTTTCTGAGTCTTTTTACGCTTGATGAAACAATACACTCATTTCGTAAGCCGGTAAGGCATTTTTTCGCCTCTACGCTAAACTGAACATTATAACAAACAAATGATAAAAGTCAAGAAAAAAATATGCAGAAAATTGTATTTTTCACTTACAGACCTTACAAGGGTGGATCACCATCGGCATCTCCCTACGAAACTGTTCGTAAAATCGTCGCCCTCCATGTTTTTCTCCGTACGAAACCCGGGCTGTGATCGGCTGTTCCTAGCAACAGTGATGTTCCTAGCAATCTGACGCGGATTGTCGAAAGGGTCTTACAAGTTTCACTCCCCGTCATTTTATTAGTGATGTTACGTTTTAGTATTTTCTTAGTATTGATGAGCCCGCGCTATCTTATTGTGGAAAACCTCAAAAACGTCGGCATTCGCCACAGGAATCCCAATTTACTGATGAGCCCGCGCGCAAAAACCGCAAAACACGTCATAACCACAGGCAGCCCAGTTTCTGCCGTGCTCCCTTGCATCGGCCTAGAAATGGCTGTTACCAGAGCCTCCGACCATTCTCGTACCCAGAGCCCACTCCTCATTTGGTTTGTCGTTGGCTCTGGGAAACCCTGTTCCTCGGTCGTCAAATTTTGACGACCAAGTCGTCAGAGCACATGCTCATACTAAAGACCGCTGCAAGCGGGTACTGTGGAAGAGTCTACTAGCTACGTAGTGTTTACGTTGGTTTGAATATTCAAACAATGAAGTAACATGTACACCACAAGTTTGTACATTTATCTTCGTGTAGCCGTTTAATAAAAGCCCTTCGACGTTCATCATCGGTTCTTCTCTGGCTCTGTTGCGATAAAGGCTGGATGATAAATACATGTTCTAATATAATCTTGCATGTGAGCCTTCCTGTCTTCCGCTTTGTTATTGTTTCTCTTGAATTATAAAAAGTATTCCTTTGAATACTCAAAGCGAGTACGATCGCCGGATTGTGTCTGTAGCCGTTAATATAATTTATGTATTGTTAGATCTCCCTTTACGAATTTATGTCTACACAGTCAATGAGTCACTCCCTCATTTCCATTGATTTATTATTCAAAAAAGGTGTATAGTTTTTGAAAATAATATTGTATGAAATTACTACAACCGTCGCTGTCATTCGCTTCGTTCGCTTTGCAAGTTTGAATCTTTGTTTATCTCATGGACCAATCAAATACGATCATTCATTGTTGATTTCAACAGCCAATGAAATTCGCTAAAATGTCAGGGTTTCCCAGAGCCAACGACAAACCAAATGAGGAGTGGGCTCTGGGTACGAGAATGAGCCTCCGACGGGAGAAGGAACGACCGACCGAGGAGCTCTGGGTACGAGAATGATAATCGAATATCATGCGCAGGAAAGATGCGCACGAATGCACGATCGCATTACCTTAAAACGGCCTTTTTACAAATGCGAGCAAAACAAAACAAACAAAACAAGACCCAAATTGTAACAAACAAAGTTACCACACATTAATAAGCATGTTTCATTTCACTACGAAAGAGAAAATGTCTATTTTGGAAGAATCAAATGTACGTGCTGAAACTGAACGTTTTGCAATTTATTTCATCAACGAGAACGGTGACCCCCATATTTTATTCAATAACTTTCATCACACTATAGTTCTCTAGTACATAGCAAAGTATTAAAAAAAGTTAGGATTTCAAACATAAAAAAAATTGACTGAATACATAGTGAGTATCGATTTTTAGACCCCATCGGTGGTTCGAACATCTGTGTTTTTTGTTCTATTTCTGGACAACTATCCAAAATTCGAGCATTTTCCTACCATCAGACAGTAGGCTAGAGATACAAAAGCTATAGTAAACACATCATTTCATTATTAATAGTTTGTCTTTTAAGTCGTGGAAAATTATTTACCCGATCCCGATGCCACGCGAGACTCGACCGGAACTGAACCCTAAAATACCATAATTTCAAAGCAGTGTAGCGCAAAAATGAGCACGGTGACCCCCTCTTTTTATTGCATTTTTTGAAACTCCATACTGTAATATATCACCATGCCAAGTTATAGAAAATTCTAGGATTTGCTTCTTTTTCAAGGGAATCACCTTAACTCCTATGAGAGTACCAAGGTGTGAGGCTAGGTCAATTAGAATAACAAAAGAAGCTACGAAAAGGATTCTGGTAGTAGTGGTATCATGACGTCATAAGGGGAAAGGTGAATTGACGTAAGCCACTTCTTTGAACTCAAGTTATCGCGAGTTATTTCCAGTGGATCGACTGAATAATGGACCAGGACTCTTCTTGTGGGTTTCGTGTGCTTGTCAGTACTTTATATATCGTGTTCTACTACTACTTTCAAGTTTCAAGTTTATTTATTTGCCATATAAGGGCAGTACAAAACAATATGAATTTGTGTTCAGGAGAAGCAAAAAAAATATGGCGGGGAGGGGGGGGGGGGGGTCTGATTAGAAGCCAATTTATTATACTTCTTCTTCTTCTTCTTCTTCTTCTTGCTTCTTCTTCTTCTTCTACTTCATTCTTATCCTTATTCTTATTCTTATTAGATCGTGTTCTTGTTCTTGTTCTTGTTCTTGTTCTTGTTCTTGTTCTTGTTCTTCTTAATCTTGTTCTTGTTCTTGTTCTTGTTCTTGTTCTTATTGTTCTCTCACTCACATTCATTTTTAATCTACATTGCTTTAGTGACTTTGGTTATCATATACTGATCTTTGATGGTGATATTATCATCATCTTTTAAGCCACCAAATCTCTCTTTCTCAAGCTCTTCGATACTCTTTTCTAACTCCTCGTCAGTGTCCATTTCAAGACTGGAAACGAAGCGACCCCGTATCATGTTGTACCACCTTTCTTTTTTGATGTCATAGGAGAAGAACTCATGAAATGTTTCTACAACAACATCATTGCGTTGTTTAAGGTGTGGAATGATCATGTCAGTAACCATTTGTTGCGCGTGTTTTTGCTGCAAGTGAACACGAGCAAATGGGAGGGGATAGCAGATATTCGGCCGTTCTAAATTGATCAACATGCCACCATGGGGAAGAAAGTCGATGATTTTATCCAGGCAACCTTTAGGGTCACTAAAGTGGTGCAATGCTTCAACAATTAAGACTTTGTTAGGAACCTGCAACGAGTTATCATGAATATTGTCAGGAGTAATTACACTTTTGAAATAAAGACTTCCTCATGGAAAAGGCAAGCAGGCAAGCAGGCAAGCAGGCAAGCAGGCAAGCAGGCAAGCAAGCAGGCAAGCAGGCAAGCAGGCAAGCAGGCAAGCAGGCAAGCAGGCAAGCAGGCAAGCAGGCAAGCAGGCAAGCAGGCAAGCAGGCAAGCAGGCAAGCAGGCAAGGCAAGCAGGCAAGCAGGCAAGCAGGCAAGCAGGCCAAGCAGGCAAGCAGGCAAGCAGGCAAGCAGGCAAGCAGGCAAGCAGGCAAGCAGGCAAGCAGGCAAGCAGGCAAGCAGGCAAGCAGGCAAGCAGGCAAGCAGGCAAGCAGGCAAGCAGGCAAGCAGGCAAGCAGGCAAGCAGGCAAGCAGGCAAGCAGGCAAGCAGGCAAGCAGGCAAGCAGGCAAGCAGGCAAGCAGGCAAGCAGGCAAGCAGGCAAGCAGGCAAGCAGGCAAGCAAGCAGGCAAGCAGCAAGCAGGCAAGCAGGCAAGCAGGCAAGCAGGCAAGCAGGCAAGCAGGCAAGCAGGCAAGCAGGCAAGCAGGCAAGCAGGCAAGCAGGCAAGCAGGCAAGCAGGCAAGCAGGCAAGCAGGCAAGCAGGCAAGCAGGCAAGCAGGCAAGCAGGCAAGTTACACACCTTTTGTTCTCCATCAAGGACTTTCTTGCTCAATTCATCGTAAAATTCGTCTGCGTTTTTTGGCTCTACAACAATTCCATCCAACTTGTAGAGGTATTCCCTGAAGCTCTCACAAGGCTCCACACACGTGATTGGGTTCTTTAAAGCCACGATATTTCGTATCAAGGACGCTAGTAGGCCAGTAGCAGCCCCTAAATCCAAAAGTCGATCGTCTTGTTGAAGTTGAAGTCGATCAATGATAATTTGAACTGAAGCGTCGTGAGTTGGCTTAAAATAATAGTTGTAGTTTGAAGTGATGTTGTTGTAATGCATGGCATTCTTTTCAGCAACGGCCTTGAAGTAGGTATCCATGTTGTTGTGTACTGTTATAAACAGAAGCAGTTTTCATTTGCTATCTTATTAATCAGTAAGCTTCCAGGCTATGTTGTCAGAGGTTGTCTAACTATGTTGACAACACGTCATGTAATTTTTACACAGGTTTATATTTAAAACGGTTTATTTTTTAGATCTAGATGGAGTTCTAGAGAGATATAGGTCCAGATAGTTGGGGTCCAGATTTTGTCTACTCATCGCAGTTTTACATGAATGATGAATATATGCCGTAAACAAGAGAAAGATGTCACGCCGTATGACCGATGATGAATTTATTACTACTATGTAATTTGTATTATATACATACGGCTCTCTGGAAGAGCACGAATTGTGAAGAGACACGAATTGTGAAGATTATCATCATCATCATCAATATGCAAAGCTGAATTTCGAGTTGGATTCAAACCACTCTGAGCCGAGGCCTTGGACATGCCTGATTGAGGAAGAACTGAAATGAGTATGACTGAGATTCAATGCTATTCCCGAATTTACTGATACTTTACAATAAGTCAACACGTATGCTGATCTCATAACATATTTTCTTTATGTCTAATTATCGTTTTATATTAAGTACCAAAATATATGAATCACCACAATTAATTTGCTCCGAGTGACAAATATCCTCAAACACTTTGAAACTTTGTTTGTCCTTTACCGCGTGCTTTTGTACGTGTTTCTTTTCGTCAGTTTTGGAAATAACTCTGACAGAAAGGTTTCCATGTCGAAATATCGAGAGAATCATTATAAAATATAATTATTTCTTACCTTGATACTGACGTGTACAAGTCATAAGCGAGACTTAGGAGAACAGGATGGTATCGTGTGTGCGCATGCGTCGACACACACAAGTGAACACTTGACAAGTAGTTTGGGTGCATGGAATGTTTGCATATTTTACTGATTCTCTACTAGCGTTATATGTACAAAGCGTAAAACGATACTTCACAATTAAGGTCTGGGTAGCTTGTATTTAAGGATTGTATCTTATAAAATACTAGAGCTATACTTTGCTTTCAGTGATTTGGTGTAATATATATCTGTCGATTTGAGGTCAACTACGACGACGAAGAAGAAGAACGGCCATTTTTAGAGTCGGCCCTTCCACTGGAAGCGTGACTAATACAATTCTTCGTGAGTATGCCATATTCGAAGGAGGTCAAACAATAAACACGGCGTGGTTTATGGAATTTCGTGTCAGCCTCTCGTGACGTTCCATGTAAATGCTCAACCCACTCAGCCGACACGTTCATTGTTTAACTCGTACATAACCCGTAGGCAATGACACGTGGTCTGAAATGGTAAAACATTACCCCCAAACTGAATGGCTGAAATGGGTCTAAACACAATTAAATTCATAGAGATATGGATTTATCAATCCAGTACTAGTACTACAGAGGGTTCAGAACGAAGTGATTGATACACGCAGTGAAGAGAAAAAGTAGTTACGTCAGGTAAACCCTCTATTTGAGGCTCGTAATGACTGACTGACTGATCGCGCAATGTTGTCCATCTGGAATACTTTCACGTTACTGCAAAATAACAGTCTTTTTATACTGAATAGAAAGCAAAATATAAATAAATAAATAAATTAATTAATTAATTAATCCATCGATAGTTACATTAATTAATGTCCAGTAGTGGTGAGTTTGCGTTTGCTAGCAATGACCATATATTTGGTTTTCTTTTGATTAAGAGCCATTTTGTTATCCCTGCACCATTATCAAGGGAGGAGAGGGCCTGAAATGGAACCTTGTGGAACTCCCATAGGAAGTGTTTTCTTCTCTGACTGGTTGCCTTCTATGGAAACAAGGATATCTGAGTGACCACTGACTGGAAAGAATCCAAAAAAGAGCCCTTCGCATAATATATCCACAACTACATTACAACGAAGCTCTTGTGTCTTCGGACCTCCCTCCACTTACGTCCAGACGAGCGATAAGATGCAAGAAGATTTTTCAAGACATCGTCAATGATAACACAATTTCCAAGAAACTAAAAGCACGGGGAGGGTTTGAATCATTTGAATAGTTGTCAGGGAATAGGTGGGGTTGATTGATTACTGCAATTGTTCATCAGTATGATACTAATAAGCTCTATAAGTATTCTGTATCGATCAATGCATTATATGAGAGGAACACTGATACATTATCCTAAAAGCTAATTAAGAAAAATCAGGACACGTTAGATTTTGTCCACAGTTTCTTTAATGTAACTCCCTTCCTCTATTGGAGCTTAGCACTTTCACAGTTTTAACTTACTTACTAATGATACAACCATTGGATTTCTAGCTTTGTGCGGCAATACCTTCACAATCTCAAATAAATTATAACAAACTTTGAAAGACACGAGATTACTTCAAATTATAAAAGGCCAGGCTTAGACCGTGATGCTTTTCGCGCTTCTATTTTTGTTTTGAACCTCACGAGGTCGAGGCTTTGTCCTTCGTGTGTTGGCTGTCTGAGTACGCCGTTTGATAGTTGAGTACTGAGATCTTTATAATAACTCTCGATCTTTCAAAATGGAAACAAGCGACCGCCGGAATCTATGCAAAGTACTCGTAGAGGCAAAAAACGGCAATTTTTAATTTTTACGATTTCCTTTATTCTGAGAGTGATTTTAGTTACGCTGAGGTACGGTATAAAGTATTCTTCTTCGACACCAATTACTCAATTTTCTTGTATAATTAGCTGTTATTATCATCAGTAAAACACTAACACAATGTTTCTTTGTACTAAGGATATTGAAAATGAAGCGATCAAGTGCTGATGCAAAGGCCAATGTGTACCTTCGGCTAGTAGTACTTCGCCTTCTTCGAGTTTCGGTGTCTTCTGTAACTGAAGTTTTGTGTAGTATAGAAATTCAGCTAAACTACTGTTTGTTCTGTCTTTGAAGCCCAAGCTTCGTTTTGGTTCGTTGCACAGATCGAAAACTGAAGAACGAAGACGAATTCCCGGGGAAGATATACGATAGGGTATGTGATAGGGTATGGTTTTTGAGCTCCCAGCAATCGTTTTTTGCCTGGCTGGGATACTTTTGGTCTGGTATAATAATAACGCCAAATCAGTCGCTATCAATTTACATATCCCTTTAGCACGCTTTCAATCTGGATACGTCTCATTTTTACTTTAGACTTTACTTTTAAAGCTTTAGTCATACAAAATTTTAGGTCTGGGATAGGGTCAGGGTTTTGAGGTGTCCGCGGCCTTTACCCTTAGCCCCCTGTAGCAATCGGTGTATTTAAATAGGCCTTTATACGTCTCATACTAGCTTGAAAGGAATTTCTAGGCCATTCCGCTTGAAATTGAGAGAGTTTATACGGCGGTTTTAATTTTTTTCCCTACCAGTATAAAGATATACAAGGTTGGTCACTGATGGCCGCCAGCGAACTCACATGGTCCCACTAAAATGCTCGTAAATCTCTCGAAACTAGACATAACAACAAATTTCTTTCGGTAAACTGTAGTCCAATACAAGTCCGATAAATCACACTACCATTCCCTTCTCTTACTCATATCGCTATCTGCATCCAAGAGGAAGGTTTTTGTAGCTTTCATCGGCAACATGAACCTCTCTGTACCTACTCTGTACCTTCACACGGATTTCATTTTTTGAACGGCCATACAAAAATGCACACACCGGGGAGGGACAGAGGTACATTTGACACTTGAATACAATTTCCGTACCCTCCCGTGAGGATTACAACCATATCTTGTCAGAGATTATAACAAAATCCTTTCCTTCGAATTCGTGTTGTTTTTCAAAACGCCATTAAGGTGACTCAAAGTAGTTTTTTTTACTGACCACACTTACACTTTTCATTTCTTTGTACCAGTTATCGGGCAAAGATGGAAATTTAGAATTATGTCAATTTCAGCTCGATCGAGGTTTCCTTGGCAACGATAAACAAAGATCGTTGAAATCAGTTTTACTAAAATATCTCAAGATTTCGATGAGCTCTAGACTAGCGACTATATGCATTATAAACTACATACTAAGGCAAAGTATCTGAGACAGAATTCAAACTTTTTGATCACAGCGATTTTGAATAATTTGCATAAACATTCTTTCTGCAAAATTTTCAAAATCGCTCTGATCAAAAAGTTTGAATTCTGTCTCAGATACTTTGCCTTAGTATGTATTTTATCACGCATATGCTTGTCTAGAGCTCATCGAAATCTTGAGAAACTGATTTCGACGATCTTTGTTTATCGTTGCCAAGGAAACTTCGATTGATATAATTCTAAATTTCCATCTTTACCCGATAACTGGTGCAAAAGTCGTTTTGATCGGTCTAAGATAAGTCTATCAATTCACCAAATGAAAATTAGAAGTGTGGTCAGTAAAAACTACTTCGAGCCACCTTAAAAGGCCTTTTCCTTAGAATCAGAAGCATTAATTTGACAGAAGAAATACTGTAAACTATGATAGAACGAAATTTTATTCAAGTGTCAAATTAATTATATTTTTATATACTGCACGCGTACGTTCGTAAATATTTTGAACGAGCTGCGCTCCTGGACGACACGTGTTGAAATAAACTATTGTATTGTATTGTACCTCTGTCCCTATCCGGTGTTTGAATTTTTGTACGGCCGTTCAAAGTCCCTGTCAGACTTGAAGGTACATAGTGTGGCTATTAAGATATGGGAACAATCGGCCCGAGGCTTGGAGAGCGGTAGTCTCAAGATATCATGATATACAGTAAGGGTATCATCGCTGCGGAGACTGAGGAGGGTGGGGAGTTTTCGTTCTTTCCTCCCGTCTTTTGGAGAAAGAGCTGAACTAGAATAATCCTATGAAAGTAGGCATATTGGTAGGGAGCGGTGTACACTGGGTGATGTAATGTATCCCGGCCGTGGATTAGGATTAGCGTTAGGATTACGGTCAGGGTTAGGGTTAGGGTTAGGGTTAGCGTTAGCGTTAGGGTTAGGGTTAGGGTTAGGGTTAGGGTTAGGGTTAGGGTTACCCTAACCCTAACCCTAACCCTAACCCTAACCCTAATGGGTTAGCTTAGTGTTAGGCTTAGCTTAGGGTTAGGGTTAGCTTAGGGTTAACGTTAGGCCGGGTTAGGGTTAGCCTAGGATTAGGGTTAGGGTTAGCTTAAGGTTAGTGTTAGTTTAGGGTTAAGGGTAGCTTAGGGCTAAGGTTAGGGTTGGCTTAGTGTTAGGGTTAAATTAAGCGTTGAACACTGTTAGTTTGCTCCCACTGCGTGCAATAGCTCAGCAACCGTAGAACAAAACGCCTAGTAGCTCGTCGCTTCGGCGTCATGAACTGTCATGGCCTAGAGAAATTGGGGAGTATAGGGAAGAGGCGCGGGAGGCGAATTAATTTAAAGAGAATGGGAGGACTTGCGGCGCCATTGAAGAGAATCCCACATAGGGTTCAACCACCTTAACATCAATACCATTCTTACACCTGATAAAGATTGCGCTGCATTGTTTATAATAAATTGCCATCAGAATAAATAAATAACAACAACACATAAATCAACTGAATAAATGCCGCTGTTGCAAGGTATTTATGTTGTCATTTGTATACATATCGAGGGGGTACTTCGTCATCAAAATGACAAAATTCAAAATATTACATTCAGAGAGCTAATTTTGAAATCTGTCAGCTTAGAAAGAACATTATTGAGTTTAATATTTTCCGTATTTTCAGTGCTTTTGATGTTTATTCGTTTTAATTTTTATCTTGTTTATAGTTTTCGGAGTGTTTTAACGTCCGGTATCGAAGGAAGAGTACAGTCGAATACACCCTTCGCATGGAACGTTAACACCAATTATACCACCAGTAGAACATTCCCATTCCATTCCCAAGTTTCGATTTGTTTGGGGAGATTTCCCATTCTATTCACAAGTTTCGATTTGTTTGGGGAGATTTCCCATTGCATTCCCAAGTTTGGGATTCAGTAGGAAGAACGTTCCCATTCCATTCCCAAGAACGAGAGCGGGAGTGGCGGCTGTACCTTAACTTCGCTTTGGTATCCAAAGCTGATTGGTTAAATTTTCTCGATCGGTTTAATTAGCAATCTGTTTGTTTTACCGAAAACTCGATACCGATTAGAATTAATGATGTTTTCAGCTAATTACAAGGCCAGTGATGACGCACGATGACCTAGTGCTACTTCCATGTATGTAGCGAGGCAGGCAAGATATTTCATTCATAAAACCGTTCAGTCAGTTGTATTTAGTGTTTTCTACGAACAACTAGTTACTAGTCAAACATCAGAAATGTTTCCAAGAAATTCCGTCGAAAGTTCCTCGAGGAGAAAGCAAGAAGGGTCCATATCGACAGACGTGTTTTCCGAGACAGATCGTAGAATATTCCATGGCAATGAGGACAAAAATCGATGCGATAGTTCGGTAGAGGCAACAAGAACATCTCGATCTCAGTGTCAACGGATCAAGTCGCCAGGACCTTTATATGACAACGATTACCGTAATATCGAAGGTTCTATGACAGATGAAAGTAAGGAGATACAAATGGGACGTGAACCGAGGACTTCGTTGTTGCGCCATCGCGCAAAGATGAACGAAATACCAAGAGATGAATACTATTTACAGGATGAGTCCAATGAATTCAAGATATCTCCGAAGTTCAAATGTCAGAAACGTTCTCCCAGAAGAACTTCATGCAGCAACATGGCAACACAAGACCATTCAGGCACCAAACGACATGGATCACATCGTCGTCACGAGGAAAAGGTTTTGCCTGAAATGATACTCTTTGAAGACGAATTGACGAGTGTTCCCCAGAAGAGGATTTCTGTTTCTAACGGTCTCGAGAAGCGTTTGACACAGAACTCCTCGTACGACCCGAGCTTCCATCACACAAGTGCCATTCAGCAAAACCGTTCTGGCTGCGCAGAGATGGATTCAAATCGCTACGTAATGGCAGAGAGAAAGAAGAGAACTTCAGAAGGAATTCTCGATAATAACGTTCCTCCACAATCCCCTGACATCAAACTGTTTCCGAAATCTCTCCAGCAATGTTCACATAGCACATGTGCCGTGGTTATTGAAGAAGAAGTGGAGTCAAAACAGCTAGTTGATTCAAGGAACAGGAAACACCGTCCAAGTCAGCTTGTCCACGACGGAAATGCACTTTCCATGACCGACGCTCAAAGAGCTTTGGAAAACGAGTCTAAAGGTTGTTCTATTCCCACATGTCAACCTAGCAGTGGACAGGGACGTCATCCTCAAGATACATGTCATCAAACAGTAGTAGATGTGCCCAGGAAGAGAGCAAGTGTTTTTGACCGTATCTACAGGCGTTTGACAGCAACCTCAGATCTAGATAGCAGGCCACCAATGGCCACTATTCAGCCACGTTATGGCAGAGCAGCGCTAGAGCCCACTGATGAGTTGATGACACGGCGTAGAAGCAGTGTCCGACGTGACGAAACTTGTGATAGTTTAGACCAGTTCATGAAAGAAAGAACACATACCCGCGCACTGCTCAAACGTTTTGGGGAAGAAGAATGTGGAGAAGGAAAAGACAAGAAGTGAACCACTAATAAGCGAGGTGGATCGTTTGCAGGGGGTCTGACCTAGTACCTAACAATTGACAATGAACAATATTTGGTATTTGCGTCCCCAGCTGACAACTGCAATCTTTTGGAATTGGTTTACAAATGGGTTTGAAGAAAGTGTTGATACCATTAGTTTGCTCTCGCATCGTGCAATAGCTTAGCAACCCCAGAACATCGATCACACCTGTTAGCTCGCTCTGTCGGCGTTATGCCAGCCGGAGACCGTACCTGGCGTAGAGGAACTGGCGACTAGGACACACGTCACGGAGAGCGGGGAGCCAAAGAGAAAGAGAAAGGGAGGGCTCGGTGTGCAATCACGAATGGTGAAATAGCATTTTAAGACAATCTGATAATTAAGGGTCAGCTAAAACATGTCGTTGTATATTTTACTTCGCTTGCGAGAAAACCTACAATCCTGGACAAAATTAATTGGGACACTAGTGATTGCGCAATATGTTTTAATATAAGCACCTTATGCCCCTCCACACCCCCCTCCCCCTGCTCCAATGTTGTTTCGAACTTTCATTAACGATGGGGGTCGACGTAGGCAATCATCAACATTGTTATGGGGGAGGGGGGGGGGGGGTCAAGTTATATGGATATTTTCATGTTGAGATCGATATTAAGCCAGGTGTCCCAATCATTTTGGCCAGGATTGTAGGTGAAACGCTTAAACTTGTCTATTTCCGGCTTTATCCGCAATATCGAACAGGAAAGACTTCTCATCAAGTACATTTTCTCTTCTATATTGACGATACTCGAACATGGAAGTGTAAATATAATAAATAAAGTTCAATATGTAATGAACATCTGTGATGCATTTATTTTTTCACTATGAACAAAAATTCGTGTTTTCGGGGCACGACCAGTTTCAACATACATAAACACACGACGTTTAATATAAACATGGTGAATTCCTTGCCAGAACGATTTCACAAATGTATGAAAATGAACTGTATTTTTCACAAACTCAGCAATAAAATGAACAATATAAATTAACTTATAGTTAAACTATGAAGCTCTAAGCTCGTTCACGGTAATAAATATGATTATAATTAGAAGATAATTGAGCATTTTTATCCTCGGCCAGAAAAAATACGAGGAATTGTTTTTATATTACTATTATTATTATTTTAATTTTATTATTATTATTATTATTATTTTGGAATTGTTTTAATGATGACTAAGACTCGACTAGTCCAAGGGCTTGCTATACACGCTTCAAGAAGCCATTCCTATTGAACGATCCGTTGTACCTAAAACAAGAAAACAGTAGAGTGCTGCTGCTCTTAAAACCACAAAAAAAACATAAAATAGACTCTAGGCTCCCTAGCTGGCTATGGCATATATACAAATATTAAAGCGGGTATATATAAGTAGAATGAAAACGAACGTAAAGAACTTTTAAAGTTCACAAAACTAAAGGCCAAAAGTGTGTTAATATATAGGAGGCGGGCTCCCTGTGTTTTTGCATACGTAATCATCGCGTGCGCAGGGCGTGTGCGTGTGCATCGAACAGAATCACATGGTCCAATCTCGTCCCCAGAGCCCATGTTCCTCTTGGTCAGCACCGAGAAACGAGAAGGAGAGATATTTTGACCATACTTCCGACCGGATACGGTAACTAAACTGATCGCTGCATTGAATGCCTTAATCCGAGATCAAATGTGGAAAATAGAGCCGTGGCCGTGAGATCCTCTCCTTTTCATATCTTGAATTTTTTTAACTGCTTTCACAATAAAGATTAATATCTACTTGAGTCCTGTGTGTCATTTGTTTAGCGATTAGAACGGTTTTTAGCGAGTTTCGGGACAGAGTGTAGCTCTCGGGAGCTCCGTAAACTCCGTCATTTTCTAGCTAGTCAGTTTACTTCCGGTCCTTCAATTGTTTTTGCCAAACCAATCAGAATGCTACAAAAATCGTTTACAACAAGAGCCTTTCCTTTCTCGGTGCTGACCAAGAGGAACGTGGGTTCTGGGGACGAGATTGCACATGGTCCTAAAGGCCTCCAAACAAAACAGGTGGTAATTCTTACCCAAAGAAGTCAGTGTATCGTTTGTCAACGCGGTATCTCTCTGAATGCTTCTGCATAAACTTAATGAGATAGTTCATTTTCCTCCTCCCCCAACATCCTCCACCCGTGATCGTGTCTGATGGAATGCCAGGATCAGTATCTTCCACTAGAATATAATCATTGGGTGCTGTGAACTGGTCAAGGTAGTCCAGTACTCCAAAGGCATTTATATGAGCGTTTTCTAGAACCAGCCAGGGATGACGTAAGGTCTGAAAATAATCCAGCTTAAGATTCATGTAAGACAGAAGACAAACTGATTGTCATGCGATGTTTTTGCGTTGCACAGAGTCTAGACTGTATGTAATGTTTACAGAATGAGTGGCCGTTCTGTAGATCCGATACAGAACTGACACGAATTCTGTAAACTACTTATTAAACTCCATCCCAATATTTCCTATATCTAATATAGTATTACACGAATTCTAATCAAACAAGACCTTGCAAGCAAGGTACACTCGTGCCCTGTTAGGATTGAGCAAGGTACATGAAAGCTTTGGCATGGTTCAAGACTGATTGGGATCCCTGTAGGACCTGTAGTAGTGTGGATTTCGGGGGGCGTGTCTCGGTTCGTTTCTAGAAAGCCTCCCTTTTCTACCTTGTTCTTCAAATACTTGCTACAAATATAGATTGATAGTTATTTGAAGGTTTGAGGGTTTGAGGCGTATTTTGTGGGTTTCCGGGATCGGTTGCCGATGAGTTGTTTCGATCATCGCCTGAATTCAAAGAGACGTATATATACGTAGCACAGCAACCTACGACACACATACTAGTTGTAACCTGAGTATCCGTCCTTCAAAAAGGAAAGGGGAGGGGGAGAGGGTCGGGGAGAAGAGAGAGGAAGAAGGGCTTTTTTCCCTTCTCTTCCCCCTTTCTTTTTCTCCCCCCCTCCGCCAAACTGAAGCCTGATACTCAGGATAACTTGTTTGAAAATAATGAAAACCAATAAATAATGAAAATGACAATCAATACACAAATGCAATAACGCAAATTCAAGTCCAATTCATCTTCAAGTTAGCATGTACATGTATTATAAAGTCGTAGTCAGGCATAAATCCCAAATGTACATGTATCATTGTATCGGTAATCTTGATTGTGCTCGAGTCTCTAAGTTTTTGGGTAAGCCGGCTTCGTAGTCGATCGTAGTCGTTGCTTTCAACTGAAAATCCAGCGGGTAATTTTGTAATGATTTCTTCACAATGCAACAGTTAAACTTCAAGTTGGTATACATGTAACTGATAAAGACTTTCAAGGCTTCCATGTGTCTCTGTTTTCAGTTCGCGAATATCAGTCTTAGGCATGTTGACATCGAACGAAGCCAGTCGCTACGTAGCGACTCATGTAGCGACGATCACGTTGCTGATCTTTTCGTTTTTCACAGCTCTTTCACGAATGGAAGGGGTAACGATCTCAAGTTTGAAGATCTTCTTGTCTTTGACTACACACTGAACACCCTGACGAGTAAAGAGTGCAAGATTTCCCTCGAAAAAATTCCACATGAATCGCCTTCACGAAGCCATTTTGGAAATCTCAAGCCTCCTCTATCACCTCCCGCCTAGATTTTAGTTTTTTTTGCTATTTGCGGGATGGTGTTAAACTTGTAAATTTAATTATCTTTTGTAATAAACTTGAAACTTGAAACATGAAACTCATCGTCTCGTTCCCAGTCCCACTCGATTGCAGATTCGCGACGTGGAACAAAAAAAAATTACGGGCTGTGTTTTTCCACTCGTGCCGGCCAAAGGCCTGGGCACGAGTAATAATGTGATTATTTTGGGATATATCAAAATACATAATTGCTGATGGATTGATGGTATCATGTATCATTTAGTATAAGTATCAGTTGTAGTTACTGCACATGTTTATAGTCGTGCATTTGTATACTCGCTTCTTTTTCCCTCCTTTTTAAAATTTGAATATTGTCAGTATGGTGCGCCGTTCAGCACGTAAGAAGAAATCGCGAAGTGTTCAGGTTGAAGAGGTTGAGGAGCCAGCGACAACAGCTACCGAAGGGGCGTCTTCGGACTTGAGCTTGACCGCAGAGTTGCAAGAAAATTAGAAAACGTTCTGGTAAAGGTACTTTTGACGTCACTGTCACGCGCTATACTGTTCAAGACATCCCACATTCGAGCCAATGGTATTGCATTCGTAAGTAGGAAGCCGTAAGGATTATCGAAACTTACTGTCGGTGCTATGCAAAGGTCATCCTCGGGAACCCAGGGGTATACACCTGTTTCAAAAAACGTTGTCTGTGAACTTAACTCAAGCGCACGCGACTAGACCGAAAGGGAGCATGGGTAGATGGTACATTTTGATGTTTATGATCACGTTGAGCAACATCTGAATGTCTATTCGTGCTTTTATAACCATCAAGCGAGAGTACAACGCAGAACTTAACTTGGCCATGTCAGAATTAAAATATGTTGACATACCCATGCTCCCTTTCGGTCTGGTTGCGTAGGCTTGACGGTCAAATTCATCGACGTTTTTTGAAATAGGTGTATTCTGTCGCTCGTTACTCGCTCGTTATAATACTCGCTCTGGGAGCGAGTAACGAGCGACAGAATATAACCCTGGGTTCCCGAGGATGTGCAAAGGTCAATGATCCGAAATAAATGAGACCTTTGCAGGCAATCAGTCTTTATCACTGATAAAGAACTGATTAATCAGTGTCTGTATGAGTGATATAGAACTCGAACCATCGGTGTCTGTATCGTGGTACTAGTATATCTCGACAAATCTAGTTGGACCAATTGCTCATGGATCATGAATTATTATTATTTATAACTAATTAGTTTATATATAATACCTTGAGAAAATCAGCTGGAAATGCTTTCTCCACCTTGTTACAATCTCCTTCAATAAACGTAAGGTCTTCTCTCTTTTCTTTTGCTAGTGGTGCCAGCAACCCCAGGTAGATATCCATCGAGTACACATGAGTGTTGTAGCCGTACATCTTCATCATGTCAGCCATATACAGAGCTGAACCTCCCGAGTTGGCACCAAATTCAATGATGGTTCGAGGTTTGATGTCCCACAGCAACTGTTGGAGGATCACCAGTGTACACGGATCTTTTACACAGGAAAGTCCTCTCCAGGACGTTTTCATTTTTCCTGTAAAATAACGACAAGTTATTTACTTATTTATTTATTTACAAAATTTCCACCATACAAAATAAAATCGATTACATACCGGAAGTGATTTACAAGCATCAAGAGTTCCAGACTTCCGGTACGCGCGCAATGCATTGTGAGATTATTACAAAGGAAAAGTGAGCACCAAGTGAGCAAAAACATAGCTTGGGCTCCCTGTGTCTAGGATTAATGCATTGCGTGCGTACCGGAAGTCTGGAACTCTTGATACTTGTATAGTGGGATGGTTCAGTATTTTGTGATTTGAGCTTCGCATTTTCGAGTATAAAGGATTGATGATTTTTGATGATATGAAGCAGTATAGCCGAGAAAATGGCAGTTAAAATTTATGCAAATTAGGATGACGGCTATATTCGGTAAAAATAAACCAGTGCACGTGATCAGAACGTGAACAAAGCAGGTGGTGTGACATTTCGCATGCATTTATACCGTGCTGAAATAAAGTTATTATCTACTAAATTAGTAAATTTATAGTTCTTCCATTATTTCTTGGTTGCTATATAACCAGACATTACATTGTAAGTATGTATACAGCTAATTCAGAAAACGTTGTCGGCGATCGACGTCAAGCCTACGCGACTAGACCGAAAGGGAGTATGGGTAGATATGATAATCGGCTTGAATGCTTTTCGTATTTGGTGACAATGGCAGGTGAATCTGTAAATGTATGCCTACGCGTTTTAAAACAAGGAAACAGAAGCAGATGGTGAACAAAATGGGGAAGTTGAGGATTCTGTTGTTTTTTTTTTGAATAAAATTTTAGTTGAAGTTCGCGCGCTGCACGCTGGAATGTCGTTATCTAATTTACATAAACTCATGTTGAATATTAATTAACTCGAACGTTTACAATAACTTCAGAATATTGGTCTTTTCCAGTGAAATATTCCATAATTTTCGACTTTTTATAATATAAAATAAATAGAAGATGGCTTTCTATGGATGCACTTCTGAGCTCTTGAAATGCAGCTGACTGAATGCACTCGCTATCGCTTGTGCATCCACTTGCTAGTATTTCAAGAGCTCAGGCGTGCATCATTTTTGTATAGAACATAGAAAGCCATCTTCTATTTGTGAAATGATTCATATTCCGTGAGAGACGTTCCTTTTTGCTAGTGTATTTATAGAAGCATTGATATTTACCCATAATCCTTTTCGGTCTAGTCGCGTAGGCTTGAAGTCGATCGCCGACAACGTTTTCTGAATTAGCTGTATACACCTACAGTGGAACCCCGCCTAACGGACACCCCGGTATAACGGACACCCCGTGCCGGACACCCCGGGAGTATAACGGACACCCCGGTATAACGGACACCCCGGTATAACGGACACCCCAGTATAACGGACAGTTTTATAGGTCCCGGCGGAAAGTTGATACATTTTCTGTTAAAAAGACCCCGTTATAACGGACACCCGTTATAACGGACAACGGATCGACTTTTTTACAGCCCGAACAGTAAAATTTAATACAAAATCAACCCCGTTATAACGGACAGTCTGAGTACAATCTTTCGTTATACCATTGTGCTAATGGTTGCACTAATACGATTAAAAGTTTAATATCCGTCCGGATATCGTATGTGACAAGAGTTCGCCACATTGGCGCTAAGAATTCACGTGAAGTTTTTTTTTTTTTTACAAGACAGAAACGTAAGCTAACACTACAGTATGTTCAGTGAACAGTCTTCTTATTATTATTCTCTACATTGTAAGAACTTTCTCTGGTCCCTTCGGTGTCCGTTATAACGGGGTTCCACTATATTTCAAAAAACGTTGGCATCTGAAATCTGAATCTGAAATCTGAATCTGTGACCTAAAAACCGGCACTCGTAGCCACACTATTTGCCATACGCAGGTCTTCGCCTAAACTGGTCGTGGCATGCATATTCCAGTAATTACAAGATAGATCACAATCCATACCCACAATAATAATAAAGTTTTTGTCCATCACAATCCCTCTCGGTCTCAGATTTCAGATGCCAACGTTTTTTGAACTGAAATAGGTGTATACAGTACCATGATAAATAGCTTTCGCAGTTTCGGTAGAGAAAGACGAGTCCTCTGTTCTGTCCTCAAATCTCTCCAGTTCGTGTTCTTTGGCAGCGTTCTCCTGCACGACACGATTGAACTCCATGTAGTCTGGGTATCATCATGAGGATCTTCAGGGTTAATCGCCTGCATTGTTGGCCAGTGACTTGAATAGGAGTAAAGCCAATATTACTGTTACGATAAGGTAATATTGAGTTTTTACTTTTAGGTTGTGTAAATGTTTTACGCTCGCAGCAGCGAAACTAATCTTGGGCTTCCAGTACTCATGACCATTGCAGCGCGGTGGTAATGGTCGAACGCGTTCTATGGTGATACTGAATGTTACGCCGTTCTCTGGTTGCATTGTAATTACACTCAGAAAAGAAAGCGAAAGCTCGACATGTTCATAGCGGCTCGGGCTATCTTAAAAACGGTGAATATTTGGCGATGACTAGTTCGCCGTGATAATGCAATGCTAGCATGAACTGATAAACAAATAGCTGGTCGTCCACACATCAATATGTTCAATTCTTATTCATCAATATATTCAAGGTAATTTAATGGAGCAGACAGAAGCCGTCAAAGTTTGTTCTACGATATGACGGCAAATACTTTATTTTACCTCACATCGACTGATTGAAGCTGGACTAAAATACTACTGTGCATATGACTTCATGCTCGAGAGTCGACCAGTGGTGCTCTTCGGCGCGGGCTCGGATTCGTACTCAACCTCGTCCCCAGGGTCATCCGCGTATTACCCCCGACAAATATGGGGCGCCGTTTGTAAATTTATTATTCAACCAATTTTGAGTGTAATTTTGTGTGATTTATTTCGTTACTACCATTAAAACGTAAATTAGTAACAAAATGATTATATCAAATAAAAATATTGGGGACAGTCACCTATCTAGTTATTTGATATAATCATATAGTCAGGAGCCCATTACTAGGAGCCTTCCTCTCCTATAATAGGTCTGTACGACATCATTTGCACAAATTGAGCTAAAAATAGAACACTCATTATAAATTCCGCGCGATGAACCAATCATGTCGCGTCTTACACAATAGGAATTTGACGTCAGATTCAACACTGATGGCAGCCGAAAGCGTACCGCCGTGTAGTTCTAGTGAAGAATCTGAATCTAGTGAAATTGCAGATCAGTGTTGTCGTCTGACTTCAGTACTTCATCAAGCGAGGAAGAACAATGATTGAAAACATTAAAAACAAAACAACAAAAAACTAACTCCAGGTATTATTATTTATATCAAAACTTCAAGTGCGAGAACGTCTAAAAACAAAGCTAGCTAGTTCAAAGACTTCAAAGGCCAGTTCAAAACCCAGCCAAAAAAACGAACATCTTCTGCTCTTTCTGAGAAGGAATTCAACGATCTGGTATCATGGATAATCTGTTACGAAGAACCTAATTAAACTTGTGCAGGACTAGCCGCCGGTGTGTTTTGCTAATTAGCATTTGTTGTCTGAAACGCAGCAAAATGAATCACGAACTGAAGTAGGATTTTGTCGAAAATTCTCGACATTGACACAAAGTTCCTTCTATAGCTAAAACAGCGAAGTGAGGTACAGGGGAGCTTCTTTTTCTGTGGCCTGGATGAAGATTTTATCGCATTTTTATTCAGCGGCTGATCTTGGAGTGCCGGTTATCTTGCCTTCTTTGAACTGAAGTCGTCTTTGGCGAAAGAACTTCGCCATACACTCAGTGATAACCCTCTTGTTTTAGTGTTCTTTGCCGCTCTTTAAGGCACGGTTCGTCGGTTCAAAGTTTCAGTTGTTTTTCGACAATCTTTCGGCGAAGAAGTTCTTTAGCAAAGTGCACATTTGTGTGGTTGGTTATGTTGGCGTCGCTGTCCACTGAAACTATATCAGTGATGATGAAGGTGATGGTTGCTTCATCAGAGTCGAAATGGCACTGTGAGAACGCTTCATTCTTACGAAGACTAAATTGTGAATCAAAAGCCAACAGAAGAAAGTTGATAAAACAAGAATAAACATGAAGCGATAGGTAGAAGAACGTAGAAGAATTTCGCGACATCGTGAGTCGCCAAACTAAAAGTCGCCACTAAGCGCTTTGGCAGTATGTCAGTTTATTGATACATGTGATACATTCATTGTACAGTTCGTCTCGTTCTTGTGCAGGGGAAAAATAGACTTGTACTTCCATGGATTAAGAATATCAATATTTTGGATCAAGTCCTCGCGTCTTCCGTTTGGCCGCCATTTTATTTTTCAATTTGAAATTCTTCGGAAATTTGCATATCTAAAAATAGCCCAATTTGTGCAAATGATGTCGTATGAACCTATTACTAGAGGGAGGCTCCTAGTAATGGGCTCCTGTCATAGTAAAGAAGTATTTGGAAAAATTATTTCATATAAGCAATCTATTGTCTTCACCTTTATTTCAAATAAGCAATATTTTCTTTACACTTGGCCACCCTTTGGAGCGCTAAGTGGAAATTTATTATTTTGATAATTTGTTGTGCGATTTTTCATTATTTCCCATTCGCAACTCTAGAAAATTTGTAGAAACTACAAACATGTGGAAGGATTTCGACAGCAAGTTTCGATTATCGTTACGGCTTCCTATTTACGAATACAAAAGCTCTCTCCAATGTGGGATGAGTTGAGGTGTATCCTGCGCATGACAGTGATGTCACAAGTACCTTCAGAACTAGCATAATCCCAATCTCGTCCCCAGAGCCTGCGTTACTTTCGACCAGCGGCGAAGAACGTAGGCTCTGGCATAATCCATTTTTGAGACAATTTGATTGGCTATTCCATTTTAGAAACTACGCACGCGCAAGATTCCGGAAATGAAATATATCCAATGAAAATTGAGTTGTCAAAACAACCCGGTGTCCCAACTTCCGTTCAAAGCAAAAATTAACATTTTTCAACGGTTTCATTGACATGTTATTTTAAACATGTCGCCTCGATCTGCAATATTAAAATATCTAAGCATAGAGAAAAATCCAGTTTATCTAAGCTCTAAGCTTATATGTATCTCGAAGTGTCTTGAGATGTTTTCAAACGAAGCTCAAAATTTACATATGTCGACACAGGTAGCCCAAGCTGTGGACTTGTGGCGAGATTTACAGTAAATGTATGGAGCTTCACAGCGAACTTTGAAAACCGTCTAAATAAAATTTTACAAACCCTCAAAGTAGTCCTACTTGTTTATTGTGTTGTCCTTTGGAATTGTGGGAGGTTTGGAGCCATTCCGATCGATTTTGAGAGAGTTACTAATAGTTCCTTGAGTTACCCTATAATTAGAGAAGGTACTCTAATTATAGGGTAACTCAAGGAACTATTAATAGTAACTCTCTCAAAATCGATCGGAATGGCTCCAAGCCTCCCACAATTCCAAAGGACAACACAATAAACAAGTAGGACTACTTTGAGGGTTTGTAAAATTTTATTTAGACGGTTTTCAAAGTTCGCTGTGAAGCTCCATACATTTACTGTAAATCTCGCCACAAGTCCACAGCTTGGGCTACCTGTGATGTCGATCGTAAATCTAATATTCTTTAGGCTAGCAACTGAAAGGCGGTGCCAATCGAGGTGCTTACGAAGGCGAAAGATCCAAAAGAAATACATTTGAAGGAGAGACAACAATAACCAGAGAAGATGAAGATGCCGGATAGATTCAAATAATTAACTGATATGTAAAGTAGACACGAGTAAATATAAACCCGTAGGAAGAACTGTTCGCGTATCCTTCTGCTGTAAAACCACTGCTTTTAATAAAGACTTCAGATACTGCGCTTCTTTCACTGTTATATCTTCTTTACCAAGTGCTTTTAAAGCGTATTCTATTCCCTAATAAAACCTTTCGAAGGATTCCACTGAAACCTGAATCGACAACCAACTGCCCAGCTAACTTGCGCGTGCGCTCTACTGAACCGGAAGAACAAGAAATCCTGTTCCCCAAAAATGGATTATGCCAGAGCCTACGTTCTCGCCGCTGGCCGAAAGTAACGCAGGCTCTGGGGACGAGATTGCACAAGAAAGTGTTGTGATTTTCTAGCATTATTCGCTTAGGATTCATGCAATATTGTTTTAAATAAAGGTAAATTGGGATGAAGTTTGCTAAGTCGTTTATAAAACTCGAGCCCGTGTTATATCCACCGATACAACACGGCCGGCCTCTCGTTTTATAAACTTCACATCACCAGCACCACTATACGTCCTATACTACTGACATTTTCATTAGCAAAATTTACTGACTTAAATGACTGATAATAATAATGTTCAAAACTTTGAAATTAACTTACTTGAATAACAGAATGCTAGTGATCCACCTAAGAAAAAACGTCTGGTTTTGATGAAAATCAGCTCGATGATATGAAAACCGGTGGAATGAATACAAGCATCAAGAGTTCCAGACTTCCGGTACGCGCGCAATGCATTGTGAGATTATCACAAAGGAAAAGTGAGCACCAAGTGGGCAAAAACATAGCTTGGGCTCCCTGTGCCTAGAAGTGGTGCTCACTTTTCCTTAGTCTGGACCCAATTTTATCTACGCGCGCGGCATAGAGCAGAAGAGAAGAACTGGGCTAGAGAGAGACGATAAAAGTGGGTCCAGGGAAGTTTGTCTGCGCATGCGTCACCACATCCCGTTTTCGGGATGTGAACATTGAGCAATAATTGATATCACCCTCAAAGACCACTTGCCGTATCACCAGCACCACTATAGACCGAATTCATAATGGCTGCTTCTAATTTGCATAAAAGCCAAAAAATATCATTTTGGAAAAAGGAAATATTTGATATGATAGAATGTGATTATCTAAAAACTGTGTGTGTTTTGAAACCAAATAATAAATCCTTGAGAAGATATGAACATTTGAAATTGCACCAAAACGAGGCTTTGTAGGACTCCCTTGAAAAATACATACAAAACTCTCTATTTATGATGTCATAACTTCGATGATATTTTGTCTACATCAAAGAAGCTTTCCAAATATGTTTATTTATAGGTACTGTCTTAGATGAGTGATTATTTGTACCAGAAACGTATCGTATCGCCAAACTAAAAATACGCCATTATGAATTCGGTGTATACTACTATCTGGCATCACCACCAACCATTACATCGACAACAACAGTAACTGCAAACCACATCATCAACAAATCATCAACCACATCATCAACCACTATACTACTATCCGGCATCACCACCAACCATTACATCGACAACAACAGTAACTGCACACCACATCATCAACAAATCATCAACCACATCATCAACCACTATACTACTATCCGGCATCACCACCAACCATTACATCGACAACAACAGTAACTGCACACCACATCATCAACAAATGATCAGGCCCGGTTGCACGAAAGGTGAATAGCGCTATCTACAAGTTATGTCTTTAAATGTCCAACGGATAAAACTAACCACTTTTCGTGCAACCGGGGCCAGCACGCACGACCGCTATCACTAATATGCAGCTAATGAGGAATGACCAAATGTTTTTAATATTTTATTGGAATTTAATATAAATTCGTTGTAAATTATTGTATCAGATTAACATTAAAACTCATAAAAAATATGAAAATATCCCATATACATATATTTGATCCCGTTTAGTGCACCCCAAAGTTAATGAATACTTACAGAATATAGGTATAGATGAGAGAACATACGCCATGAACTTGTAAAAGCTAAATTAAGCAGCAATGCGTTTAGAGCATTACACCGAATGCAATAATGGTATCCAATAGTTGTTTTCCGAGATGCGATGGTCGCTGTCAAAAGTATCGCGGGCGGGCATGGAAAGAAGGTATTTTCGGGCAAGAATGTAAAATGGAAGATTGACGTCCCTGGTATGTCGTCCAACACAATTTTCAGAGCTTTCGAAGAACTGGAACAAGTAAACTGTACGTTTTTTAAGCAGTACACTGTGCCTGATTTGAAAGATATCTCGTACTTGGGAAAACGAACGTACAATAATGAAAAGGTTTGTACAAAGGAAAAACTTGTTGATCTAGCGGTTATTATTTAAAGTGTATATATATGGCCCAAAATTTTTATTTTGGAAATCGATTCTTTATGAAGTAAATAATGGGGTGGTGTAGTAGTTTCCTGGTTTGGGCTTCACACGTGAGTTACAGAGGTTTGAATTCTCAATATGCAAATCAGATGACGTAAATTCAGTCATCATTTATTATACAAAAACTCCTTTGTGCAAATTACTGACATTTATAAGCTTGCGATATCTTTCCACAGTTTATAGAAATAGTTTTATGAACTTTTTTCCTATTTCAGAAAAAAAGCAAAAAATATAATTTAGTTATGACAAATTCCCGAATTGACCTCACCAAATTAGCATACTGAGAGTCAAACCTCTATAACTCACAAATGCGAAGCCCAAACCAAGAAACTACTACACCACCCCATTATTTACTTCATAAAGAATCGATTTCCATAATAAAAATTTTGGACATATATATACACTTTTAACGCATACAAGTTGACAAAGAAAATCGTGATTAACTAATAGTCCCTTTTCGCGTTCACAGATCGTTGTGAAACCGCTGTACTTATTGACATCAGACACATTTGTACAGGGTTAGCCTCGAGTCAGTGTAAATTATTCACAAATATCAACGAGAACACGGAGAAATGTTGACATGAAGCAATAGAAACATTTTTGGATTGCACGGACTGTTTTCTGAATCGAGGCAAAGCCTGTACAAATGCGTCATTTGTCAAGGACAGCGGTCATCTCTAAACAACGCGAAACTGGAGTATTGCAAAGAAACATCACCAAGATAACATTCATTTACCATTTATATTACCTAAGCCCTAAATTATCAAGGATTTAGAGGGCATAAATCACTCACAATTTATATGTAGATTCTAAGAAAACCATCTGTAAAGTCAGAAAACCGCATGTTTACGTGACGTCATATTTCCTGCGTCAAAATGTAAATTAGCTACGTCAAAAGTAAAACAAGATGGCCGAAGGTGAATTGAGTCACTTCTCGATATATTTACACTTTCTTTTTAACTAAATCCTTTATAATTTAGGGCTTAGGTAATATAAATGATATTAATGTGATCTTTTGAGGGCATAATGGTTTTTTAGGCCCAATGAAGGTCATTTATGACCCAATGATCTTCATGGCTGGACTAAAAACCTCACCCATGGCACCCGTACATTTTATATCCAGATATCTACAACTACCCGGTATTTGATAAACAAACCAGGACTGACTATAGCCTCGTGTTCATATGCAAACACAAAAGCATTTTCACCTGTATGAGAGGCTAGTCAGTCCAGAACAATGGCAATTGAATCTGGACGCCATTATTGCATTCGGTCTATTCTTTGTCGCTCCATTGATGATAGCCAAGCTTAACAAGGCGCGTTTCATCTGATATCCAAACACAGAGAATATTGTTTCGACAAAACGCCGTCAAGTTTTTGAAGTGACTTCGAGGTGCTTGGATCTCGGGTGAAGCACTCTTTTAAGTATTTGATAAAAGTTTTTAAAACTTTGATAATTCATGGAGAAAATTGATGAAATATTAACCTTGCTAATTAACCCTGCTAATGTTTTCCGAAATCTACGTTTTGGAGACCAAGGAATTATGTAGAGTGTAATTACAACAGTTTGGCGTGAGTGGGTGAATAACGATACAAACTGTAATGAGAATGTCAGTTGTAAAACCTAGTTGTGCGATATCTATATTTAGTAAATATTATTCTAGTAATAGTTCGTAACAAGATAAATTAAAAAAGTTGAGGAAAATATTTTTCGCGGGTAAAATCTAGCTAAGAAACTAACTGTACAAATTGTTGTAATTAATGGTTTGTCGTTCCTTCGACAGAATGTCAGATATAACTGTATTTCTAAACTAGATGATATCAGTTAACTTTTACCACGATAGTTGTTATATTACTACGATTCTCAGTATTATGCGAACTCAGACATTCAAGCAGTTGGCTTGTAATTTGGTTTTTCGCTGCTGTCAATCACATTCAAAACTCAAACAAATTCAAAACCAAATATGATTTTGAGCTAAATTATGGATCATTTGGTAGAAGAATGTATTTAGTTTTGAATTTGTTTGAATTTGATTGACGGCAGCGAAAAACCAAGTTCCAGCCGACTGTTTGAATGTCTGAGTTCGCATAATACTGAGAACCGCAGTAATTAATAAAACTAAAAATAATAATAGGGAACTATACAAAATACTACAAAGCGTCTATGGAATGAAATTCAAGTTCGTGAAATAAAAATTCTGGAGAAAAAAACATACGAAAACATATTTGCCAGGGGTTGATAATAATTTAGTGCGCGCGATTTTGAAAGTAAACAATCCCCGGCAACAGCTAAGTTCTTCTCAGAAGAAATAATAAATAATGCTATAACATTAGAAAAGAATTGCAAAGCAGCAAAAGCAAGTATGACGCCATTGTCTTCTTTCTAAAAGCTATCACCGATACTGAGCAAGACCAGCCTGCTGTTTTACGGGTTTACCATGCATGTCACCCGTGTGTTGATCGATCAGTAGACAGACCTGCCTCTAGCACACTTAACTCCATTCTACAGAGACAAGAAAAACAATTATATTACCTCGTGCTCGTACTAGAAGGGCATACAGACGCTTAGTCTCAACACAGCGAAAAGGACAAGTGAAGCAGGACAAGTTTCGCAACAAACAGTGCTGTGCTGCGAGCAGGGTTTTTCCTTCCTGGTCGAGTAGAAAAGAAACCCTGCTCGCAGGGTAACCGTGCTGTCGATTAGTTTAGTTAATTTGGCGAGGAATTGTAGTGCTTAATTCTTGTGCAACGTCAACTCGCTCTACATGCAGTAAAGAAATGCATTCATATAAGTTACCTTAGAACCTTAGGAAGACAGCTCACGTCGAGTTTGTGTTGAATTACAGCGATTTTGCAAAGTGTTCTGAGTGAAGGATCTACAAGTAAATGAATCACAGAATGTTAGTGTATATCCACAAGCATGCAGTAAAACCACTTTCTTCTCATTTCTCACTTTCTTCTTATTTCATTTCAGTTACTCAATTGTAAAGCGCATTGAGACTTCGGTAAAATGCACTATATAAATACTTATTATTATTATTATTATTATTATTATTATTATTATTATTATTATTATTATTATTATTATTATTATTATTATTATTATTATTATTATTATTATTATTATTATTATTATTATTATTATTATTATTATTATTATTATTATTATTATTATTATTATTATTATTATTATTATTATTATTATTATTATTATTATTATTATTATTTATTATTATTATTATTATTATTATTATTATTATTATTATTATTATTATTATTATTATTATTATTATTATTATTATTATTATTATTATTATTATTATTATTATTATTATTATTATTATTATTATTATTATTATTATTATTATTATTATTATTATTATTATTATTATTATTATTATTATTATTATTATTATTATTATTATTATTATTATTATTATTATTATTATTATTATTATTATTATTATTATTATTATTATTATTATTATTATTATTATTATTATTATTATTATTATTATTATTTTTTATTCTCCGAACTTAAGAAACTTCTGCCAAAACAAGAGCCAATTTTATAGTGAAAAAAGATACAACACAACACTGAAAACACTGACTTACTGAAGTCGAGAACGTAGAGATCAGAATGATCCTGAAGACTGAATTCATCGTCTGTAGTCGCATCTGCAACAGGGCTACAAAAAAAACAATTAAATAAAGAACTTTAGTAGAAACCAACTAGCATACTATCACGAATCCTGCAATCTGATTGGCTAACGTACTCACTATGTATTGAGTGATAGATAGTGAGTAGCGAAAAAGCCGGCATTTTAAACAAAAACATAGCGAAAATCAATAAATATTTGTATAAATTCGAAGGTATAGTATCGTTGACTATTGACTCATAGAAAACTCGAACTCGTAGTCTAATTGTTAAATAGAAATAAGAATTGGTGTCTGGTAGTAAACACGCTCATTGGTGCCTGGTAGTGTTAGAGTACAAACACGCTCATTGGTGCCTGGTAGTGTTAGAGTACAAACACGCTCATTGGTGCCTGGTAGTGTTAGAGTACAAACACGCTCATTGGTGCCAGGTAGTGTTAGAGTACAAACACGCTCATTGGTGCCTGGTAGTGTTAGAGTACAAACACGCTCATTGGTGCCTGGTAGTGTTAGAGTACAAACACGCTCATTGGTGCCAGGTATAGTGTTAGAGTACAAACACGCTCATTGGTGCCAGGTATAGTGTTAGAGTACAAACACGCTCATTGGTGCCTGGTAGTGTTAGAGTACAAACACGCTCATTGGTGCCTGGTAGTGTTAGAGTTCAAACACGCTCATTGGTGCCTGGTAGTGTTAGAGTACAAACACGCTCATTGGTGCCTGGTAGTGTTAGAGTTCAAACACGCTCATTGGTGCCAGGTATAGTGTTAGAGTACAAACACGCTCATTGGTGCCTGGTAGTGTCAGAGTACAAACACGCTCTTTGGTGCCTGGTAGTGTTAGAGTACAAACACGCTCATTGGTGCCTGGTAGTGTTAGAGTACAAACACGCTCATTGGTGCCTGGTAGTGTTAGAGTACAAACACGCTCATTGGTGCCTGGTAGTGTTAGAGTACAAACACGCTCATTGGTGCCTGGTAGTGTTAGAGTACAAACACGCTCATTGGTGCCTGGTAGTGTTAGAGTACAAACACGCTCATTGGTGCCAGGTAGTGTTAGAGTACAAACACGCTCATTGGTGCCAGGTATAGTGTTAGAGTACAAACACGCTCATTGGTGCCTGGTAGTGTTAGAGTACAAACACACTCATTGGTGCCTGGTAGTGTTAGAGTACTATACAAACACACTCATTGGTGCCTGGTAGTGTTAGAGTACAAACACGCTCATTGGTGCCTGGTAGTGTTAGAGTACAAACACGCTCATTGGTGCCTGGTAGTGTTAGAGTACAAACACGCTCATTGGTGCCTGGTAGTGTTAGAGTACAAACACACTCATTGGTGCCTGGTAGTGTTAGAGTACTATACAAACACACTCATTGGTGCCTGGTAGTGTTAGAGTACAAACACGCTCATTGGTGCCTGGTAGTGTTAGAGTACAAACACGCTCTTTGGTGCCTGGTAGTGTTAGAGTACTATACAAACACGCTCTTTGGCTGTTGCAACGGATAGCAACGTTACCACTCCATTTGCAAGACCAGCATGATGTACACGTACCGATACTTGCGCTAGCTCGGGTTACAGTCGTTTTCGTATGAGTGGGAAGTAGTTACGGTACGGTTCGTGCCTGTGCCATGTCCAATCATTCTGATTGGTTAAGCAATGCTTTTGCGTGCTGTGATTGGTTGAATAGATGTCTTCGATTTCGTACCGTAGGTTCCCCCCACTCATATGAAAACACCCAGACCATGGAAAAGTCTCCACAGGAAGAAAGAGCAGATCTAAGGGATTGTGTCGTCGATCAATAATGGTCATGCATTTGATAGGAATATATAGTTTTCTAAAAATAGAACATGACATAAACTGATGTGCCCAGGCCCACTATGAGAGTATCGAGACTTCTGGTGCACGTGTTCGAGGGCACGTGTTAGCCAGTAGCCTATTCGCCGAACAAGTACAGGATGAACTAACCTTGTTCCTCCGAATATCACAGCACTTGCGCCGACCATGCAACAGCAGTGTCTACGTCTAGGGCATGGCCCTTTGCCATAAGTAGGTACTTTATTCCACATATGAGTTGTTGTATCAAGACAGTATGTCTCATTGTAATGCTTCTTCTCTACGCCATTGTAGCCACCGAACATGTAAATGAACTTACCACATAACACTAGAAATTGGACACAGAATATGAAGAATTAATAACAATGTCAAGATAAACTAGAATCGTCTGTTGATAACTGTTGGAAAAAGCAAGGATTTGCAGTAACGCAAGATGATGAATCAGCAGATGAGGCAGGATGTCAAAATTATGACAGTTCCATCATCATCATTGATCGATATCATTGCATCATCATCAGCTAGCGGCGGCAATGACAGCATAATGTTGTAACTCAAGGTTTCGCTTTACCTGTGGTATGGCTGCGTCTTCCAAGTGGAATATCTCCCTTTGTCAAGGCAACATGCCAGGAATTTTTAACTGTTATATGAAACAAACATAATATTGTTTAAAGGCACATGGATAGATAGTCCGAAGTCGCGGCTTAGCTAAGCCGCATCTTATTTTCTCTCGTTTAGCTATTGTTGCAAGCTGGTGCAACAAGTTGTATAGAATAGACTGGACTTCTTACATTCTGCAACACAATTTGCGGAAAAAGGCTTCTGTTTTAGCTCAATCAGTCACACCACAAAACACTCCAGTATTCTCCTAGTAAAGATGACCCTTTACCACAGTACAGTGCACTAGTGAGATTAAAGCTTGTGTCTGTCCTGGCCGCTAAATCCTTATTTGGTCATAAGGGTATTGTTTTTGGAGCTAGTTCAGAATCTAAGTTATTTGATATGAAGAGTAACCAGTAGAAAAAATTATCATATGAGCCGTATTTCCTGACTCACGTGCTCTTACTTAATAAAACCATTGGAAAAACTCATGTGATTGGGTAAAAAGTCATGTGATTGGGTAAAAAGTCATGTGATTGGGTAAAAAGTCATGTGATTGGGTTCGGACGTGATGGCGTGTGCAGAAAAAGCCGTATTTCTCGATTCTTAATAAAACCATTGGAAAAAGTCATGTGATTGGGTTCGGACGTGATGGAGTGTGCCGAAAAAGCCGTATTTCTCGATTCTTAATAAAACCATTGGAAAAAGTCATGTGATGGGGTCCGGACATGATGGAGTGTGCGGAAAAAGCTGTATTTCTCGATCATTGGAAAAAGAGGGTTGGGTGGGTCCAGTATGATAAAATTATTATTGACTGAGTTAGGTCGGGCTGGACAGGAAAAAATATTTGGCTCTTGGCCATGGTCATTCAACATGGACTTTGCGCGGCCATGACCTCTGTACATATTGTATTTACCTGTATCAAATACTGATACTGCATTAGTATAAATCTCTTGGCCAGAATGAAAAGGACCTAGAACATCCCCTATAAATACATCAAAGATTGTATCAGTCATTTAAAATGAAACTATACAGTACTCTATAATGTAGATGTAGATATTTCATTAGGGTCAATAAATACAGTATATACCTCTGCCGCCAAATATGTACATATTGTTACCAACTGCTGTAGCAGTATGGAAGTCCCGCCACATTGCTGGCTTCCCCTGGAATAGAAGTAACACAATTAGGCCAATATCATTGCTAACAAAAGTAGCTTCTGACGTAACCAACATTTAGTCTACATTCGCTTATAGTTGGTTGAGCATTATTGGTCTTTCGTGTGGGAGGTCCTGCTCAGTGGGTTCAGTTCTTGGCTGGACCTTCCCTTCATCTAAAATAACATTGAGAAGGTGCTGTCTTTTTATTATACATTGATTAGACCTTCACGTCCTTGTATCTCAGATATGGATGTTAAACAGTAGGCCCTGTCTCCATGTACATGTACATGTAAAGGTGACAACCATCACTGAATGCCAGCAATGAGGCTGTAGATGTAATACAACCACTAGAACAATGAGTCTAGTTATGAGAGCTGGGCCACCACTTAAACTTACAAAATGTATAAAACTTTATAAATAACTTACCACAACGTTTGCTTGAAACCACGTCATTGATTCCGCATCTAGAAATTCTACTGTATTGGAGAAACACTCTCCCTACAAGACAAAAGATAAAATACATGTACCAATTATGTCGGAATATAATAATGTTTTATAACAATAGGGACATACATTGTACAGTGTATTGCTGAATTCTGAGCAATGTATTATATTTCTATTGACAATAGAAAAAAGCCAGTTGAATGCATGCTGCATGATATTGAAATAAACTTTACACCATACCAGAGATATTCATTAATTGATTGGATAATGCAAAGAAAAAAAAGCCAATTTAGTCAGTGGAAAGCCATTTCAATGTCACACCAAAACACAGTATTCCATGAAGTTATTCAGACACATAAAAAGCCAATTTAGTCAGTGGAAAGCCATTTCAATGTCACCACATGGACACAGTATTCCTTGAAGTTATTCAGACACATAAAAAGCCATTTAGTCAGTAGAAAGCCATTTCAATGTCACACCACATGGACACAGTATTCCATGAAGTTATTCAGACACATAAAAAGCCAATTTAGTCAGTGGAAAGCCATTTCAATGTCACAACATTTGGACACAGTATTCCATGAAGTTATTCAGACACATAAAAAGCCAATTTAGTCAGTAGAAAGCATTTCAATGTCACACCACATGGACACAGTATTCCATGAAGTTATTCAGACACATAAAAAGCCAATTTAGTCAGTGGAAAGCCATTTCAATGTCACAACATTTGGACACAGTATTCCATGAAGTTATTCAGACACATAAAAAGCCAATTTAGTCAGTAGAAAGCATTTCAATGTCACACCACATGGACACAGTATTCCATGAAGTTATTCAGACACATAAAAAGCCAATTTAGTCAGTGGAAAGCCATTTCAATGTCACACCACATGGACACAGTATTCCTTGAAGTTATTCAGACACATAAAAAGCCAATTTAGTCAGTAGAAAGCATTTCAATGTCACACCACATGGACACAGTATTCCATGAAGTTATTCAGACACATAAAAAGCCAATTTAGTCAGTGGAAAGCCATTTCAATGTCACACCACATGGACACAGTATTCCTTGAAGTTATTCAGACACATAAAAAGCCAATTTAGTCAGTAGAAAGCATTTCAATGTCACACCACATGGACACAGTATTCCATGAAGTTATTCAGACACATAAAAAGCCAATTTAGTCAGTGGAAAGCCATTTCAATGTCACACCACATGGACACAGTATTTCCTTGAAGTTATTCAGACACATAAAAAGCCAATTTAGTCAGAGGAAAGCCATTTCAATGTCACACCACATGGACACAGTATTCCTTGAAGTTATTCAGACACATAAAAAGCCAATTTAGTCAGTAGAAAGCATTTCAATGTCACACCACATGGACACAGTATTCCATGAAGTTATTCAGACACATAAAAAGCCAATTTAGTCAGTGGAAAGCCATTTCAATGTCACACCACATGGACACAGTATTCCTTGAAGTTATTCAGACACATAAAAAGCCAATTTAGTCAGTGGAAAGCCATTTCAATGTCACACCACATGGACACAGTATTCCTTGAAGTTATTCAGACACATAAAAAGCCAATTTAGTCAGTGGAAAGCCTCAATGTCACACCACATGGACACAGTATTCCTTGAAGTTATTCAGACACATAAAAAGCCAATTTAGTCAGTAGGAAAGCATTTCAATGTCACACCACATGGACACAGTATTCCATGAAGTTATTCAGACACATAAAAAGCCAATTTAGTCAGTGGAAAGCCTCAATGTCACACCACATGGACACAGTATTCCTTGAAGTTATTCAGACACATAAAAAGCCAATTTAGTCAGTGGAAAGCCATTTCAATGTCACACCACATGGACACAGTATTCCATGAAGTTATTCAGACACATAAAAAGCCAATTTAGTCAGTGGAAAGCCATTTCAATGTCACACCACATGGACACAGTATTCCTTGAAGTTATTCAGACACATAAAAAGCCAATTTAGTCAGTAGAAAGCATTTCAATGTCACACCACATGGACACAGTATTCCATGAAGTTATTCAGACACATAAAAAGCCAATTTAGTCAGTGGAAAGCCATTTCAATGTCACACCACATGGACACAGTATTCCTTGAAGTTATTCAGACACATAAAAAGCCAATTTAGTCAGTAGAAAGCCATTTCAATGTCACACCACATGGACACAGTATTCCATGAAGTTATTCAGACACATAAAAAGCCAATTTAGTCAGTGGAAAGCCATTTCAATGTCACAACATTTGGACACAGTATTCCATGAAGTTATTCAGACACATAAAAAGCCAATTTAGTCAGTAGAAAGCATTTCAATGTCACACCACATGGACACAGTATTCCATGAAGTTATTCAGACACATAAAAAGCCAATTTAGTCAGTGGAAAGCATTTCAATGTCACACCACATGGACACAGTATTCCATGAAGTTATTCAGACACATAAAAAGCCAATTTAGTCAGTGGAAAGCCATTTCAATGTCACACCACATGGACACAGTATTCCTTGAAGTTATTCAGACACATAAAAAGCCAATTTAGTCAGTGAAAAGCCATTTCAATGTCACACCACATGGACACAGTATTCCATGAAGTTATTCAGACACATAAAAAGCCAATTTAGTCAGTAGAAAGCATTTCAATGTCACACCACATGGACACAGTATTCCTTGAAGTTATTCAGACACATAAAAAGCCAATTTAGTCAGTAGAAAGCATTTCAATGTCACACCACATGGACACAGTATTCCATGAAGTTATTCAGACACATAAAAAGCCAATTTAGTCAGTGGAAAGCCATTTCAATGTCACACCACATGGACACAGTATTCCTTGAAGTTATTCAGACACATAAAAAGCCAATTTAGTCAGTGGAAAGCCATTTCAATGTCACACCACATGGACACAGTATTCCTTGAAGTTATTCAGACACATAAAAAGCCAATTTAGTCAGTAGAAAGCATTTCAATGTCACACCACATGGACACAGTATTCCATGAAGTTATTCAGACACATAAAAAGCCAATTTAGTCAGTGGAAAGCCATTTCAATGTCACACCACATGGACACAGTATTCCTTGAAGTTATTCAGACACATAAAAAGCCAATTTAGTCAGTGGAAAGCCATTTCAATGTCACACCACATGGACACAGTATTCCTTGAAGTTATTCAGACACATAAAAAGCCAATTTAGTCAGTGGAAAGCCTCAATGTCACACCACATGGACAGTATTCCTTGAAGTTATTCAGACACATAAAAAGCCAATTTAGTCAGTAGAAAGCATTTCAATGTCACACCACATGGACACAGTATTCCATGAAGTTATTCAGACACATAAAAAGCCAATTTAGTCAGTGGAAAGCCTCAATGTCACACCACATGGACACAGTATTCCTTGAAGTTATTCAGACACATAAAAAGCCAATTTAGTCAGTGGAAAGCCATTTCAATGTCACACCACATGGACACAGTATTCCATGAAGTTATTCAGACACATAAAAAGCCAATTTAGTCAGTGGAAAGCCATTTCAATGTCACACCACATGGACACAGTATTCCTTGAAGTTATTCAGACACATAAAAAAGCTAATTTAGTCAGTAGAAAGCATTTCAATGTCACACCACATGGACACAGTATTCCATGAAGTTATTCAGACACATAAAAAGCCAATTTAGTCAGTGGAAAGCCATTTAATGTCACACCACATGGACACAGTATTCCTTGAAGTTATTCAGACACATAAAAAGCCAATTTAGTCAGTAGAAAGCATTTCAATGTCACACCACATGGACACAGTATTCCATGAAGTTATTCAGACACATAAAAAGCCAATTTAGTCAGTGGAAAGCCATTTCAATGTCACAACATTTGGACACAGTATTCCTTGAAGTTATTCAGACACATAAAAAGCCAATTTAGTCAGTAGAAAGCATTTCAATGTCACACCACATGGACACAGTATTCCATGAAGTTATTCAGACACATAAAAAGCCAATTTAGTCAGTGGAAAGCCATTTCAATGTCACCACATTTGGACACAGTATTCCATGAAGTTATTCAGACACATAAAAAGCCAATTTAGTCAGTAGAAAGCATTTCAATGTCACACCACATGGACACAGTATTCCATGAAGTTATTCAGACACATAAAAAGCCAATTTAGTCAGTGGGAAGCCATTTCAATGTCACAACATTTGGACACAGTATTCCATGAAGTTATTCAGACACATAAAAAGCCAATTTCGTCAGTGGAAAGCCATTTCAATGTCACAACATTTGGACACAGTATTCCATGAAGTTATTCAGACACATAAAAAGCCAATTTAGTCAGTAGAAAGCATTTCAATGTCACACCACATGGACACAGTATTCCATGAAGTTATTCAGACACATAAAAAGCCAATTTAGTCAGTGGAAAGCATTTCAATGTCACACCACATGGACACAGTATTCCATGAAGTTATTCAGACACATAAAAAGCCAATTTAGTCAGTGGAAAGCCATTTCAATGTCACACCACATGGACACAGTATTCCTTGAAGTTATTCAGACACATAAAAAGCCAATTTAGTCAGAGGAAAGCCATTTCAATGTCACACCACATGGACACAGTATTCCATGAAGTTATTCAGACACATAAAAAGCCAATTTAGTCAGTAGAAAGCATTTCAATGTCACACCACATGGACACAGTATTCCTTGAAGTTATTCAGACACATAAAAAGCCAATTTAGTCAGTAGAAAGCATTTCAATGTCACACCACATGGACACAGTATTCCATGAAGTTATTCAGACACATAAAAAGCCAATTTAGTCAGTGGAAAGCCATTTCAATGTCACACCACATGGACACAGTATTCCTTGAAGTTATTCAGACACATAAAAAGCCAATTTAGTCAGAGGAAAGCCATTTCAATGTCACACCACATGGACACAGTATTCCTTGAAGTTATTCAGACACATAAAAAGCCAATTTAGTCAGTAGAAAGCATTTCAATGTCACACCACATGGACACAGTATTCCATGAAGTTATTCAGACACATAAAAAGCCAATTTAGTCAGTGGAAAGCCATTTCAATGTCACACCACATGGACACAGTATTCCTTGAAGTTATTCAGACACATAAAAAGCCAATTTAGTCAGTGGAAAGCCATTTCAATGTCACACCACATGGACACAGTATTCCTTGAAGTTATTCAGACACATAAAAAGCCAATTTAGTCAGTGGAAAGCCTCAATGTCACACCACATGGACACAGTATTCCTTGAAGTTATTCAGACACATAAAAAGCCAATTTAGTCAGTAGAAAGCATTTCAATGTCACACCACATGGACACAGTATTCCATGAAGTTATTCAGACACATAAAAAGCCAATTTAGTCAGTGGAAAGCCTCAATGTCACACCACATGGACACAGTATTCCTTGAAGTTATTCAGACACATAAAAAGCCAATTTAGTCAGTGGAAAGCCATTTCAATGTCACACCACATGGACACAGTATTCCATGAAGTTATTCAGACACATAAAAAGCCAATTTAGTCAGTGGAAAGCCATTTCAATGTCACACCACATGGACACAGTATTCCTTGAAGTTATTCAGACACATAAAAAGCTAATTTAGTCAGTAGAAAGCATTTCAATGTCACACCACATGGACACAGTATTCCATGAAGTTATTCAGACACATAAAAAGCCAATTTAGTCAGTGGAAAGCCATTTCAATGTCACACCACATGGACACAGTATTCCTTGAAGTTATTCAGACACATAAAAAGCCAATTTAGTCAGTAGAAAGCCATTTCAATGTCACACCACATGGACACAGTATTCCATGAAGTTATTCAGACACATAAAAAGCCAATTTAGTCAGTGGAAAGCCATTTCAATGTCACAACATTTGGACACAGTATTCCTTGAAGTTATTCAGACACATAAAAAGCCAATTTAGTCAGTAGAAAGCATTTCAATGTCACACCACATGGACACAGTATTCCATGAAGTTATTCAGACACATAAAAAGCCAATTTAGTCAGTGGAAAGCCATTTCAATGTCACCACATTTGGACACAGTATTCCATGAAGTTATTCAGACACATAAAAAGCCAATTTAGTCAGTAGAAAGCATTTCAATGTCACACCACATGGACACAGTATTCCATGAAGTTATTCAGACACATAAAAAGCCAATTTTAGTCAGTGGGAAGCCATTTCAATGTCACAACATTTGGACACAGTATTCCATGAAGTTATTCAGACACATAAAAAGCCAATTTCGTCAGTGGAAAGCCATTTCAATGTCACAACATTTGGACACAGTATTCCTTGAAGTTATTCAGACACATAAAAAGCCAATTTAGTCAGTGGAAAGCCATTTCAATGTCACACCACATGGACACAGTATTCCATGAAGTTATTCAGACACATAAAAAGCCAATTTAGTCAGTGGAAAGCCATTTCAATGTCACCACATTTGGACACAGTATTCCATGAAATAATTCAGACACATAAAAAGCCAATTTAGTCAGTAGAAAGCATTTCAATGTCACACCACATGGACACAGTATTCCATGAAGTTATTCAGACACATAAAAAGCCAATTTAGTCAGTGGAAAGCCATTTCAATGTCACAACATTTGGACACAGTATTCCATGAAGTTATTCAGACACATAAAAAGCCAATTTCGTCAGTAGGAAAGCCATTTCAATGTCACACCACATGGACACAGTATTCCTTGAAGTTATTCAGACACATAAAAAGCCAATTTAGTCAGAGGAAAGCCATTTCAATGTCACACCACATGGACACAGTATTCCTTGAAGTTATTCAGACACATAAAAAGCCAATTTAGTCAGTAGAAAGCATTTCAATGTCACACCACATGGACACAGTATTCCATGAAGTTATTCAGACACATAAAAAGCCAATTTAGTCAGTAGAAAGCCATTTCAATGTCACACCACATGGACACAGTATTCCTTGAAGTTATTCAGACACATAAAAAGCCAATTTAGTCAGAGGAAAGCCATTTCAATGTCACACCACATGGACACAGTATTCCTTGAAGTTATTCAGACACATAAAAAGCCAATTTAGTCAGTGGAAAGCCTCAATGTCACACCACATGGACACAGTATTCCTTGAAGTTATTCAGACACATAAAAAGCCAATTTAGTCAGTAGAAAGCATTTCAATGTCACACCACATGGACACAGTATTCCATGAAGTTATTCAGACACATAAAAAGCCAATTTAGTCAGTGGAAAGCCTCAATGTCACACCACATGGACACAGTATTCCTTGAAGTTATTCAGACACATAAAAAGCCAATTTAGTCAGTGGAAAGCCATTTCAATGTCACACCACATGGACACAGTATTCCATGAAGTTATTCAGACACATAAAAAGCCAATTTAGTCAGTGGAAAGCCATTTCAATGTCACACCACATGGACACAGTATTCCTTGAAGTTATTCAGACACATAAAAAGCTAATTTAGTCAGTAGAAAGCATTTCAATGTCACACCACATGGACACAGTATTCCATGAAGTTATTCAGACACATAAAAAGCCAATTTAGTCAGTGGAAAGCCATTTCAATGTCACACCACATGGACACAGTATTCCTTGAAGTTATTCAGACACATAAAAAGCCAATTTAGTCAGTAGAAAGCATTTCAATGTCACACCACACATGGACACAGTATTCCATGAAGTTATTCAGACACATAAAAAGCCAATTTAGTCAGTGGAAAGCCATTTCAATGTCACAACATTTGGACACAGTATTCCTTGAAGTTATTCAGACACATAAAAAAGCCAATTTAGTCAGTAGAAAGCATTTCAATGTCACACCACATGGACACAGTATTCCATGAAGTTATTCAGACACATAAAAAGCCAATTTAGTCAGTGGAAAGCCATTCAAATGTCACCACATTTGGACACAGTATTCCATGAAGTTATTCAGACACATAAAAAAGCCAATTTAGTCAGTAGAAAGCATTTCAATGTCACACCACATGGACACAGTATTCCATGAAGTTATTCAGACACATAAAAAGCCAATTTAGTCAGTGGGAAGCCATTTCAATGTCACAACATTTGGACACAGTATTCCATGAAGTTATTCAGACACATAAAAAGCCAATTTCGTCAGTGGAAAGCCATTTCAATGTCACAACATTTGGACACAGTATTCCATGAAGTTATTCAGACACATAAAAAGCCAATTTAGTCAGTAGAAAGCATTTCAATGTCACACCACATGGACACAGTATTCCATGAAGTTATTCAGACACATAAAAAGCCAATTTAGTCAGTGGAAAGCATTTCAATGTCACACCACATGGACACAGTATTCCATGAAGTTATTCAGACACATAAAAAGCCAATTTAGTCAGTGGAAAGCCATTTCAATGTCACACCACATGGACACAGTATTCCTTGAAGTTATTCAGACACATAAAAAAGCCAATTTAGTCAGAGGAAAGCCATTTCAATGTCACACCACATGGACACAGTATTCCATGAAGTTATTCAGACACATAAAAAGCCAATTTAGTCAGTAGAAAGCATTTCAATGTCACACCACATGGACACAGTATTCCTTGAAGTTATTCAGACACATAAAAAGCCAATTTAGTCAGTAGAAAGCATTTCAATGTCACACCACATGGACACAGTATTCATGAAGTTATTCAGACACATAAAAAGCCAATTTAGTCAGTGGAAAGCCATTTCAATGTCACACCACATGGACACAGTATTCCTTGAAGTTATTCAGACACATAAAAAGCCAATTTAGTCAGAGGAAAGCCATTTCAATGTCACACCACATGGACACAGTATTCCTTGAAGTTATTCAGACACATAAAAAGCCAATTTAGTCAGTAGAAAGCATTTCAATGTCACACCACATGGACACAGTATTCCATGAAGTTATTCAGACACATAAAAAGCCAATTTAGTCAGTGGAAAGCCATTTCAATGTCACACCACATGGACACAGTATTCCTTGAAGTTATTCAGACACATAAAAAGCCAATTTAGTCAGTGGAAAGCCATTTCAATGTCACACCACATGGACACAGTATTCCTTGAAGTTATTCAGACACATAAAAAGCCAATTTAGTCAGTGGAAAGCCTCAATGTCACACCACATGGACACAGTATTCCTTGAAGTTATTCAGACACATAAAAAGCCAATTTAGTCAGTAGAAAGCATTTCAATGTCACACCACATGGACACAGTATTCCATGAAGTTATTCAGACACATAAAAAGCCAATTTAGTCAGTGGAAAGCCTCAATGTCACACCACATGGACACAGTATTCCTTGAAGTTATTCAGACACATAAAAAGCCAATTTAGTCAGTGGAAAGCCATTTCAATGTCACACCACATGGACACAGTATTCCATGAAGTTATTCAGACACATAAAAAGCCAATTTAGTCAGTGGAAAGCCATTTCAATGTCACACCACATGGACACAGTATTCCTTGAAGTTATTCAGACACATAAAAAGCTAATTTAGTCAGTAGAAAGCATTTCAATGTCACACCACATGGACACAGTATTCCATGAAGTTATTCAGACACATAAAAAGCCAATTTAGTCAGTGGAAAGCCATTTCAATGTCACACCACATGGACACAGTATTCCTTGAAGTTATTCAGACACATAAAAAGCCAATTTAGTCAGTAGAAAGCATTTCAATGTCACACCACATGGACACAGTATTCCATGAAGTTATTCAGACACATAAAAAGCCAATTTAGTCAGTGGAAAGCCATTTCAATGTCACAACATTTGGACACAGTATTCCTTGAAGTTATTCAGACACATAAAAAGCCAATTTAGTCAGTAGAAAGCATTTCAATGTCACACCACATGGACACAGTATTCCATGAAGTTATTCAGACACATAAAAAGCCAATTTAGTCAGTGGAAAGCCATTTCAATGTCACCACATTTGGACACAGTATTCCATGAAGTTATTCAGACACATAAAAAGCCAATTTAGTCAGTAGAAAGCATTTCAATGTCACACCACATGGACACAGTATTCCATGAAGTTATTCAGACACATAAAAAGCCAATTTAGTCAGTGGGAAGCCATTTCAATGTCACAACATTTGGACACAGTATTCCATGAAGTTATTCAGACACATAAAAAGCCAATTTCGTCCAGTGGAAAGCCATTTCAATGTCACAACATTTGGACACAGTATTCCTGAAGTTATTCAGACATATAAAAAGCCAATTTAGTCAGTGGAAAGCCATTTCAATGTCACACCACATGGACACAGTATTCCATGAAGTTATTCAGACACATAAAAAGCCAATTTAGTCAGTGGAAAGCCATTTCAATGTCACCACATTTGGACACAGTATTCCATGAAATAATTCAGACACATAAAAAGCCAATTTAGTCAGTAGAAAGCATTTCAATGTCACACCACATGGACACAGTATTCCATGAAGTTATTCAGACACATAAAAAGCCAATTTAGTCAGTGGAAAGCCATTTCAATGTCACAACATTTGGACACAGTATTCCATGAAGTTATTCAGACACATAAAAAGCCAATTTCGTCAGTAGAAAGCCATTTCAATGTCACACCACGTGTACACAGTATTCCATGAAGTTATTCAGACACATAAAAAGCCAATTTAGTCAGTAGAAAGCCATGTCAATGTCACACCACGTGGACACAGTATTCCATGAAGTTATTCAGACACATAAAAAGCCAATTTAGTCAGTGGAAAGCCATTTCAATGTCACACCACATGGACACTGTATTAGCCACTTTCGAAACGAGTAAAGGACTGGGAGTGAGTTTTTATAATTAATCTAATTAAGAAATGAACCCTATCACAAGAAAGAGCATATCAGAATTAGTAAGTTTCAGAAGTTTGATAGGGTTTGGACAAGTAGCAAATTAATGAACTGCAGACATTCAAAAACTGCAAAGAAATGTATGCTTGTCCCCTGTAACCATACATTTCCAGTCTTTGTAAATTTTAAGATGTTTGGAAAGCTGTTACTCGTTCAATATCTAACTAAACCTATCGAAACTTTGTAAACTTACTAATTCTGACATGCTCTTTCTTGTGATGGGGTTCATTTCTTAATTAGATTAATTCTAAAAACTCGTTCCCAGTCCTTTACTCGTTTCCAAAGTGGCTAATTCCATTCAGACACATAAAAAGCCAATTTAGTATCAGGAAATGAATTACCTCCTCTTCATATCCACCAAATATATACATTCTATGTCCAACAACACATGCTGTGTGTCCATCTCTTGCTGCTGGGGGGTATCCATGGGTCTTGGGATTTGACCAGGTTAATGCCTCTGTATACACATGTACATCACATATCATATTAATTACCAATACAATTAAATAAGTATAAAATAATGATAGTCAACATCACATGTTGTAGTTCAATATTGGAGAAAAGAAGAAGTTGCTGAGACCCTCTGAGTCCAACTAGTCTTGAAATTCAAAATTCTGAGATGCATCTTTACAGGTTTGTACCCATAGATCTGGCTATACTCTCTCTATGTATTTAGAGTTGAAAAGAATGAATTCGGAGAGGAGCTAGAAAAGCGAACCTCTGGTGTCATGCCTAGCTACATTTGTAGCAACCTCACTTCCATGCCTCAGACTAAGAGGTTGTCAAGGTGTATCACCAGAGGTTCACTTCTCTATCCTCTTGTCGCCTTGAAACTCCTAAATACATACAATGTAGCTGAGTAGTAGAACGTCTGGAACCCAGAATATACATTTACTGATATTTCATTTGAGATTTTAAAAGATTTACTTACACTTATTGCAAGGACAAGTTTCAACTGTATAATAAAATGTTATAACTTCAAAAAAAAAAAAAAAAAACACAAAGGCCATTACAGAAGTTACAACTGATGTTACTGTAAATGTACCCGTACCTGTATCAAAGCAGTAGAGTGTGTTACATGCGCCATACTTGTCATTTCGTCCACCAAATATAAAAGCTGATTCATAGATTAGAGTAGCACTGTGCCCATATCTCATGTACGGCACAGAGTTATAATTATTGTCTGTTTTTTTAACAGTCGGAAGCTTGGTCCATCGGCTTGTCACTACAAAATTTAATCAGTCAATAAATTTAACTACAATCAATAAATAATTCACAGGAGCAGAGTATCATAGAAGAAAAATAACCAATGTATCACCCAGGTATCAGTAGTACATGTATTTTAATACATCAATGTATTTGTTCAGGCGTTAACAAGAAAGATCGATCGAACGTCCAGGCTTGGGAATGGAGATGGTCACATGGACTGAGGTAAGTGGATTAGGCCTACATGTATTAGCCATTGCGAGGTTGTGGAAAGGACTGGGACCGAGTGCAAAAATTAATGTAATTACAAAATGAACCTCATCACAAGAAAGATAACATTGAAATTAGTAAGTTTACCGAGTTTGAGCATGTTTGGGTGAATACTAACAGAATAATAGACATTTAAAAGTCGTAAAAATAAGAGAGAATGTATGGGCTTTAGAGACGGCGTCCCCCAAAACCATACATTCTCTCTTATTTTTATGATTTTTTGAAAGCTTGCTATTCAGTTAGTATTGATCCAAACACTCTCAAACTTGGTAAACTTACTAACTTTGGTGTGATCTTTCTTGTGATGGGGTTCATTTCTTAATCAAATTAATAGTTCTACTCTCGGTCCCAGTCCCTTTCGCAACCTTGGAATGGCTAATTTGGACATGTCCAAAGTGAACACACGTACAGGTACTTACTTGCCTATCCCCCCACTGGTACTTATATACACTCATTTTATGCCACAGTGTTGTCACATTTCAGACCATTGCCATGAGTATGATGTATTTTCTTTCTTGTTAACGCATAACCAAATACAGTGATATGAAAATCATTTTAACATTGAGGCAAAGCGGAAAAGGTCTATAATGGCCTGGCTTAAGGATTGTCATATGCAAATTTGAGTAATGATAATGGCAGTTTGACTTTTAAAAATATCATTCTAAACACATGTAATTTCTATAATCATTGCTCAAGCCAGCTTTGTCGATATTTGTTGATCAATTTTTTTACTTTCTATACCACTCAAGCCAAACGACGCCGAGTAAGCATTTTTGGTTTACCGTATGAAAGGAAAACGTAATTTTGTAATTAAAAATAGATATCTAAAAACGCACTGCAATCGTGTATGCAAATTGCACAAAACAACACACAAACCGTTTTAGTGAGGTTTGGAAGTTGACTATAGTCTTGTATTCAAAATAATATTATTATAGTCCTCTTATACACTATGCTTTTCAGTATAGACATTTTCATCAGAATAAAAAATCAGGAAGATTGAATTTTTTTTCGGATAATAATACATTTAAAGTTGCTTGGTATATAGGGCACAGCAAATGTGAAGTCCAACCTGCTTGTTGTGGTTTCAGGCCGGATTTGAAAGAAGTCAATGCGCATGGATTAGACTCTAGTGCTCACTGAATGATTCTTCGAAAATTCAAATATACAGAAAAACAAAACCGTGGGATGAATCAAGAATCGAGCTGTTTTGAAATATAGTTTATACTCGGTGGAGAATAAGCTAGAATAAAGTTAATTGGAACATTCAAAGTTCGTTGTGAGTTTTAATAGAGCGATTGTGTTGGGTTCCAATCATTCTATTGATATATGCATAAACAAACTATCGAACGATCTATCGAACAACATGCAATAAATCAGTCTGTATTTCGCTTGAAACTAGCTACATGTAAGTTTCCAAACACAATCTATCAAGTGCATATAAATCACTCGTAAACAAGCCCTCGGGATACTGCACACGCACTTTCACGGGCTCTAACAATTCAAGCGAGTCAATCAAACTCGTAAAATAAAGACTAAATTCTGTGAACAGGATAATAAACTCACCTATGTCAAAGATGTGGACGTCTATTTTATCTATCTTGTCGTAATCTTCCCCAGTACAATAGCCCCCGAAACTAAATATGAACCTTTCTCGAACCGATACAGCAGCGTGGTTGACTCTTCTTGGACCACCTTCTACATGTTGTATCCAGTGAAGAGCCATGTTATAACTTCTAGAAAAGGTCACGACTCCATACTGCAGCCTTGTAGAGGAATGGTTGCCGTGAAAGGAACTCTTTTATATAGAATCGAACGGATCATTCTCGTACTCAGAGCCCTGAAAACTCGATTTTCCCAATGACGAGAGGGCCCTGGATACGAGAATGTGGGAACCCTGAAATTTTATTAACAATGGTGATCGTATTTGATTGGTCCAGTATGGGATACACAAAGATTCAAACTTGCAAATTTTAAAAATAGACATTTGGAGGCCTTTTACGATGAAAACATTTATTTCAATAAATTTGTTTATTGTGTCTTATTTTATCATCCTGCAAAGTTTCAGCTCGATCCGAGGCCTATTTACGAAGATTTTCACAATCCCCTCCACATGAATATATGTGGAAGAAAATTAAATGAAACATACATTTAACCATGGAGATCATCGTATCCTTCGTTAGAAAATTAGAAAAATAACTTTGAAGCTTTAAGATTGAGACATTTAAGAAGTTCTGGGTTATAAATTTAATGTCCAAGTATATTAATGTGTCAATTTCTAAATTCATGAACCATTGTACACCATCATTCATCATCATCAACCATCATTGACCATCATTAACATCAATGACCATCATTAACCATCATTGACCATCATTGACCATCATTAACCATCATTAAGCATCGACCATCATCAACCATCATCAACCATCATCAACCATCATCAACCATCATCATCATCATTGACCATCATCATCATTGACCATCATCAACCATCATCATCATCATTGACCATCATCAACCATCATCATCATCATTGACCATCATCATCATTGACCATCATTAACCATCATTAACCATCATCAACCATCATCAACCATCATCAACCATCATCATCATCATTGACCATCATCATCATTGACCATCATCATCATCATTGACCATCATCAACCATCATCATCATCATTGACCATCATCATCATTGACCATCATCATCATCATTGACCATCATCAACCATCATCATCATCATTGACCATCATCATCATTGACCATCATCATCATTGACCATCATTAACCATCATTAACCATCATCAACCATCATCAACCATCATCATCATCATTGACCATCATCATCATTGACCATCATCAACCATCATCATCATCATTGACCATCATCAACCATCATCATCATCATTGACCATCATCATCATTGACCATCATTGACCATCATCAACCATCATCAACCATCATCAACCATCATCATCATCATCATCATTGACCATCATCATCATTGACCATCATCAACCATCATCATCATCATTGACCATCATCATCATTGACCATCATCAACCATCATCATCATCATTGACCATCATCATCATTGACCATCATTACCATCATTAACCATCATCATTGACCATCATTAACCATCATTAACCATCATTGACCATCATTGACCATCATTGACCATCATCATCATTGACCATCATTGACCATCATCATCATCATCATCATCATCATTGACCATCATTGACCATCATTAACCATCATTGACCATCATTGACCATCATCATTGACCATCATCAACCATCATCATCATCATTGATCATCATCATCATTGACCATCATTAACCATCATCATTGACCATCATTAACCATCATTAACCATCATTATGGTTGTTATTATTATATTATTTTCTATATCATATTATTATTATCATATATATTATTATATTATCAATCATTAAAGCGCTATTGAATACCATCAAATCGCTATATCAATAAATGATATTATTAATCATCATTACCATCATCAACCATCATTGACCATCATTGACCATCATTGACCATCATCAACCATCATTGACCATCATTGACCATCATTGACCATCATCGACCATCATTGACCATCATTGACCATCATCAACCATCATTGACCATCATCATTGACCATCATTGACCATCATCGACCATCATTGACCATCATTGACCATCATTGACCATCATTGACCATCATCGACCATCATCGACCATCATTGACCATCATCATTAACCATCATCATTAACATCGACCATCATCAACCATCATCAACCATCATTGACCATCATTGACCATCATCGACCATCATCGACCATCATTGACCATCATCGACCATCATCGACCATCATTGACCATCATTGACCATCATCGACCATCATCGACCATCATTGACCATCATTGACCATCATTGACCATCATCGACCATCATCGACCATCATTGACCATCATTGACCATCATTGACCATCATTGACCATCATTGACCATCATTGACCATCATTGACCATCATTGACCATCATTGACCATCATTGACCATCATTGACCATCATTGACCATCATATTATTGATGCCTGGTGAAACAAGTGTTAGGGGGTTCTTGAAAAGTCTTTGACGTGGAAAACAGGGCCCTGAAAAAAAATTATTAGCAGGTAATTTCTCATCAGTCACCCCCCCCCCCCCCCCCCCCACAATATTTTGTGAATGCTCCCTAAAACTTTATTTGGTGAATTAAATACAGAGCCCACGGAGTGCATGTCATGCAATTTCACCTCACTTTTTAAGCCCTCCACTTTTGGATGACTTTTTCGACGTCCATTTTTGGAGGACCATTTTTTTCACTGACTTTCACGTGCACGTGATCATGGTCACTATATATCAAGATGGCGGACGGTGATGCGTTCAGTCTGCACAGAGTCCATTCCGTGTAATCCCAAAAACACAACTCGGATCTTAGAGTAGCTTAATTATATGTCTAAATGAAAGTATTGCTCGATCAAACCGCTTCGTTCATCGATATTTATAAAGAAAGGTTAGAGAAGGCGGAGCAAACTACACAGAACCATAAACAAGTGGACGGCCATTCCTGTAAAGTCACGTGACCTCAAAGTAAAATAACAAAATCGTCCAAAATGGACGTCCAAAAATAGTCGTCCAAACAGACGAGCCAGTCATTACTTACCGTGGAAAGGGAAGTAACCGGAAAAGCGCAAAACCGGACCGGAAAGCGCTCGATGCGTGACTCGGTAGAACATATGCTTTCACAAACTCAGCGAATCGTAAAATAAACTATTTATTGTGGAGCCATTATAATTGATACATTAAAGCCATTTCGATGTCAATTCCGTGTCCATGTTCTTCTTTATAAATGACCAACTTCAGCATTTCGCATTACTTCAGTGAACTCAGTTTGAATATATAAATGAGTTAGAGACTTTAAGGTACCAGAGGACCTTATTTAGAATCTGCATTTATTCAGCTTTAAGAAAATGTTATACTGTTATACATGTTGGACGAGTGGTTAGCGCGCTACGCGGCTTTCAGTGAACAGTGGTCACAAAGGTCCCCTGGTACTTTAAGTTCGTGCTTTGCCGGCAAATACACGCACTTTCAGACCGGAACAAATACACGCACTTTCAGACTGTACAATGTGAACTCGAAATTTCTTCATACTGCACTCGGCTACGCCTCGTTCATTGTACGGTCAGCGCGTGCGTGTAAAATAATCTAAAGAGAGTGGTACAAATAAATAAAGTTGTTGTTGTTGGTTATGCGCGCGCATCGAAGCGTGACTAAACAATGTTTGGAAGAAGTGTAAACATAGGCAAGAACTAATTAACAATTAGACAGACTACGAGTTCGAGTTTTTCGAGTCAGGATTCGTGATAATAGGGAGCTTAAGCAGCACACGTTTTTGTCAATACGGACGGCGCGCGCACTGACGAATAATGTTCGAAAATTTCGACCGTTGACGTCCGTGACGGCAATCTATGACGAAGCACTTGACCTATGTTTTACGTCGTAGATTGCCGTCACAGGGACGTCAACGTTCGCGCGTTTATTAGTGCGCGCGCCGTCCGTGAAAAGTAGTTCGAAAATCAACACTTCGTAGATTTACTGAAAAAATAGCTCGAAGACCTGTCTTCATTTTTTGATATTTTCTAGCTTTAGTTGACCTAGACCTACAGTGGAAAAATCAGGATAGGTCACCGACTTAGATTTTTAGATAATCGCCGTTGAATATCATGCGCAGGAAAGATGCGCACGAATGCACGATCGCATTACCTTAAGCTCTCTAATATATGCTAGCAGGAGCCCATAAGTAGGAGCCTCCATCTACCGTACTGGGTTTGTGAGACGACCTGTGACCGGATCAGGCTATTTTTAGAACACATTTTCCCGCGAACTAATCATCAATCAATAGGAATCCCCCATGGGAATTAAACAGAGCCAATCAGCATCAATGAGGTAGATGATTTGTGTTTATTTGTGATGAACAAAGTGGCGGACGAAGAAATTGGCGAAATTGAAGAAACTGAAAGTGAAGAGAGCGAAAATGATAGTGATAGTTACAGTGACTCTTTTGCAGAGTTTAGTACTTCATCGGAAAGTGACCAAGAGTCTTCAAGTTCGTGTTCTGTTTCTCAAGGAACTAAAAAAACATCAAATAGTAAACCTGCCAAGCCAAAAGCTAGAAACTCCGTAACAAAGCCGAAATCAAAAATCCCTGGTGTTAAAATTTCGCGGCAAAACTGGTGTTCTAAAAATAGCCTGATCCGGTCACAGGTCGTCTCACGAATACATCCCAGATGGAGGCTCCTACTTATGGGCTCCTGATGCTAGTTGGTTTCTACTAAAGTTCAATAGTTGATGAACATCTGTGATACATTTATTTTTTTACTACGAACAATCATAAACACCAAATAACACATGTTTTGCGAAGCTTCTGTTCTGAGGCATCGCAAATTAATCGCAAAATGCAAAGGAATTAAATAAATATACTTATTGTTTTAGACTTGGTACCTCTTAGAGGTGAAAATTATTTCATGCCACGCCCACTTGCAAGAGACTCGGGTACCTTTTTGGGGGCATTTTCAACCTTTCCGACGACCATCCCCACCACTTTATATATGGGAGTATAAGAATATATAAGAATATAAGTTTTTCTATAAACTTTATCAAAAAGTTTTTCTATAACCATAATCTATAAGTTTTTCTATATTTATCCTATATTGAACATGAAGAAAGCAAACGCTCACATTCAATATATTTTTCGCAACATTTTATATATTTTTCAATATATTTTTCGCAACATTCGCAACAACTGTCAGTTAGGCAAGAACAATACTGATGGAACCTGTGTATGTCTTTTCACGCACAACAATGAACCTGAAATTACTGTATTTTCCCATCGTAAACAATATGTTTGTTCCAATAGTTGTTTGTGGGTTGGTATTGACATTTTTGTAGTTATATGAGTTTCCTCAACCCAAATTTATTGATAAACCAAGCTTTCGAGCTAATAGCCCATCATCAGGGTTAGAATAGTCAATCTTCAGTTACAATCAGCTGTTACAAACAAAAAACGCGTGTACAAATACATGCGCGCGCATAAGTAGCGCGTGCTAATCATTTGCACAGACAAATAGAATGTAAACAATTACAGATAATTAAATAAAATAAATAACATAATAGAAAAAATAAAAAATACTACAATGAGTTACATGATAAAACACAAATTACAAGCTAACATTAACATTTGTTAATCAATGGAAGATAATTGTACTTTGGAAGAATTCTACCGCTATCTCTATTGGTGATCGAATTTGTGTTTTATCAGGTAACTCATTGTAGTATTTTTTATTTTTTCTATTATGTTATTTATTTTATTTACTTATCTGTAATTGTTTACATTCTATTTGTCTGTGCATATGATTAGCACGCGCTACTTATGCGCGCGCATGTATTTGTACACGCGTTTTTTGTTTGTAACAGCTGATTGTAACTGAAGATTGACTATTCTAACCCTGATGATGGGCTATTAGCCCGAAAGCTTGGTTTATCAATAAATTTGGGTTGAGGAAACTCATATAACTACAAATATGTTTGTTATTTCGAATATAGACTGGACAGTAAAGAATTAATGCATAGGGTGGATAAATGACTGGTCGTTGGAAAATTTGAATTACACCACTACGGGAGACCAATATGGGCGTGGCTTAAGCTTTATTTAACTCCTAAAAGATACCATTCTAAAACAGACAGCTGTAGTCACTTTAATGACGGCGCGTTGTTTATTGTGTCGCGTGCAACCCTAAGTGATACCAAAAACCGTAATTTACACCCCTAAAAGAGACGACGATCATCTTTCACATCTGCGTCCCCCCGGGAGTATAACACTGGAAAACTTACTTCATAATTTCTGCATACTTCACGAATAGAACATTCGCTAGTAAAATAATTATAACATATTCTTTAAAAGCTCAATTAGAACCGGTTTTGTCGTCAGTCAGCTATCGATCTCGGCATTCTAAAACCTATAGATAGCAAGCGAATCAACGGCGAAAACCCAATCGAGTGCAGATGCTTTTTCGAGACGGAATACCATTAAAGTGCATGTTCAGTAAAATCTATAAAAACTGCTGCCATATCCAAAGCTATTACGTGAACAGTCATTCAATATCCGGCTATCTCGCATTTCCTGTACATTCATCAGCAATTACTTACTTCAGATCCAATTCAATTCCTTTTTCCGGATGAACAATCCCGCCATATGACAAAAAATCCGAGTAGTCTGTATACTAATTCCCTTACCGTCAGAAAGTCCAAAACGTTAATAATAATAAAAAAAACGAAAATAATAGTTGAAAAGTTAGCCGGTGTTAAACGGCAACTGTAGAGAATCACTACCTTTGTGGTAGAACCCAGACTGAGACCATTATTGCTGGTGTGCCCCAGGGCTCAATACTCGGCCCTCTTCTATATTTGTAATCCATGTTAATGATCTCCCAAATGTCGTTTGTCAATGCAGCATACTGATGTATGCGGACGATACTGTTGTATTTTGCTCTGGATCAACTGAGCTTGAATTAATCGGATCGTGGCTTGGTGACAACAGCCTGTTTCTGAATGCTACTAAGACTGAATCAATGTTATTCGGAACTCATGCTAAACTTTCGCAAGTTTTAGATTTTAAAATAATGATCAATGGTCGCTTTATTAAGCGTGTATTTGAATTTAAATACCTTGGAATCGTATTTGATGAATGCATTTCTTGGAATTCACATGTACAATATTTATTGTCTAGAGCTGGCAAGAGGCTGGGAATGTTAGGGCGTATTAGAAATCATTTAACGTCCCACTGCATGTGCGAATATCATTTATACATCCTTTATTCGTCCTGTTGTTGAATACTGTGACACTGTTTGGGGGGTGTTGTAGAATAGGAAATGCTACTTTTTTAGAGAAATTCCAGCGGCATGCTGCTAGGATAGTTACCCAAACATACGAGAGTGATAGAGCTTTAGATTCAGTTAGGTGACTCCGTTATAATTCTCGGCGCACTTGTCTATGACAAACTTTGGGTCATAACTTCCTCTGCTTTTATGCAATTGCCATAAAACATTGGCAACTGTTAGAGCTATCATTCACCTATAATACAATATAATTCGATTGCACTGCAGAACATTTTAAAAAAAATATTAGAACTTAAGTAAACTCATTGTTTTGGATAAAATTGGATATTGCGAAAAATCTGTCCGTTTTTTTTGGCTGAAAGTTTTGGAATCACTTTAGATTGACATAATTCATAACCTGAGCAAGTTTTAGCAAAATCGTTGGAGCTAAAGCACGGCGGCATGATAATTTCAGTGCTTAATTTTGGTGGCCTTCATGCGGCCGTGCTTTAGCTCCAACGATTTTTCTAAAACTTGGTCAGGTCTATGAATTATGTCAATCTAAAGTGATTCCAAAACATTCAGCCAAAAAAAACGGACAGATTTTTCGCAATCACCAATTTTATCCAAAACATTGACTTTACTTAAGTTCTAATATTTTTTTTCTTAATGTTCTGCAGTGCAATCGAATTATATTGTCTTATAGATGAATGATAGCTCTAATAGTTGCCAAGGTTTTATGGCAATTACATAAAAGCAGAGGAAGTTATGACCCAAAGTTTGTCATATGTATTTAAACTTGTTAGAAAATGTATTAATGGCTGTTGCCCGCAATTTTTTAAACATTATTTTACATTTAATAACGCTGTACATAGTAGAATTACCAGACAAAGTAATATGCTACATTTACCACGGGTTAGAACAGAAATGGCTAAGAAATCTTTTTATTATTATGGATGCATCATTTTACATACATATATTGTAGATTATATGTAGATTATTGTAGATTATATATATACATTGTAAATATTGCTAATATTATTATTATTATTATTATTTTTTTTTCCGATCTATTTATTGTATATTGTATATGTGTCGCAGGGTTCCTTTTGATATCAGAGGCTACTAGCCACTGACTGGACTACCCTGCTGTTTTATTTGAGTTTAAATAAAGGTGTCTATCTATCTATCTATCATTTCACTTCTAATCCAATTTTACGTGTGTGTGTGTGTTGTTGTTTTTTTTTGGTGTGTGCATGTGTGAGTGTGTGTTTGTCGTTTCAGTTCCTGTGGTTGAACTGTCAAACAGGTGAAGTCTTGAAGCCGTCAAAAACCACTGAGATCCCGCTACGATTTTCGGGGCCGATGTCCGTTGACTGAGAAAATAGCTTATGATAGAGAATCATCAGTCGTCAAAATACAAGTACAGTGTTTTAATAGCCTGATAATATAGAAAGCGCACTCGCGGCGCCGAGTATAGTCGAGAAATACCTAGAGTAACCGATCAAAGGCTTCAACATGACAGTATAAGCTCAACGGTATTCAGTTTTAACCAATCAAGTTTTCAAAAACAAATGATTGCCGTTGTTGTTTTTCAGTTCTGTTCGGGTACTTTTGTTCGTATAGATCTGCATCCTGTAGTTCTATTTTCCGATATGTTCGCGTCAGTTATATTTATTCCGTTGCCGGCAGTCCGATCTATTTCTAGAGTTTCGTTGCTTGTCTAACTAATCCTGCTGCCTCAAATGATTTCCCATTTCAAACCTCGAGGCATCAACATGTTCAAATTATTTCCGCGAGAACACCTTTATCGATAATAGACATGTGCATATCTCTTCAGCTTTGTTTGAGAAGTGATACAATCAGCCAATGGAGTACGTAGCCTTATGTTTTCGTTAGTAAACATTTTACGCTTTCGTGTTTTGCCAAACTATACGAGCTAGTCAAAGTACTTACCGCCGTTTACTTAGTTATAAATATTGTTTTTTTTTCAAAGGTCATCTGACCAAATTAAGACGATTTCGGTACAGTGTAAAAAAAATGAGTGTACTTCAACATATGAATATACAATGAAAGAAAAGTGATCAGACATTGCAATTGAAATACGTGCAAATGATTTGGCCTTTTTTGTTTCGTTTGATCACTCAAAACAGATCAGTTTTAACTAGATACAATTCCGAACTGAAGGTCTGTGAAATTACTCGGTCTTAGCTTTGTAATCGAATGCAAAAAATAAACATTTGATTTTTCGACTTTATGACAATTCATTTTTTTCGCTTTTCCTACATTGAGAACACAAATTAATGCTCCCTGGATGTTTATATAGAATAGGCAAAGACGATGACATATAGCCGCCACTCTGCCGACTCTTGAACTAGCTTGAGTAATCATAACAAGATCGCGCCGGCTGCATATAAATGACTTGATCGGCAGAATAATCTAAACCAAGAGAAAATGTTCAATTCTTGCCATCTTTGAATAATATATCGTAGATTAGTAATAGTTTAGATATATGGATATACAGTGATTTTACGTAGACTTTCAGGCTGAGAAACTCAGTATAAACTATAGCTAGTAACCTTGTGTTTAAAAAAAATAAAGTAAAACAAGGAAGCCGTGATGATGTGTTTTTCATTCAGGCACCTTTTCCAAGAACCTCTGGCTCCTCTTCTACACCAACATGATATGAGAACGACAACACTGAGCCAGACAATCTCGATAAAGCAGTTTGGGCAGTCGAAGTAGCCGGAAACTCTTCGCTTTTACTAGACTCAACTGCACATCTGCCATGAAGCCACTTGGGTGCTTGTTCGCTCACTCGCACACCATCAGTCGCCAACTCGCTCGCGCTAAACTTAACTCTTCTTCTTTTTCGGTTTCTTCCGCGAAAAATCATGCTAATTCTTGGATTTCTCCACGTATAGATTAAAGGATCAAGAGAGAAGGAACTGAAGGCTAGAGAAATCGATGTGATTGTCAAAGTTTCATCGCTGTTGCGTGTAGAAGGCCAATTCAAAGCGTTGGAGATCGCAATAAAGCAGTAAATTCCCCAACAACATACGAAGAGGACGAACATCAAAAGCATAGTTCTTCCGGTTCGTATTTCAGCAGTGTATCGTATTGTTTTTGGATGGGCAGTGGCACCGAGTGGCCTTACCTGGTTGTAACCCTGCCAAAGGGGGCCAACCATTCGACAGTACAATGCGGCCACAATCGCTAGAGGTAGCACAAAACACAATACTATAAGAAAAACGTTAAAACCCTGCATTGCTTTAGATGTCGGAGGATTTAGAAACGGAAGGCATTGGTTTAGGCGATATATAGTCATGGAATGATTTGCAGAACTCAATGCATTTAGCGTTGTACAAGGCAACGGATCGTCGCTTATGACTACCCAAGGCACAGACAACGCTAGAGCCACCAACCATGTAGCCAAGATAGATTTTTTGGCAGTTCTAGCCGTCCACAGTTTCGATGAGTTTCTGTTGGCAACGATGACACAGTACCGCTCAAATGCGATCAACACGAGAGCCAATGTTGATCCCGTGGCGAAGAAAGTAAATGAAAACCCAAAACTGGAGCACAACCATTTAGAGACTTGTCGCTGGTTCAGCATAGTTAAATATGTAGGGACGCAAAATAGCGAGAACAACAAATGTGCTACGGCCATGTTGACGATGTTCGCGTTTGTTACAGTGTGTAATTGATAATGGCGTGCTACAATAAGGCATATCGCACTATTGCCAACAACACAGAGAGTGAGAGAGACGATTAGACTAATATACAGAGGTGTTCTAGTGCGGGAGGAAAGCTGATCCAAACACGATGCACTTGCCCATGTTGAAGTTTCTTCAAGAAACGTGTTGGGTGTACAACCATTGGAGTGAAGGCGGCCGATCAGACTAGAATGACTCAGGTTCTGGCTCATCGTCTTAAGAGAGCTTTTTATTTGGTTCATGGACAATCATTTCAGACGTCACAGACACCTCGATTGATCCAGAAAAAAAGGAAACTGACTTGAGCAGTCGATGTGGAGAATTCGGCAGTGTAGCTCAGAACAGGCCTTGGTCGGTTATAGGTTATAGCTGACGATCCGTGTCGTGTTGAACGTCAATTTGGTGAAGACGATCTGTCTTCGGCACCTTTTTGCTGCTTCAACACCGGCTAAATGACTGAACTGATAAAGAGAACTTAGAGCTCATTGAGTATTCAAATGAATTTGATGAAACTGAATATGAATGAGGTCACACAATCACTCACGGCTCGCTTATTCAAACTGACAGTCGGTTAATCCCACAATAAACAAGTTAGAATCGCACGTCACTTGACATAGTTAAACTACGAGATCATAGATTCTTATCCAGTCCAAATAAAGCAGATATGGACGCGCTGAACTCAGGATAAAACTGAAAACGAAGAAGGATAAATGAAGGGAATGAAGATATGCTAATCCAGGCAGTCGTTTTCGATATCTTTTCAAGGCATTGCAAATACGGAAAAGACCATTAGGTTTATTTGAGAGGTTGCAGGTGCATTTCTCTAAGAACATGCTCGCACAGGAATAAATAACTTGAACACTAATCAAACATATGACATCCTTTCACTATTGGCGGTGTGACAGTGCTGATTCGATCGGCCAAGTACTATAATATGGCTGACCAACAGACCACTCAAGAAATCTACCTCTAATGTTATGGCGGTAACGCTAGCATGAACTGAGCCCTGCACGACACCGGTTCTGAATTCAATCTCACCCTTTCATCATCTTTAACCTCTCTTTTCATATACATTTCCCCTTGCTGGCCAGTTGTAGAACTGAGTATCTAGTTAAAACATCAGGGGGTTTTCCTTTTCAGTTAATTCATAGTGAAAACTACTTTCAAAGATCAAGAGGTTCTTACAAAACCTTTTTCAAATCATTAAAAATAAAAGCAAACTGGATTTACAAAAGACTGTATTTTCTCAAACCCGGAAGCGTAAATTGTGTGATTTCCCTAGCTTCTTCTCTATGCAGCCGTCAAACATGTGCATGTAATGGCTGATAGTTGCTTTCACTTGAATCGTAGAAAAGTCATACAGACAATGGCAGAAGTACATGTCGCACAGATGTAAAACCAATTTACGATTTACATAATCGAGTAAAAAGTCCGAGTGACTACTTTAGGACACCCTCAGCTTTGGTGTAATTATATGATAACCAGTCTTGTCGGTGAAAAAAAATATAGTGCGATCTACAACTGATTCTTTGATTACATTAAAGATTATTATTATTATTATATAAGTAATACCATGACAAGAGGGAAATTAGTGATTAAATTTCCCGCAAGCCGAGGGAGAGTTTGTGGAACGGCTGAGGGACTCGTTTTACAAACTCTCCCGAGGCTCGAGGGAAATTTAATCACTAATTTCCCGAATTGTCATGGTATCAGTTTGTAATACCATGATCACCGAGGAAATAAAGTAAAATATAGTTCGCTTTGCATATAACTTAGAGCAGTACGAACTACAATATTTTTCTCAAAGAGCGTTGATTACACCACTCTGGAGAATTTAGAAATTGTGATGCTTTGTTTCATTTGTACAATGATCGAGTATTTTTATTAGTCAGTTTAGGAATATTTAACCAATCAGATAACGAATTCAAAACAATAGAAAAATATAATCGCTAAGAGACTAGTGTTTACTGTACTCTAACCCAAGTCACTTGAGGTTAGTTAACCAATCAGATAACGAATTGAAAACAATAGAATTATTATCGCTAAGAGACTAGTGTTTACTGTACTCTAACCCAAGTCACTTGAGGTTAGTTAAATAACGAATTGAAAACAATAGAATTATTATCGCTAAGAGACTAGTGTTTACTGTACTCTAACCCAAGTCACTTGAGGTTAGTTAAATAACGAATTGAAAACAATAGAATTATTATCGCTAAGAGACTAGTGTTTACTGTACTCTAACCCAAGTCACTTGAGGTTAGTTAACCAATGAGATAACGAATTGAAAACAATAGAATTATTATCGCTAAGAGACTAGTGTTTACTGTACTCTAACCCAAGTCACTTGAGGTTAGTTAACCAATCAGATAACGAATTGAAAACAATAGAATTATTATCGCTAAGAGACTAGTGTTTTACTGTACTCTAACCCAAGTCACTTGAGGTTAGTTAACCAATGAGATAACGAATTGAAAACAATAGAATTATTATCGCTGAGTAAGAGACTAGTGTTTACTGTACTCTAACCCAAGTCACTTGAGGTTCGTTAACCAATCAGATAACGAATTGAAAACAATAGAATTATTATCGCTAAGAGACTAGTGTTTACTGTACTCTAACCCAAGTCACTTGAGGTTAGTTAACCAATCAGATAACGAATTGAAAACAATAGAATTATTATCGCTAAGAGACTAGTGTTTACTGTACTCTAACCCAAGTCACTTGAGGTTAGTTAACCAATCAGATAACGAATTGAAAACAATAGAATTATTATCGCTAAGAGACTAGTGTTTACTGTACTCTAACCCAAGTCACTTGAGGTTAGTTAAAATAATAACGAATTGAAAACAATAGAATTATTATCGCTAAGAGACTAGTGTTTACTGTACTCTAACCCAAGTCACTTGAGGTTAGTTAACCAATGAGATAACGAATTGAAAACAATATAATTATTATCGCTAAGAGACTAGTGTTTACTGTACTCTAACCCAAGTCACTTGAGGTTAGTTAACCAATGAGATAACGAATTGAAAACAATAGAATTATTATCGCTAAGAGACTAGTGTTTACTGTACTCTAACCCAAGTCACTTGAGGTTAGTTAACCAATCAGATAACGAATTGAAAACAATAGAATTATTATCGCTAAGCTAGAGGAGCCCAAGTCACTTTTAGGTACTCTAACCCAAGTCACTTGAGGTTAGTTAACCATAAGTAGGAGCCTCCATCTACCGTACTGGTCACTTGTTTGTGAGACGACCTGTGACCGAATCAGGCTATTTTTTACTGAACACCCATTCCCGCGAACTAATCATCAATCAAAACAATAGGAATCCCCCATGGGAATTACACAGAGCCAATCAGCATCAATGAGGTAGATGATTTGTGTTTTTTAACCCAAGTGAGGTTAGATATAACGAATTGAACAAAGTGGCGGACTGTACTCTAACCCAAGAAATTGGCGAAATTGAAGAAACTGAAAGTGAAGAGAGCGAAAATGACAGTGATAGTTACAGTGACTCTTTTGCAGAGTTTAGTACTTCATCGGAAAGTGACCAAGAGTCTTCAAGTTCGTGTTCTGTTTCTCAAGGAACTAAAAAAAACATCAAAAACAATAGTAAACCTACCAAGCCAAAAGCTAGAAAAACTTCCGTAACAAAGCCGAAATCAAAAATTCCTGGATAACGAATTGAAAACAATAAAATTTCGCGGCAAAACTGGTGTTCTAAAAATAGCCTGATCCGGTCACAGGTCGTCTCACGAATACATCCCAGATGGAGGCTCCTACTTATGGGCTCCTGCGCTAAGAGACTAGTGTTTACTGTACTCTAACCCAAGTCACTTGAGGTTAGTTAACCAATGAGATAACGAATTGAAAACAATAGAATTATTATCGCTAAGAGACTAGTGTTTACTGTAATCTAACCCAAGTCACTTGAGGTTAGTTAACCAATCAGATAACGAATTGAAAACAATAGAATTATTATCGCTAAGAGACTAGTGTTTACTGTACTCTAACCCCAAGTCACTTGAGGTTAGTTAACCAATCAGATAACGAATTGAAAACAATAGAATTATTATCGCTAAGAGACTAGTGTTTACTGTACTCTAACCCAAGTCACTTGAGGTTAGTTAACCAATCAGATAACGAATTGAAAACAATAGAATTATTATCGCTGAGTAAGAGACTAGTGTTTACTGTACTCTAACCCAAGTCACTTGAGGTTAGTTAACTAATCAGATAACGAATTGAAAACAATAGAATTATTATCGCTAAGAGACTAGTGTTTACTGTACTCTAACCCAAGTCACTTGAGGTTAGTTAACCAATCAGATAACGAATTGAAAACAATAGAATTATTATCGCTAAGAGACTAGTGTTTACTGTACTCTAACCCAAGTCACTTGAGGTTAGTTAACCAATCAGATAACGAATTGAAAACAATAGAATTATTATCGCTAAGGAGTAAGAGACTAGTGTTTACTGTAATCTAACCCAAGTCACTTGAGGTTAGTTAACCAATGAGATAACGAATTGAAAACAATATAATTATTATCGCTAAGAGACTAGTGTTTACTGTAATCTAACCCAAGTCACTTGAGGTTAGTTAACCAATGAGATAACGAATTGAAAACAATAGAATTATTATCGCTAAGAGACTAGTGTTTACTGTACTCTAACCCAAGTCACTTGAGGTTAGTTAACCAATGAGATAACGAATTGAAAACAATAGAATTATTATCGCTAAGGAGTAAGAGACTAGTGTTTACTGTAATCTAACCCAAGTCACTTGAGGTTCGTTAACCAATCAGATAACGAATTGACTATTACTGTGCATATACTCTAAAAACATTAGAATAGACCTCTTTAGCTTCGTATGTAAATTGCCCATTTGAAACCATGTGATGTAAACATGGTGTTCTCTGGAGAATTAGTCCTTTCAATATGAACGAATAAATTTCAGAAATATAAAGGAACAATTCTCCAGAGAATATCATGTTTACATCACATGGTTTGAAATGGGCAATTTTCATAAAAGCTAAAGAGGTCTATTGGCGCCGAGCCGCACCGCTAGTGACAACCCGGCTTTTCAAAATGTTTGCACTGCGTCGCTAATGACCAAGCAACCTCCCCTGCTCTGGATCCTCGCCTGAAGTTCCCTGCTAGCATGGAATGGCACTAACACAACACATACATACTGGATATTTTGATGGTTTATTGCGGTTATCATCTACGTCAAACACGACATAACTAATACAACGGGCAACATCTTCGTTCAACTTGTCGTTCGTGTTGCAATACTGTTCAGAATCCGCACCGTTCGTGTTGTCGCCTGTTTTCTTATACTTAAACTGGCTATTCCAGTGTATAATAATATTATTAATACTATTTGAGTTCTATTTAGCTTTCCCATCAGTGCACATTAGCGCTAATACAAACAAGTGTATCTAGTGCTAGCAAGGGTTATAACGGAGACCAATAATGCATCTAATAACACAAAACACTCATGACGTAAGGATTCTGCTGGGGCCTGTTTCTCGAAAGCCCCGTAAACGTTTCGGGCCCGAAAAGACATCCCAGAAATCCGAGACACTTACTCTACAAAGCTGTACTTTTGACATGTTTTTAATATGAACAAACTTTCCCTTCATGCAAAGTTTCACGTCTGTAAACTACATTGTTTTGAAGATATTGATTTTTAAAGAAAACTGACCTTTAAGGGCCCGATAAGCTTTCGGGGTTTTCGCGAAGCGGGTCCCTGGAAACGTAATGAGAATCACGAAAACGTCAGTTTTTTTAATAGAATACCTTATGTATTTAAAACCCCTAGTCCTACACGCCTATAAACAACTTGTCTTGTCTCACTATATAACACACATCACTCGTACTTTTAGCTATACTGTTGGAAACCTAGATTTCGGTTGATCGTTTTCGAGTATTAATGTTTCTATAAATCAGGCCCACGACATTGTCGGGCGTGGGATTCCTGTGGTAAGACTAATTAGGTAGTCGTACCACAGGAATCCCGCGTGGAAATGGATGGTGATATTGCAAGATAAAATGAGATTACCGAAAACACCTTTAGTTGGTGGCTAGAAATAGGTTTTCTGCATCGTGAACTGATCAACTTGCGTTCACACAGATGACTGAACGATCAACACACCGAGTATTACGTAATAAATAGTCAACTACACAAGAACTTACACGGAGTTTAGTCCGTTAGAAAAACAGTTAACCAACACAGGTTCCACCTTGGGGAAGTTACGATGTATCCTTCCTGTACATATATGATGGGGGGAGGGGGAGGGGGAAGGCCTGTACATATATGATGGGGGTAGGGGGGAGGCCTGTACATATATGATGGGGGTAGGGGGGGGAAGGCCTGTACATATATGATGGGGGTAGGGGGAAGGCCTGTACATATATGATGGGGGTAGGGGGAGGGGTAGGGGGGGGGCCTGTACATATATGATGGGGGAAGGGGAGGGTGGAAGGCCTGTACATATATGAAGGGGGGAGAGGGGAAGGCCTGTACATATATGACGGGGGGAGGGGGAGTGAAAGAGTCATGGGAGTGGGGGTAGGGCAAGAAATGGATACAAGTTGATAATGATATCCTATACAAACTACAACGGCACCTTGCTAGCCAAGGTATCCAGAGTTAATGTCGGTCATGTCTTGGTCAAGGGCAAACAAGAGCTCGCATCCTTGAAGCAGGTTACACGACTGAACGGGTGCGTTGACTTCAGCATCAAACTGGGTGACTAAAGGGAAACAAACGCGCTCGGTGCTCAGGAGTTCGTTCGTGATGTAGCCATTTCGTCGAACGCTTTGTGGTACTTTCCTGAGTGTGACGGGAGAAGAGAGTGCAGAGAGGCTTTGTGTCGGCCTCTTTATCTTACCGGCTGATAGGTAAGGCGTTTTGATGGCACTGCCGTCCAACCAACACGAAGAGTCTCCAAAGGAAACGTCAGACAGCATCTCGTCATCGCACATCAATCCTGCGTCAGTGGAGGGTGGAGGGATGAACGGAGCTCGATTTTGAATGCTGTCCACGTCTTCTTCGTCGTCCTTCATGGTTTCATCTTCCTTCTCCTCATCTTTCACTCGTATTAGCTGCTTATCAGAGCTTGGTGATGGAAGGAAAGGGGCACTCGATTCCATGTCTAACGAGGAGTCATCCATTGTTTGATTGGGTTCAGGAAGCACTGGTGACATGGGTGGGGTCTCTATGGGGGCAATACCATAATGATCCCATGTGTACTTGTTGTAAGCTTCTTGTTGTTCAATAACATCTACCCAAGCCAGAGGAAAACACTCTTGGAAGTTCATGTGGTCACACTCTTCCTCCATACAATCGCAGACTCTCTTACCCTTACGAGCTGCTGGCCTTTTCAAGGCACAGTCACTGAGGGCTGGTTCTTTCTTTGGTGTAACGAGATCATTGGTCTTGTTGTCTGCTTTAGCTTCTTGTTTGATCAACTTGGTTCGCTCTTCGAGAACGATGTCGTCTTTGCTGGATTGCTCCTCTGTCTGGAGGGTGTTGTAGATTCCATTGACAGCAGGGACGGGGTTGCTTTGCTCGTTAGACATGATCATAGTAGAGTTTTGTTTGCCTCTGGAAAGACAAGAAACAATGCAACACTTGTTAGTAATTAGGTTGTTGGGTACTAAAACAAACGAACAAACAAACAAACGAACGAACAAACAAACAAACAAACAAACAAACAAACAAACAAACGAACGAACAAACAAACAAACAAACAAACAAACGAACAAACAAACAAACAAACGAACGAACGAACAAACGAACAAACCAACCAACAAACCAACGAACAAACCAACGAACAAACGAACGAACGGACAAACGAACGAACGAACAAACAAACGAACGAACGAACGAACGAACAAACAAACGAACGAACAAACAAACGAACGGACAAACAAACAAACAAACGAACAAACAAACGAACGAACAAACAAACGAACGAACAAACAAACGAACAAACGAACAAACAAACAAACAAACGAACGGACAAACAAACAAACGAACGAACGAACAAACAAACAAAAACCAACGGACAAACAAACGAACGAACGAACGAACGAACAGACAGACAAACAAGCAAACGAACGAACAGACAAACAAACAGACAGACAGACAAACAGACAGACAAACAGACAGATAAACAGACAGACAGGCTTCAAAGAAACCCAATTGCATACTAACCCCAAAACATAGTTGATACAGAAGACAAACTGTGGCTGACAGGTTTTACTGTCATACACGATATGAGCTTTAGTCTGGAGCCACACCCATCCTCCATCACGAACTAAGAATCGATAATACTTGCTGACAGACTGTCCTTTGGTCAACACTGACGATAAAAACACACACAGTTGAACCTCTATATACCTTTAATAATAATAACTTTATTATTTATATAGCGCTTTTTCTTGTGCTCAAAGCGTTGTTTATATAATTTACAGTTTTTATATATACCGCTAATCAACAACGAAATAATAGAGTCGTTTTCGTACGAGTGGGAAACCTACGGCATGGAGTTACGGTCATGGTACGGAATCGAAGACATCTATTCAACCAATCACAATACGCAAAATCATTGCTCACACAATACGCAAAATCATCATTGCTCAACCAATCAAAATTGCTCAACCAATCACAGTGCGCACAATAATAATGCTCAACCAATCACAGTGCGCAAAATAATTGCTCAACCAATCACAGTGCGCAAAATAATTGCTCAACCAATCACAGTGCGCAAAATAATTGCTCAAACCAATCAGTGCGCACAATAATAATGCTCAACCAATCACAGTGCGCACAATAATTGCTCAACCAATCAGTGCGCAAAATAATTGCTCAACCAATCACAGTGCGCACAATAATAATGCTCAACCAATCACAGTGCGCAAAATAATTGCTCAACCAATCACAGTGCGTAAAATAATTGCTCAACCAATCACAGTGCGCAAAATAATTGCTCAACCAATCAGTGTGCGCAAAATAATTGCGCAAAATAATTGCAACCAATCACAGTGCGCAAAAATAATTGCTCAACCAATCACAGTGCGCAAAATAATTGCTCAACCAATCACAGTGCGCAAAATAATTGCTCAACCAATCAGTGCGCAAAATAATTGCTCAACCAATCACAGTGCGCAAAATCATTGCTCAACCAATCACAGTGCGCAAAATAATTGCTCAACCAATGAGAATGCTTGGACACGGTACCATCATCGCACGACACGAACCGTTACCGTAACTACTCAGTTCCTACTCTCAATACAGAAGAATTGTTGTCGGGTTCAAAATCATAGAACATAGAAGCTAAGACCGCAAGGGATACCTGGGAAAGCGGTAAATGAGTCAAACAACGTCGTTATTCGTAATTTATTTGCCGAATATGTGTAGAATTTTGCTTTCATTTTCTTTCGATAAATACCAAAATTAAAACTTTGTTGATTTACCGCTTACCCATACATCCTAGCGGTCTCAGCTTCAATGTTCTATGATTTTGAACCCGACAACGATTCTTCAATTTGGTGTATACTTACATAGCTTGTGAGTATTCAGCACGTTTTGCATATCTGCAGCATGATGGAAGTTATACCAAGACTTCCCGATCAATTCTTTTGGCGAATACCCTAGGAGACTGGTAACCCTGTGCGTGATAAGTGACATGTACGAACTTTGAGTTAGCAAAATGAAGGTCAAGGTAAAATCTACATTAATACGTGATGCACTTAGATATGATGCTCCCTCGCTGCGGCAGCAATAACATACTTAGAATGGAAGCGGTTATTAATTTCTGAAGCAAATTTTAATGGTTAATAATTAAATTATTGGATTGAAGGATTATCGCAATAAATTGGGGCTGTTCTGATGATTTTATTTATAGATTGTATTTTATATATATATTTATACTGATGTGATGTCACTTTATCAGTCAATAAAGTAGACGTAGACGTAGAGTTTTTTAAATTTTATGAAATTTCTTCAAAAATACACGTACTGGCTTTTTTTGTCAGATATTTAAATACCCCCCAAAAACATGTTTTAAAATTCAATTTTGCACATTTTCAGTGCGTTCTATGGATTCAATGAACTTTCAACCCGAAAATCTAATATAACTTAAGTGCCATCAATTTTATTACAATCTACCAAAAATCCCACATGTTTTATGGCATAAATAGTAGACTAGAAGGTGTAATTATCGAATTCATGAATAATTAATGAGCCGGAAAATACAATAGAAATCACTACCGTGGAGGACATCTGTAAATCGTGCTAATATTTTAAAAATCATCAAAAAAGTCGCTTAACACTACGCGTGTATGATATCAATTGAAAAAGCAAATTGTCAATGCGACATAATCAACGAAAAGAAAGAAATAACACAAATTTAAGCAACAGGCAAAGTAAAATAACGACTGATAAAATTCTGCTGGCTAAATGTTCCAGTGCTCGACAGCTTAAAATATATCCGCACTTAAAATCAAATCGTTCAGTACAGATTAAATTTCTAAATTTGTTGCCTTCTTGAATTGTGCTATAAACTCAAGGTATCCCAATCAGGAAATAAATCAGCAAACTGTCTTATTCCTGAAGATGAATGACTTTCATCATTTTGTCCTGCAGACTGGAAATGACTGGAAATAATTAACTGGTGTTTGAAGCGTCTAAGTTTTTCCAACTGACTTTGAGATATTTTACCATTTGAGGTCGAAGTCATTCCTCGTGTTTGATATAGATTTTCTAACCATTAATAATTCTTGGAGAAATCAGCAAAGTTAAAGTTGAGCAAATTGTATGCTAATTAAGATCACATTTTCAGACTAGTGACGTCATTTGTTTTCTCCTCATGAGTTGTTAATGAGGAAATCGAAAACGTAACACGCACGCGTGTTCGCGCGCATGCTCTGTGCAGTTATAGAGCACACAGGGACTGATCAGAACACGAGACAAGTGTTAGGAGAAGCACGATGCATAGCGGAGTGATTCTCAACACTTCTCAAGTGCTCTGACCAGTTCCCAAGTGCTCTAATAAAACCGCACATATAGCATAGTGCACAAATTTTCTATTTCTTTTATGTTTGATTTTAAGACAAGTTTTCAATTTTTTCGTCAAAAAAATGTTTGAATATCTGTGTGCGCGTGCTATGTGCTCTCATAGAACACGTGGCATACACATCCTTTGGCAAACCAGAGCGCATGTTGTATCATAGTTATATCATAGTTATTTGATGATGAGTTTGAGAAGGAGATTTCACATGACCTACTTTTCATCACACTGTAAGAACTTCATATCCAACATGTGTCTGCTTGTAAAAGTGCCTCTATCAAGGGGGACTTCAAAGGTTGTTGCAAACATCAAGGGTACTGCAATAGCAACCAGGAAAAGGGGAACTTTTTCCTCTTTACCAGCATCATCATACTTAGTAGTGTACTTCATGCTACCAGTGCAGTGAACAACCTATGAATATCACAACATCATTTGATTGTATTACTAATAAACAGAATGGTGATGATGATGACAGTGATGATGATGATAGTATTTATGTAATAGTGATATTGATGATGACAGTAATGGTCATGATAGATGATAGAGTCATTTTCATATGAGGCAGAAACTTACGGCACGAAGTTACCATCATGGTACGGAATCGAAGACATTCTATTCAACCAATCACAGACTGTGCACAAAATCATTGCTTAACCAATCAGAATGCTTGGATACCGTCACCACACGGCACATTACCGTTACTGCACGGCTCTAATGACAGTAATAATGGTGATGATGATGATGACAGTAATAATGGTGATGATGATGACAGTAATGGTGATGATAATGATGACAGCAATGGTGATTATGATGACAGTAATGATGATGATGACAGTAATGATGATGATGATGACAGTAATGATGATGATGATGACAGTAATGATGATGACAGTGATGATAATGACAGTAATGGTGATGATAACAGTAATGATGATGATGATGACAGTAATGATGATGATGATGACAGTAATGGTGATGATGTTCATGTTCATGATAATAATGATAGCATATAGTAAGGATGGCGAATGGTCCCAAATATATTCATAGTTTCACAAAATTTATCTTGGATCCCAAAATCTTGCTTCTTCAATAAATTTGGTATATAGCAGATAAACAACGCTATATATAATTACTTGGGCTTCCTGTGGAAAAGCCCAAGTCTAAAAATGCAGGCCGTTTGTCGTCTTTGTCCTCAAATTGCAAACTGGGTTCTAATGCGCATGTCCCCTGCGCCGGCCACTGAGCGGATGACCCAACGATCACACGATTCACTGATTATTCGACTGGGTAAAAGCACAAACTAAGGGGAAAATAGTTGACCTTACCATTTCTGGAGGTCTTTTGGTGATACAAATGGAAAACCCGGCATTTTCTGGCGACGATTGACTCTTCGGTATGTAATGAGGTTGCCGAGTGATGAAATGAAGTTCTTGCCATAATTTAATGTACAAAATCGCCGGCGAAGGCTCTAGAATTATGTTGTGTATGAAGAAGTAAACAACTTGAAATCCGCCGTGTTGGAACCACGAGGTGATGATGAAAGACTGTCAAAGACTTTGTAATCAGTTATTCACTGTTTGTATTGTATTTATGACTAGCGATGTAAAAATACAAGATACCGTAAACATTTAAAAAATACTGCTTCAAGTTAAATCAACATATCCAAAGAATTAAGGATGTTTTTCGATTGTATTTTCGCCGTTTATATAAGCTTACCCATTCCGTGAGCTGCTATTTTCGAATGAGGACAGTGTGCTTTAAATTGTGTAAGTAATAGGCTAAAACTACTTGTACTTCTGTCCCCGGGACTTCTGTATGATGATACAAATAAACTTTTAGGTTTTACATTTAATTTATCAAAAAGCTTTATTATGAAGCCCAAGTTTACGCTACTAGAGTGTCTAGTTATTATGAGGATGCTGCTGATGAATGATGTTGATGATCATAAATGATGCTGATCAATGATGAATGATGATGATAAAGGATTGTTACTGATGATGATAAATGCTGCTGATGAATAATGATGATAGATGATGTTGCTGATGCTGATGAATGATGTTAATGAATGATGCTGATGAATGATGCTGATGAATAATGATGATAGCTGATGTTGCTGATGCTAATGAGTGATGCTGATGAATGATGCTGATGCTAATGAATGATGCTGATGAATGATGCTGATGAATGATGCTGATGAATGATGCTGATGAATAATGATAGATGGTGTTGCTGATGCTAATGAGTGATGCTGATGAATGATGCTGATGCTAATGAGTGATGCTGATGAATGATGCTGATGCTAATGAGTGATGCTGATGAATGATGCTGATGCTAATGAATGATGCTGATGAATGATGATGCTGATGACTGATGAATAGTGATGATGATGAGAGGACTTTGAGGTCCTCCTTACCCTGTAGGTTGAAGCTTTTAAATTCACACTCTTTCCTCTGCTGGTAAGAGTACTCTTCATGCGCAGGAAGAAAGACCTGTGTCGGTTGATATTCTCAGTTTTCTTGGAACCTTTTTTCAGAAAGTTGCTCATCATGAACACAGAATCAGAACAGAACAAACCATCAAAGATTTCCATGTCCTCAAGAGGAATCTGTCCTCCCAACTGATTAGCAAGCTCTTCATGGTCACAAGGATGAACATACTTGTACAGACTGTTACCAGTCACCTCAATCTAATCAGAGAAGTAATATAATTTCGCTAGGGACCTTAAGCACCAGAAAATTCTAGGACGGGAACGTGAGTACGCACACTGACAAATAATGTTCAAAACGACCGTTGAATAAAATGTCAGTGATGGCAATCTACAATGTGAAAGCAGGTGAAATGTCGTCATAGATTGCATCATAGTGCATGCGTCCTCGTCCTCACATTCCTGTCCTATAATTTTCTGGTGCTTAAGGTCCCTATTAATAGACTTCAAAATAAAGAATGATGTGATCTACAAAAACTTCAAACAATAATAATATACTGTAATAGACGGTATACCTGTGAGAGCCCCATGAAATGGTTGACGTTACTAGATATATACAAGCACTGACCATCTGGAGCTACAACATAGAGAAACCCATCCATGGCCTAATGTCATCAAGACAAAATATAGGATTAACTATCACATAAGGGAAGCACTATAAATGGATGTAAAAGAACCTGTTGTATGGATGATTGTAAAGCCCAGCACATTTAGCAGACTGTAAACACAATGTTTTGTTTTAACGGTGCTTGTCTTTCTCACATCTATCACATACGTGTAAATGCTGCCCTGAGTCTGGATATATGTTGCATGCTTAATATCGCCAGTGAAAATCAGGTTTAAACTAACATCCACCAGGCTGCAGTGATTGATTGATTGATTGACTGAGATTGTATCTCCAAAGAGCTCACCTCCAAGGCTTCCCTGTCATACACAGATGATCTTTGTAGATTCAATTTCTGTACTTGTCTTATGTCTGGGATAATAAAAATGCAATTGTTCATTGAATAACTTAATTGCACTTGACACGGAACACTGATGGCCAAAACAAAGGAATTGATTGAATTAATTCATGTACAAATATAACATCTACATTATCTAAATGACAAACAGTTGGAGATATTACTATCGAGTCCCAGAAGACAAATACGACAATACATTAAATCCAAGTGGCTCTAAATTACTGCCCAAGAAATAAATAAGATATAATGAAACTACATTGACTCCTGTAAACCTCATTTACACTGGCAACTTAAGTTGGATTTTCTCAGCCAAACTTAATCAAATCTTGGAAATTTTACCATAAAAGGAGGTTAAACATCTAGACGTTTGATTTTGTGATTGTATATCCTATACAACACAGCCGCTCATGTTGTAAACACAGTCTACGTATCATGTAGTTTTTAAACCTCCCTCCCCATGGCTACTGTACCTTCCCTGCTTCCATAAAAAGCCCCCCAAAAACAACAACATTTAAGTGAAATGACATTACCGTGATTCATCATGGATTGAAGAAGTTTCTTGATCTTGATGTAGCTGTTTGTAAGCCTCATAATACATAGCCTATCAAGCTGGCCAGAGATGGCGTTTGGGAGAGGCAACTGACGAGACAGCTCTTGAAACTCATCATTTTGTTGTCCTCTTCTTGATCTAGCTGCTTCTTTGGATTTACACTTCTTCTGTATCTCTCTGTACAAAATAAGGATAAAAGTATAAAACAGATTGTCAGCAACCATCTTTTACATGTACCATTAACTTCATATCAAACTATTATTACAGACTATATATATGAAAAAATACCCTTTTTTCTGCTAGACAAGTATTTACATATTTATAATAGAATATTCATTAAACCATGGAAAAAAATTTTGATTCTATTAAATCAATTTGCAGCCGAGGGCGTGTGGTGAGAGTGCACACTGGTTGTACATGGTATAATTAGCATCAGTGACAGGTTTTAAATATATATTTACTTAAACGACAATTCTGAGCTCCCAATGTAGTTTCGTCAATTAGTTAGTCATATACATAGTCCTTGTTTATATGTATTTATATAGGTATTTGATGCTAGTCTGGTTAATATAAGAGTCAGCAACTGAAACACGCTGAAATGACCCAGCAATGTTCACAATGCTTTCTTGAATCACTGTCAACCATTCAATGCAAATTCGATTCGAATTTCACAACATTTGCAAATAGAAAATAATTTTAGGAAAACGTTCTAAATTCCTTTCAAGAGCAATATCCAGCTCAATAGAATGTGTATTAAACACAGGGAAAAAAATCAAGATACATAGTATGCATGTCTAGCCCGTATCCGGTTACAACGAAATTCATTTTTATATTGACACAAATATAGTGTATTTTGTCTGTATTTTACACTGTACTTGTACCATCCTTTTTGCTCGGCAAATGCCCAAATATTTGTTTTTGTATTATTAACTGCAATTAATCATTGCAGAAATTCTTGAACAATTATTTCCCGAAGTGGATGTGTCAGAGTATTGGTGGATATTTACCAAGCCGTGAGTCCTCGAGCGGCAAGGTAAACATTCACCACTACTCACCGACACTGAGGGGGATAATTGTTTTAGTATTTACCAAATCAGTTGGATAAAAATGTAGCTGTAGCTGTAGCTGTAGCGACATGAGATGCTATTTTAAATCTCGTCCCAAAACAGTGAATAGCCAAGGATCACAGAGCAAATCATCGGCTACATCTTGTGCAGCATTTAAATTTCTCATTCATTGTTAGTGAACTCGTGCAGGTAAATCTCGATAACCCACTTGCTCAAGTGCATTAAGTAACGCTCCTGATAAGAACTGTAGCAAGAACAATAGGCCCGCGGCAACGGGAGCTGTTAGTAAAATCCGATGTCGAAGTGATAATTAAATTTTAGAAACCAATTTCATTGGTTTAGAGCTGTAAAGCGCCAAATTCAAATGGCTTTTCGAAAAGAACAAAATATTTACAGCAATCCAAACATCAAGACTTTGTCAGAAGCTTTGCAATTGAATTATCCATTGTATTATATGTTTCTATGGGATTTGTATGTGGGGAAGTTCACTTTTCAGAGTTGTTTACTGCGCTGAATGGGAATGCCGAGATCTGGCTACAATCGTAGATGACATTAATGACTGAAATTGTCGTGCTATTGGAGCGGCATAAGACATGCTGACAAATGAAGTCCCTGACGTTATAAAGGCGAAGCGTTGTATACACAGAATACGTAAAGGGTACAAGAAAACTAACAAAATGCGAACAACTAAGTATGTAGGTTAATTTTTGTCGAAGTACATCGAACTTCAAACAACATTTCCTGCCGATTTATAATAAAGCGAACACACTTAGAATCAGTCAACAGGCAATCAATATTTGCCGGGAAATGCTACCTCGAGCGCGCATTATTCTACCGCCAACAAAACAATAACAAAATGTATGTTCAAAGTTTAGTTCTTCAAAGAGTTAGTTCGTCATTGGCCATGGCGACAGTGTCCAGGATATCAAAATCCGCTTGTATCAGTTTCTAGTTGGATTTCTCCATTCCCAAGGGGGGAACATTCTTAGCGACGGAGCATTTGCATCACTTTATAATTCCAGCCTACGAAATTCTCATTGCACAGAAGATACCACGATGAATAAATGGCCAAACAAGCAATTATCGAGAACCAAGGGCCGGCCTCTGTTCATGTAAGGGCTATTTGATATCAGAATTTATCACCTTGTGATTTTGTTCATGTACCAGCAGGCAAAGGTCAACACGTACGCGTTCGCTCGATCTCGGCTTCAGCGCAACTCTAGCTAACTCAGCTCGAATACATCTACATCTATGTATAAAATGTTCGACTGATCAGTAGCAGTGACTAGAATTGACTAAAAGAGGCCAAAAGATCGACAAAACCAGGTAAAAGTTCTCGATTTACAAAGACGAGAAAAGCATGGCGTCGCAGCGGAATGAGTGGAATGTCCATGTGGCTGTACGCCGAACACACTTCGATTGGTTCCCCACATACGATTCCCACGGAAATCGGCCGAATGATGGTTTGGACAATGAACTCGTGGAATATCATTAAAAATCGGAATAAATCGGAACTTTCACGGGAAAGAATCGGGAAAAAGCATTTTTAGCCAATCAGAGGCCCGTATTTAATTGAATAATTGGATTAAAATAAGCTCTTACTGCGCAGCCGTTGCCGTAGAGCGCTACAGTTCTTATCAGGAGCGTTACTTAACCTCTAGTTGTTCACCGAGACGAAGTCGAGGTGAATATTCACCATAATCACTGAGTCTGAGGTGAATAATTGTTTTAGTATAATTTTAGACTTGAATATCAGAGAAAAGACGAAATTCAGGATAAAAAGAACCATTTTAATAATAATAAATAATAATAATAAGTTATATTAGTATAACTTCTGCATTGGTGATTTTACTTCCACTCTCGACCAGTGATTATCATCTCATAATCACTGGTCGCCCAACCAATCACAGTGTGCGAAACTCTATATTCAAGTCTAAAATTATACTAAAGTAAGGGGCCGTTGACATATTCTATATGCCCTGCTTAACTAATTTATGCACTTTAGAGTAGGCTAGATATTTCCAGCCGTACACGAGAGTAGCTAGGCTAGAGAACTATCGCTATCCGGGCGCTATAAACACAAGCTCATTTCGATTGACTGAGAAAGACATTATGGCCCTAAACTACTCACTGACAAAGAAGAGGGTCGTATAGGGTGTGGGGGGGGGGGGGGGGGGGGGGGGGGGGGGGGGGGGGTCTCTGGCACGGTTCACGGGCGGAAAAAATAATGAATCACGGCTCACGGATATCAAAATTTCATTTTCCCGAATCACCAAAATAATCAAGTAACGTACTCTCAGTACCTTTCTCACGCAAAGAAAAGTGGCAAAGAAGGAGTGTTTGAAGAAAGCAACATCTAGAAATTCAACATGGTTTAGTGCACTAATATTTGTCTTGGCGGGCTCTATTGTTATTCAGCCTTTTCAAGCACAGAAGCGTTGATAGGTCTTGATATACCCAGACCTTCATAGATGGGGGTCATAGTTCTTCATAGACATTTATAAACTTTTACCTTGTAGGGACGTAGCTAGACCTTTTTTGCTGGTACGCAAAAGTGAACAAGGGCCTTAGCAAAGGAAAAATAAGTGTGGGGCTTGCGTAGCGAGCGCCGTTAGGCGTGAGCGGCTAGGGGGGTTTGGGGGCATGCCCCCCCCCCCCCGCTTACGCATCACGCATGATGTATTTTCAGATGTATTTTCAGAATTAAAAACGTTCATAACTCCACAAGGACATGTCATTTCGTCCTAAAACTTTTACACTTATCTTATATAAATATGTTCTTTTAGTGGAACATGTTATAACCTTGAAATTAAGCAATTTAGAAAATTGATGTACATCAGAACGAGGCTGTGTACGCATGACGTCATTTACGATGTATTTTATCCAATACTATTGAAAATTTCCAAAAAATATTGATGACTGATTGCTTTTTCAGACGATGGCAGTGGTTATTTTTATGTCAAACGATTCTAGTATTCTGATCTCGAAAATCAGCACTCGTGCATAGGGCGTATTGACCGGGCTTATTGAGCATTAATCCGAGTACACAAAAAGTCATTCTTTCAGTGTCATTCTCTCATTACACTTCAAAAAACTTTATACAGTGATGAAGATATCGAAAGATTTCAAAGGTTTTTATAATAATAGGTAAAATTTAACTGGAAATCAGGCACTAATAATATGCAATAGGTTGTGGATCATAAAAATCTATGTTCTCTGGTTTCAGACGATGCAAAGTGCTGTACAGTAACATGTACAAACAAACACGCGATGTTCACACCTAAGTACTCGCTCTAATTGGCGATAATTTGCATGTGTGTAGAGACACAAAAAGATACGATTGTAGTTTGCAATAATTTGACTAGCGCGCACAGAACAACGTACGTGATTCATGCGGGATCATGGTGACGGCAGGCAGTCTATTTGGCTTCCGTTCGACAGCTTTTAGAGAATAATATTACTGTTCTATTGAATTAGGACAAGTTTGCAAGCTCACGGACGAACGAAGATACTTTTGGGTTTCACTGCGATGAAAAGCAAGAAAACTCAAACTAATAAACTTGGTACTGACAGTAAGCTTACTGGATCAGTGGAAGATATTCGTCGGAAGGTCTGAATAACCGACCGATATATCAATAAAATTTCAATATTTGACGAATGCTACGTCAAGCAAGAGATAATTTATAACAAAGAACAACAATATAACATTATGAAACGACTTAAATTACTTGTGTTTAGTTGATGTCCTGGAAGTCATCTTGGATGTTGTGTTGTTTGAAGATTTCGACTCGAAAAGAACTGGATTATCGGTAGTAACGTTTGTTGTAAATCTTCCGTTTCGATCCCAGAAAACTGCTTCTCAGTCTTGAACTCTGCCAAGGACTGTGTTTGATAGTTTTCGAGGTCTTTCGGAGGACTTTCTCTGCCGTGCTCTAACAAAAACCTTTCTTGGTTGAGAAGACCATCGATCGTGACACGACCCTGCAAAAATATTCAACATGGACGATTGAAAATCCGATATCAAATCCCTTTAGGCAGTTTTGCCTGCGTTTCTGCTTTCATTACTTAGTAGCTTTGCACAAGAGGGCCTCAATTAAATACCTACCGTCGAAATAACTCTTTCTTGGAGGCTAGATTTAGTATTCCAATATCATATAACTTTTCCTTTAATATGCTTTTTACGTTCGCCACTCTTGAATACTTGCCGGCTGCTTACGTAGCTCAAATGTCAATCATTCGTTGACGTACGTGATCAGCATATCATTGACATCAGAATAAATTAGAATCCAGTTTGAACCAGTTTTTTTGCCTGCAAATAAAACAATACATAAGTGCTGTAAATTGTGGACATAAGGATTTAATGTGCTTCAAAGTTTGACAACAATTATAAAATAATTTTTTTCAGTCAAAGCAAACCCCCATTCTCGTACCCAGACCCTAATCGATTTTCGTTAGAAAGCTGAGAAGGGTCTGGGGACGAGAATGAGCAAACCCCCGTGTGTTCTCAACTGTAAAAGTATTTTTGTCAGATTAAAAAAGAATACGAACACCAAAGATTTTGTCGTCTATCTAAACTGGCATTGAAATCATAGTTTTGTTGTTTTATTTAAAACTTGCAAAATTCAATATGCGAACTGAAAGCAAGGCAAGGCAGGCTGACATGCATGGTGTCACTCAGACGCAGACATTTCACTTTGTGGAAAATCAATCGGAAACGTTTCAGTGCTTTTTGTAACTGACAGCTTTGCACAACATTCACTAGAGTGTATGTCCCGGGCCATGCAAAGCACATGCTCGAGGATCCAGCGGTTTTTGTCCGCGCTCCGAAGTCACCGGCCGAAACAACCCGCTAGCTGGATAAATTACCTGCTATTACGAGTTCTGTGGCGTGATACGAATCTTGATTTTGATTGGCCCTCTTTTTGAGGGTAAAAAAGAGGGCCAATCAAAACTCGACCATAATTTTCAAAGATAGCGTCCATGATGACGGATGTTTTAAAGAAATGCATTTGCGTGATGCGATCGATCACGTACTCTAGTTCTTCCCCGGGATCGATTTCCTAAAGCCAGAACAGTTCATGGACCTTCATGGTTCTCGAAGCGTTTAATTATCGTTTAAAAAAAAAAGGATGATATGTATTTGCACAGCTACCGACAGGATATGGCAAAAGCTTGATATTTTTGCTAGTGATATCCGATCCTTAGCGCTGGTAAATGTGTTGTTTGAATTGGGAGGCCAGAAACGATTTGAAGCTACAAGTACGTATACCGCCAACTGAAAGAATACGCACCACGAGTACAGAATACAGAGTTTTCAGCGTATATATCATTATGAACAATCTGGACTTCAGTTATCACTTCATTTTTGACATTTCTTTAGGGTCTGAAATGCGAGCTATACTAAATCCGCTTGAGAGCGTATCACGCCCCAGAACTCGTACTAGCTAGTAGGTAATTTATCCAGCGGGTTGTTTCGGCCGGTGACTTCGGAGCGCGGACAAAAACCGCTGGATCCTCGAGCATGTGCAAAGCACAACCTGAAATATTTATTGTGACGTTTTATCTGATTTATCGAAAATATCCGGAATAAATTTTATTGACATATCCCGTTTTTTATTAAAACATATAACAGCATTAACATTGGCTCTCTCTCTCATATATGAGGTCTATGAGATTCTAGCTGCTAATTTAATTAATGTATGTTTATAAACATTCTTTGTTTTGCATGGTAGGCCGCGTAGCACTAGTGAAACAGATAGAACTGAGGGAAATTTAAAGCATATTAATACAGGGGAATGGTTAGAAACCTTTTGTTAGAGTGATTCCAATAAACCTGGGCATTACTACACCTACACTAATACACACTATTAGACACTCACTCTTTTGTTTTCTTTTGTTCCTTTCGGCATCTAATAAACACTGACACTCACTGACAGCTAATTAGCAGTGCCCAGGTTTATTGGAATCACTCTATACTGATAATATGTTTTTGTTAGTTTTTTTTTTCAATCGTGACCGTGCACAAATCTTTTGTTTTGTCATTGTCTTGCCTTAATTTGCTATGGTTGAGCAACTGAACTCAAACGTTTCTTTTGGCTGCTTGTGCGATATATTCCAATTCAAAATTAAATATATTAGAATATTTAAATAAATAATCCAATAGAGAACATTTGGGTTCATTCATTTATTAGCCATTTTCTAATGAAGTTTTAAGCAAACATTGCACGGTCAGGACCGTTCAACATCATAATGACATCACGGGACTAGACTACAAAGAAATATAACAAAAGGCTTCCTAACCATTCCCTCTAGTATAGTATGTTCGTTTAGAGTGATTGCAATAATAAACCCGTGAAACACACTTTAGCATAGCTAGCACTAAATACACCCTAATTCCATTGTTTTTTTGTTGTCATTTGACTATTACACTCTAAAAAAATACACTTTGTTTCACGAGCTAACGAAACCACTCTAGTCCTAGATTGATTCTCATAAACCCGTGAAACAAAGTGTAATTTTTAGAGTGTAATAGTCAAGTGACAACAAAAGAACAAAATGGAATTAGAGTGTATTTTATAGTGCTAAATACGCTAAAGCGTGATTCATGGAATTATGAAAATCACTCCTAGTAGGCCGTATTTCCACTGTTTTCTTTTATGAGTATTTGACTATTACACAGTAACATCTAATTTTTAATTCACGGGTTTATTGGAATCACTCTAAGTGTGATAGAGTGATTCCAATAAACCTGGGCATTACTAACTACACCAATACACACTATTAGACTCCTCCCATTGTTAAATATGTATTATATATAAAACATGTATTAAGAAAAATTGGGAAATAAAATCTATCTATCTATCTACTCTTTTGTTCCTTTGCCGTCTAATAAACAATGACAGCTAATTAGTAGTCAGCCAGGTCGATTGGAATCACTCGATTAGCCGTCAATAGTTTTCTGGATTAGCGCTCAGATCGCCTTTCGAACAACCGGGCCCTGGCCCATAAAGTTCTCCTAGAAAGAAAGAAGAGAAAAAAATCTGACCCCCGATGGGAATCGAACCGGCATGAAAGTCTGAACTAATCTGGATGGGAAGCAAGCCGCCCAACATTCACGTTCTGATAATTTTTACGAAATAAATTTTAAATATCTTGTAAAAAGCATCGAGCTTTTGTTGTTATGCGTTCTTTAAGAATTAAAATATTATAACTATCACTACTGATACAATAAATACTGCGCGAAGCACCGTGTATCTGCGTCTGAACCGTTTATGGGAGATGGTTTATGGTGCGACATTGCGTCACAAATGGTTGGATCACAAGTTCACAGTGGGCGGACCGATTATGGCCGCCTGGGCTTAGTGTTATTTTCGCACAGAAGTAAGTTTTATCTCAGCAGCTGGAACTGATAGACAGTGTGGTAACATGTGTGTTTGTCTGTTTTTTGTTGTTTTTGTTTTGGTGGGGGGAGGGGTAAGGGGGGCAGGAGAGGTGGAAGTTTTTAATTTATTTCTTATTTGATACAATATTCTTAATTTTGGATCTAAGAAATTTCTTTAATTGCTATACTACTTGTCAGAGTCTTTAGTTGGCGCAGACGAAAAAGTTTCCTTGTCATTACATCTACAAACAAACTAAAGTACATGCATGTTACATACAAAAAATAATCTCAATATATATATGTATATATTAATGTACAAATAATCAGTTTTCAAATCAGAATTAAAAGCCCTTGCAGTTGAACCCTATGCTATGGACACTGCGTTAACATGAACTGGGTCATATGTTTCTCGCAAAAAAAACATTAATCCAGACACTTTTTCCTGTCTTGTTGGTGTCTGTATTAACAGGGTTTGACTGTATTTGCTATTTTTTATCGCTCATTTTCTAGAACAAAACTATTTACTATCTAGATACATATATATAATTCAAACACTAAGTAATATTTTATCAATTATTATTATTTCACAATCTATTCTTATCTCCGAGTTCTTGGGTCTCTACTACTATTAATGACATTTCGAATGCAGTGATCCCCACCATTGCCTCCATTACTACTTGTAGTTTTAACAGCATCACCATTTGAGTTTGTACTTCGAGATCTCAAACGTGGATCCCGTAATGTTTCAGATTTTGTTACAGTTGATTGATTGTTGGGTTCTGATCTTTGGTACGGATGAAACCTTTGTGAATTATTTGGTGGTGGTTGGTGGTGGTTGTTTCCTGGTGCTGTCATGTCTTGGGGTGGTAGTTGAGGACGTGAGGTTACTGAATTTGATGAGATTGGAGAATTCCGACCCTGTTCATTTGTTTGCTGCTAAGACAACAAATGAGATTACATTTTAATACAATTGAACCTCTGCTAACGGACACCTCCTGTTTGTGGACACCTCCCATAAGTGGACACCTCCGATCCAGTAAGTGGACACCTACTGTAAGCAGACACCTACATTTGGTACCAAGGATATCCATTTATGGGAGGTTCCACTGTATCAAATAACCCAGCTTACATGTAGTACTCAACCTAGCTTTCAGAATAAAGAACCTGTCCATAGATCAGCTGTACATCAAGACACACATGCTATTTGCAATACAACACCAATACTTAATTCTCAGTTCCAAACATACATGCATGTAAATGTAGTTGGCTGATTGAGGGCTGTAAATAAATGTGTACTTTCTGCAGCCTTTCTCCTACAGTACAGTATTAAAGTCTTATATACCTGCTTGAATTTCTTAACAATGTCCAGTGAAGGATCACTCATGTTTGGAGTCTCTGAAAACACTAAACAGAAACTGGAAAGAAAACATATGATCAAAAGTCAATACACAAATAAAATAACAAGATAGAGAACTATTGAAGGGTATTGTGCTGTAAAAAAAAACTCACTCTCCCATTTTCTCCAATGAACCTATTCGCCCTGTGTATAATGTAAGGCTTCCCTTCCATACTGCCGCATACCTGTGTATAGGATGTAGAACAGAATATGTTGTTAAATGTATAATAATTAATGATAAAATAATCGTCAAATGTGCAGAGAAGTCTATATAAATCTAGGAATTTGTCCTAGAATTATAGTGTCAGATTTATATAGAATCCTGAAATTCACAGGAATTACAAAGTTTCACCATGTTTTTCTGTGCGATCATTCGAAATACGCACCTTACCTTCAATCAGACCTTTAACTTACCCTCTAGTAAATCTAATAATGTCTCCTGTCTGTAATGTTTCACCAAATTCATCCCAAACGGACACGTTTATCGAACCACTTTTGTCCGCAACGCGGCAAGAACGAACGGTGTGACCATCTTTAGTTTGGGTTGGTTTACCTGGAAAGCAAAGGTTCATTCCTGTTATTCTCTTGTGACATGATAGACCTGTAATACACATTAATATACCTATATCAAGACAGATAAATACACAATTGATGTTCTTTAATGCGGGACGAACATCTTTGATATCTGTCAAATGCAACAACTTATCGTCCGCCATTATTGTAGGTTCGAGACTCACCGGTACTTTTGGTCAGCAGAGAACATATATGACGTCATTCGCTTTATTATTTTGTCATTTTATTGATTGGGCTCCCTGTGGTAACTACTCTACCACAGGCAACCCAATGTGCACGTGAATGAAGAGAAATCGAACAGTAGGGACTTTGTGGCGCGAAGTGTCGATCATTTCAAATTTTATAAACTCAGCAATCATCGAGAGGAACAGTAACAGTTTTGAAAAGAAAAAATACTTCAGTCCTAAGATCTCCCAAGGAGAAAAATTGTGTTTTCAGTTTTGCCCCATCTCTTGATTGGTCAATTATGGTTCTAGTATAAACTTGTCTTATAGTGGTTTTCATAAATCCGTGAATCACATTTCAGCGTATTTAGCACTAATACACTCTAATAACTCCATTGTGTTCTTTTGTTGTCACTTGACCTAATTATGCAAATGTCTCACTTGTCGCGCAACATTGTTCAAATTGTTGCGTTGCAAGTTGCAGAGCAATGTTTCTCGTATTACCATCGTTCGCGCAACTTGTCGTGCAACAAATTACATTTTCGGTGTTGCAGGTTGCAAAACTTTGTTGCATCAAGTAGAAAGAGCTTCTACTTTGCGCAACAAAGTTTTGCAACCTGCAACACGAAAATGTTGCGCGACAAGTTGCGCGAACGGTGGTAATACGAGAAACATTGCTCTGTAACTTCAAATCAAATCAAATCAAGACTTTATTTGCGCAACAATGTTTGCGCGACAAGTTGCACGATCTCGTTGCCCGTATTACTGCACCTTTGTGCTCTTTGTCGTATTGCTCGACAGGAGCTTCTTATACCTTAATGCTAATGAGTCAGCGGGAGGGATAAAGTACTATTACACTCTAAAAATTATATAGCCATACCAACAATGTATCGTGTTCTCATACATGTATAAGCAACAATGAATAATATTTCCAAGTTTTTTATTTCTATTGTTTTTGGTGTGATATTATTGAAAAGCTGTCTCATACACCCACAATATTCTTTAGTTATAATACATTTATTTAGTCTCCTTAGCAGCCTGTTTTTGCAAAGGAGACTAAATACACTTCAAATGTACAAACATGTGTTTAATTCTAGACATGGTAAATTATCTAATGGTTGTCATGGAAATAACAGCTCACCACTTTCTGTGTGTGGAGCTGAGGAGGAGAAACTGTGGGAAGAGAAAGAAGTTTTATTGAAAAAATACTAGACAGTACAGAAATTGAACAGTTGAATTGAGAACAGAATTGGACAGTGAAAGTGCTATAGTTGATATCAGGTTGATGACTGGTAAAACAGCAATTTCATGAAATAAGTAGTGGAGCGATACCTATGGGTACTATTGTAGGGGGTCTAGTTTTGGTCGATGTTTGGGGAGGGGGACATGGACATAAGCTCTTTATGGTTCCATTATTACTGTTCTTGTTCATTGCCATGGAAATGGACACAAGCTCTTTATGGTTCCATTATTACTGTTCTTGTTCATTGCCATGGAAATGGACATAAGCTCTTTATGGTTCCATTATTACTGTTCTTGTTCATTGCCATGGAAATGGACACAAGCTCTTTATGGTTCCATTATTACTGTTCTTGTTCATTGCCATGGAAATGGACACAAGCTCTTTATGGTTCCATTATTACTGTTCTTGTTCATTGCCATGGAAATGGACACAAGCTCTTTATGGTTCCATTATTACTGTTCTTGTTCATTGCCATGGAAATGGACACAAGCTCTTTATGGTTCCATTATTACTGTTCTTGTTCATTGCCATGGAAATGGACACAAGCTCTTTATGGTTCCATTATTACTGTTCTTGTTCATTGCCATGGAAATGGACACAAGCTCTTTATGGTTCCATTATTACTGTTCTTGTTCATTGCCATGGAAATGGACATAAGCTCTTTATGGTTCCATTATTACTGTTCTTGTTCATTGCCATGGAAATGGACACAAGCTCTTTATGGTTCCATTATTACTGTTCTTGTTCATTGCCATGGAAATGGACACAAGCTCTTTATGGTTCCATTATTACTGTTCTTGTTCATTGCCATGGAAATGGACACAAGCTCTTTATGGTTCCATTATTACTGTTCTTGTTCATTGCCATGGCAGAGATTCAGCTGCAGTCCTTCTCTGTGCTCGTTTCCATGCTGTAGTTATCATATCTTCTGATACTCTCTCTACTTGTTCATGATATCTCTCCAGCTTATCCACTAGTTTTTCATGCATCTAAATGACAACCGTGAGAACTGAGCAAAATATTAAAGTGGTTTCCAAAATTATATCAAATGGATACCAAAAAGGTCAGAGCTCTCAAAATTATGCCTACAGTACAAACGTTTCTAGACACGCATATACATGTAAGGTAATAGTAGAGGATCACGTAGCAAGAAAGGTTCAGTCAACTGTCAACCAAATAGTTGACCAACAGTTGGTCGACAAAAGGACGTTAAACGGCCGACAATCTTTCTTGGTACATGATTCTCTACGATTACTTTTGAAAATAAGCAATACAGAGGTATCAGTGCATTTGTTTTTGAAGAGCTCTTCCAAAAACGTAACACACAGAGGCATCTGACTTTTATTAAAATAATAATACATTAAATATTATTAATTGTTTTGAAGAGTATCTTATCGACTGTTTTAATGGCTTTCAAAACTAACTACAAACAGTTTACCTGGGCTAGGTTTGAATGTGGTGATGCTCCATCTAAAGCGCTGAGTAAGTGATCCAGTGTTGTGTATGGTAACCAGACACTTGGCATTGTAGCGTGTAAACCAGTCTGTTGAAACACAATCCATCACAGAAAATTACAAAGTTCTCAAATAGATGTCTTTTACAATCATTATCGTTGAAGTGCAATTCTCAAAATGGCATGTCTGTTTGGAAAATAATTGGACATCAATCAAACAAGATGGTTGTGTCCAGACATTAACCAATCCTAACAGGGGATGTTTGATTGACGGTCAACTAGACTAGTGTTTGCCTGAGAGCAATGTAAATTCCAGGGTCACACTTCAATGATAGTTGTGATAGTTGGAAACAGAGCCGATGTCCAGTGTAACATTGTGTGCTGTGACCACAGGTAGCCCAAGCTCACCATTTGAAGCTTTATATAGAGATTATGCAGTGTAAATTTATTAAAAATCGAAAATACAATAAATCGTTTTTAAATTGATTGTAGTTGTTCCTAAGGTAAGGGTATACACCATAGGGTAAAATTCAAACGGCTACAACTTGCTTATTTTTAATCGTAGTGACACCAAATTTCCCCCAAAGTTAAATAAACTCACAAAGAACAACTACAATCATTTTTAATAAATTTACACTGCATAATCTCTATATAAAGCTTCAAATGGTGAGCTTGGGCTACCTGTGCTGTGATTTGCTATGAACTTATCTTGCATTCAACATCGTAATTTTGTCTGCAACAATTGCAGAGGTTCAACACATGTTACATTCATGCAGTGGCAAACATTGTCCAGGAATTTACTTTGAAGCGTATGGTTGCTTTCATTTGGAAGTCAGACCTTGATTTTCAGGTCTATTCACACCGAACTAGTCACACTAGTGCATCATGCCATTATTCAAATCAGCAGACAAAAAGACTAGTCTGTCCGGGCAAAAGGAACGTGCAATAAGACATATTTTATTGATTTCATCATACAGTATCAACATTTGACCAACCTTTAGTCCAAAGTACTCTTTCCCCTCTCCAAGCACTGCATTAATATATTCAATAGCAAAATCAGCAGCTTCTTGCAACATGTCGTATGTTACCAACAAGTAGAGAAGTTCTGCAGGGTTCAATCTCTACAATAAACAAATCACAGAACCATTAGTTGTGAAATAATCCCACTTTCTTTCTTAGCAGTTGATTACCTTGTATTCATTCATTAACCATGTCGGCAAAGGTGCCCTAGTTGTGAAATAATCCCACTTTCTTTCTTAGCAGTTGATTACCTTGTATTCATTCATTAACCATGTCGGCAAAGGTGCCCTAGTTGTGAAATAATCCCACTTTCTTTCTTAGCAGTTGATTACCTTGTATTCATTCATTAACCATGTCGGCAAAGGTGCCCCCATAGTTAACAGCTTACTGGCAACACAGCGATAGTAGACACGACCATTAGGTGACTTCTTCAGTTTGTCAAGGTAGGACTGAAGTAATTTCCATGCCTGGTCAGCAACACTACAAGATACAACATATGCAGCATGAGTTATTCTCTGCCTGTCTGTCTGTCAGTTGGTCGGTTGCTTGGCCAGTCGGTCGGTTCGTTAGTCGATATTTATGTATTCCATAATTTATGTATGTTACAAATGACAAAATTGCATTATAATATACTCTACATCTTTTGAAGATCGTAGAAACACAGAGGTATCAGTGTATTTATTTTTTTAATGAGATTTTCCCAAAATAGCAACACACAGAAGATTGCTTGAATATTGTGGCAATAAAGAGCCACCCATGCTTTCCTGGTTTTGAAGAGCTCTTCCAAAAAGTAACACACAGAACATTGTTTGAATATTGTAGGAACAGGTACATGTATCTGTTCGTTTCTTTGTTTTGAGAGTATGTTTGGTGCACAGAGAGCGCAACCTAAAGAAAGCAAAGCTTGAGGACTGGGAGGGGAAGGGATTCTATGATTGACCCAGGTCTGGGAGGGGAAGGGATTGTATGATTGTCCCAGATCTGGGAGGGGAAAGGATTGTATGATTGATCCAGGTCTGAAAGGGGAAGGGATTCTATGATTGACCCAGGTCTGGGAGGGGAAGGGATTGTATGATTGTCCCAGATCTGGGAGGGGAAGGGATTCTATGATTGTCCCAGGTCTGGGAGGGGAAGGGATTCTATGATTGACCCAGGTCTGAAAGGGGAAGGGATTCTATGATTGACCCAGGTCTGAAAGGGGAAGGGATTCTATGATTGACCCAGGTCTGGGAGGGGAAGGGATTGTATGATTGACCCAGGTCTGGGAGGGGAAGGGATTGTATGATTGACCCAGGTCTGGGAGGGGAAGGGATTGTATGATTGACCCAGGTCTGAGAGGGGAAGGGATTGTATGATTGTCCCAGGTCTGGGAGGGGAAGGGATTCTATGATTGACCCAGGTCTGATAGGGGAAGGGATTTATGATTGACCCAGGTCTGGGAGGGGAAGGGATTGTATGATTGACCCAGGTCTGGGAGGGGAAGGAATTGTATGATTGACCCAGGTCTGGGAGGGGAAGGGATTGTATGATTGACCCAGGTCTGATAGGGGAAGGGATTGTATGATTGACCCAGGTCTGGGAGGGGAAGGGATTGTATGATTGACCCAGGTCTGAGAGGGGAAGGGATTCTATGATTGACCCAGGTCTGGGAGGGGAAGGGATTCTATGATTGTCCCAGGTCTGGGAGGGGAAGGGATTCTATGATTGACCCAGATCTGGGAGGGGAAGGGATTCTATGATTGACCCAGGTCTGGGAGGGGAAGGGATTCTATGATTGACCCAGGTCTGGGAGGGGAAGGGATTCTATGATTGACCCAGGTCTGGGAGGGGAAGGGATTCTATGATTGACCCAGGTCTGGGAGGGGAAGGGATTCTATGATTGACCCAGGTCTGGGAGGGGAAGGGATTCTATGATTGACCCAGCCACCTCCCTAGAGGGGTCATGATAGAATTTTAGCATCTAGCCTTCAAGTGGAGCACTTGTGCTCTGCTAGAAGAGTCTGAGAGGGGAAGGGATTCTATGATTGACCCAGGTCTGAGAGGGGCAGGGATTCTATGATTGACCCAGGTCTGGGAGGGGAAGGGATTCTATGATTGACCCAGGTCTGGGAGGGGAAGGGATTCTATGATTGACCGGCCAGGTCTGGAAGGGGAAGGGATTCTATGATTGACCAGCCAGGTCTGGGAAGGGAAGGGATTCTATGATTGACCGGCCAGGTCTGGGAGGGGAAGGGATTCTACATGTATGATTGACCCTCTCTGTCTGGCCTCTGGTATGAACCAAGGGTAAATGTTGTACCTTTTGTCATGAGATGGCTGGGTATTACCGGTGTCGTTTTCCAACAGCCATTGCCAGGTTTCCTTGTTGTCTAACATACCAGCTCTAGAGAAAGTGGGCATACAATAGTCATGTCTTAAGCACACACTCTACGACTCATAAGGGGCTAAATCATAGGTGTGCAGTCTTCTACAACCCAATTGCCAACATTAGACAAGATTGGAAAGTTGCACGTGGAAGTGTTTGTAATAATAATTATTGATTGTTTAATTGAAATAAATGGTTGTTGTTGTTGTTGAATCATAGTTATAGAAGTGTAGTGTGCAGTGTGTAGTCTTACACTTGCCAATAACTAAACATAACCTGCCAATCCCTTGATAGAATTTTAGCATCTAGCCTTCAAGTGGAGCACTTGTGCTCTGCTAGAAGAGTTCCTGGCACTTTAATAAAGTTGTTAATATTAAATATTATTATTATTATTATTATCGGCGCCGATAATAATAATAATAATAATAATAATAATAATAATAATAATAATAATATTTAATATTAACAACTTTATTAAAGTGCCAGGAACTCTTCTAGCAGAGCACAAGTGCTTTAGTGAATCAAACACATGCACAAATGCCCAATGACATGCCCGATGACTTAACATAAATAAATACAAAATTACATACAAAATCGAGTCGTATACTGCAAGACAGTTGAGTCGCATAGTGTGTGCCAATTGTTTAACCAAACAAAATCATCAAGAAATAGAAAGAAGGAAGGTAGGAAAGATGGCGTAAGGAATGAATGGATAAATGAATTAATGAGTGGATGGATGGATGGATGAATAAATGAAAAACCCCTTCATTTTAATGCTTACCTTGTCATACCATTGTTATAAGACTGTCTAACACACCTAAAACACAAAATAACAACGGTAAACAATACTGAACAAGGAAAGTGGGCAAACTCAGGCTAAAACTTTTCTTCACATTTGTGAGGAGAATTTTTAAGCTGACTTACCTTGCAGTAAGGCCTTCAAATATGCTGTCTCTTGGAAGATTAAAAGCCGATGCTACAGTGAATGCAGTGTCAAATAACCCAGCTTGAATGACAAGTGTCATTGTCTCATCTGGAGTCAAAGGTGGGCCTACATGTACAAACAAAAAGAGTCAGAGAGAAAACAGAGAAAATACACCAGTTCCAAGTTCATTCAGACAGAGCTGTCCTCATTGACAACAGACACTTTTGCTCAGGGTTGGCCTCAATTATTCAAGTGCCACCAAGTCTATCTATTTATCTATCTATTATGGTATGGGTTATGGTTAGGTAAACTGCAATTCACATAGTGTCCCTTCATTCAGGACCTGTACAGTATCAAGTGAACTTAATCAATCAATTTCATTTGAAACTAGTGAGTACACTGTCACTAGTATGGGCTGCGTTGGTGTATAGTGATAAACTTGATGGTTTTAAAAAGGAAATCTATAACACCCATTACTCCGACAAAGGGCTAAGGCTCGGAATGCCAGTAAAGTTAAGTACTCTTTCTTACAGTGTTATAGATTTCCTTTACCCATTGAACACATTTAATTGATAAGTGGGGTCGTTCTTCATGTATCAGCACAGTTTACATAATTCAATATCAAACCTATTGTATTCTTTGTCAGCTTCGTTCTAATGAATAACTTGGAGATATTTGTTCTTTCTATTGAATGACGTCAACTGTGCCAGTACACAAAGTATGAGCCGACAAGTGAGTGTTTATAAAATTAACTTTTAAGAATCCATGTACACGAATAAGGCAGTACTTACCAGTGCCTTGTGATGGATCAGTATCTAATCGTAACAACTGTAACCGTGCCAGTACTAGGAGGTAGTCCTTCTCCAAGTCCTTAATCTCTACTATAGATAACTTACGGGGAACCCTTTCCCTCCTGTCCATGCCATACCACAAGTCTTCATCACCTTGTTTACGCTTGGGGGAGGTATTGGGGGGTTCTTCTGCTTTCTGTAGGAACAAGGTGGGTAGGTATTTAGTGGGAGAGGAAAGAGGAAAGTCTAACAATAGGTACAGTGAGGAGGGAGGAGGGAGGAGGTAGGAGGTAGGAGGGAGGATGTAGGAGGGAGGATGTAGGAGGGAGAATGTAGGAGGGAGGATGTAGGAGGGAGGATGTAGGAGGGAGGAGGGAGGAGGAGGGAGGAGGGAGGAGGGAGGAGGAGGGAGGAGGGAGGAGGGAGGAGGGAGGAGGGGAGGAGGGAGGAGGGAGGAGGGGGAGGAGGGGAGGATAAATGATGGGTGGAATTAGTTGTAGATTGTCCATTGGACAAGCAGCGGGAAAAGCAGCACCTTTTTGTCCATATGATATAGCCAGGGGAAGAAAAACATATTAAATAGGTAATAAAATTGTTGTGTCCATTCATATACATGATGCAGTACATGGTAACGTGGCAAGGGGTAAATTTGAATAATTCATCACTTGTAGCCATAAACATCTTCTTCGTTTGACATCACTTTTCCAATGAGTAAATGTGGAAAATAAGAACGATCACCACTCGACTTACTTTTTCGCATCTGAATCCAGACCAGTAATTCTAAACTTTTCAATTATATTTTAATACCAGCGTATAAGCCACAGCTACATATAAGCTGCACCCTGAGTGTGGGTTTATGAGAAGGTTCAGTGGACGAGATGTTGAGATTGATATTATTATACATGTATCATGTTTGTGGGTGTATATCTTAATGGTAAAAGTGACCTTTTTCTGAGCCCTGTCCCATGGTGTCACAATCCAGGCGTTTTTGGGATCAACCAACTGTAGAGCATTGATTGCTGCCAGGTAACACTTGGCCTGGTGAATATCACAACATTATCACTACAAAACATCTGTATAACATTGTGACATGCATGCAATCTCTCGCATGAAATACATACTGAGGCTTAAGATGGCTGGACACTATTCCTCAAAGCTTCAGTCGTATTTATCATAAAAGTCTTTTGTAAAGCACAATGTCTCATGCACCTACATGTATGTAATCTTGTATCTAGAGGAGAAATAAATACCTCTATTTCACTGGAATTGAACATGACTACTAAACACATCAAGTAAAATCCTGCAAGCATCTCAAACTAATTGACATTTCAATTAGCCATTACCAAATCGAGCAGGGGACTGGGACCAAGTCCGTAAAACTAATTCAATAAGAAACTAGAAAAAATGGGCATCATTTTCTGAGAGAGCAGACGAAACTTAGCTTGTCTGCAAAGTTTGGTGAACTTCGGCTTAATATTGACGACGCTAGAGGGCATCAAATATGTCTATTTTCCCATACAAACTCTGTAAATTTTTTACGTTGTCCATCCAAACCATACATTCACTGTAAAATTTTGGCTGGACAACACAATTTCAAAAGTTTATAATTCCGATAGAATTCGCTCAATTCACATCAAACTTTGCACAGATGCTAATTTCAACATGCTCTTTCATGTCATGAACTTAATTTCATAATTACATTAATTTTAATAAACTCGTTCCCAGTCCCCTGCTCGATTTGATAATGGCTAATTGTGCCACATTATCGCTCAAATGCAGAGCCAAAACGAAGAACTACCGGAGTACTAAAGCCTTTAAGAAACTATGTCCAACCAATTTAATACAGACTAATAAGTGAAGAGCCACTCTGTGGATATATTGTCCAATAAACCATTATTATTATTATTATTATTATTATTATTATTATTATTATTATTATTATTATTATTATTATTATTATTATTATTATTATTATTATAATAATAATAATAATAATAATAATAATAATAATATTATTATTATATTATTACAGACTAATAGGTCATTAGCATTGTTGTTTTGGGTAACTTATATTACCTGCTTTTGCAGCCCATTCTTCCCTGGTAATTCTCTGCCCAACCTTCCTCCATATTCATACATGACACTACCAGCTGAACACAAACAAAACAACCACAATGTTTAGTCAGAGCAAAACATCAAACCACAGTCGACAACAATAGAGTCATTTTCGTATGAATGGGAAGCCTAGGGCATGGAGTTACGGCCATGGTACGGAAGCGAAGACATTCTATTCAACCAATCACATCCCACAAAATCATTGCTCAACCAATCAGAATGCTTGGACAGCACCATCACCGCATGGTCAACGCACAGCATGAACCGTACCATAACTACCTCCCACTCATACAAAACCATCACTGCATGGCATGGTCAACGCACAGCATGAACCGTACCATAACTACTTCCCACTCATACAAAACCATCACTGCATGGCATGGTCAACGCACAGCATGAACCGTACCATAACTACTTCCCACTCATACAAAAACAACTCTATTATTGACTGCATTGTCTACTAATGTCAGTACCTTTTCTGTAGTTGCCTCTAAATACATGGAATGCATAAAGAAGGTCGTAGTACTGGTGTGTTGCAATGTCAATAGTACGTGCATGGGATTCCATGATGTCAACAAACTGTGAAATAAGTGAGAAACGTGTTACTAGTGGAATGTTGTATACTGAGAAGTTCAATTAACGAAGAAACTTCATTTTTATGGTCTGTACTCTTATTGGCCAACCATCGATGACGTCACAAAATGAAACAATGAACACAAGGAGAGAGGGGGGGGGGGAGGGTAACCCAACGCGTACCTCATCATGAAGATTAACATAAGGATATTCACAGAGTTCTTGCAGTTGTCCTCTCTCACAGAGTACGACCATAAAACGATGAAGACAGTCTCTCTTTCTGTTGATCAAAAGAAATTAGAAATTCTTAACAATAAGAATGTTCCTGTTTGCAACTTAGTAACCAGGTAATTGATTGGGAGATAAAGAACTGGCCCTGGTTGCGCGAAAGGTGAATAACGCTATCCACTGGATAAGTTCTATCCAACGGATAAAATTTATTGGATAACTGCACAAGTTTTATCCGTTGGATAAGACTTATCTGGTGGATAGCGCTATTCACCTTTCATGCAACTGGAGCCTGGGCACTAGTTAACAAATATAAAACGTTTTCCGTGTGATATCGGCCTAATATAACACGAGGGGAAGTTTGGGAGAAGTCGAGAGCTGTGTAAAACCGAGCCGTAGGCGAGGTTTTACACGTTTTATATTTGTTTTGTAAAATAACGAGACCAAAGGTGAATTAAAACAACTTTCAGTAGCCAAACCAAATGCTAAATTCTCCTAACATCAAAAATTGTTTGAACAGCCAATCAGCGTTCATTTTATATGAACCGAGCGCGAGCTTGTGTCATCACGTAAAACACGGCAAAGCGTCAGTGCAGGTATTTCTCGATGCTGAATAGCTAAAACGATCTTAAAATAAAACGTTTCTTCAACTTTTGGTGTTGAAAACATTGCGATATACGAAAACTATGGATTTTTAATGAAAAAAGAACAAGAATGGTGACAAACACGGCAAGAAAGCAGAGGATTCTGTTGCGTTTTTGAATAAAATTTCAGTTGAAGTGCGCGCTACTGACGACAATCGAGCGCGCGCTGGGTTTGTTTTCTTCAGCCGTGTTTACATAGCCTCATGTAAACATAGTAGCTAACCAATCAGAGCGCGCGTTAGAATTGTGTTATTTTACAAAAGTTAATCATGCATATTTATATCACCTTTTCTAGATGTTCCTGCAGATAAGTTGCACCCCTTGATTTTGAAAGGTGATTTTAGACTGTGACGTGTATGTGGGTGTCTAGCTACTGTTCCTCTTTGATGGACAGTGTATGTAGTTTACTATTGTCTTGACTGACAGATTGACTGTCTCATAGACTTACTAGGGGATGGACAGACAGACAGACTGAGTATCTAAGGTATTCATGACAATGACAGACATACCTTGATGGGTCAGGATTACTGATAAGAGCAGCATATGCCTGGTCATTGTGGCCTAGCTGAAGATGATGTTTGAAAATATTGGACCATAAATTAGGCTGAAATGAAAGAAAAAGAACATTATTTTTATTAACACTACACACATGGTTATTAGTAGAGGTAATAATACGGTTTCGAGTTCAATTTGGAAAGAATTTGCACATGTGTTTTTCAGAGTATCAAAATTTGAGCTCTTTGAAAAACACACAAGTGTAAATTATTCCAAATTGAATGAGAAATCGTATGATTACCAATCAGAATCAATACTTTTTTCATGAATATTATTATTGTAGATATACATGTTTAGAGATTTGGAAACGTTTTCTACCATTATACAGTCATCTGCAATTCAACCTTTGATTCCTGGTCTTAACGTCGGCAATTGCTCTAAAATCGGGTCATAGAAGTCCGCCCACATACGATTAATCTCATTATCCAGACAGTCGAGTCATATAGACTGTCTGCACCAAGCTTAAACTTCCCTGACTTACAATATTGGGATCATCGGGCATGGCAGTGCTGACTGCTGTATTAGCAACATAGATGACCATATCTGGTACCTCAAACTGCTCAAACAGACGCATCACCTACAAAGTATAATTATATCAACTGAACATGAATAAACTCAAATAATTGAAGGGCTTCCATGCTAGAACAGCACACCGTAAGTGATCAAAAGCCAAATTCTCCTTTGGAATTCTAAGAGCTTCAAGAAGAATGTAGTTTTTGATCAGTTACAGTGATTGTTCTTGCATGGGCCACTTTATATTTCTACAGACACAATGTAAATAAGTACAATGCAAACATCGTACAGTTGAATGGACCTCTGCTTAGCTAACAGACACCTCCTCTGCTTAGCTAACAGACACCTCCTCTGCTTAACTAATGGACACCTCTGCTTAGCTAACACACACCTCCTCTGCTTAGCTAACAGATACCTCCTCTGCTTTGCTAACAGACACCACTGCTTAGTTAACGGACACCTCCGCTACTTAGCTAACATACACCTCCTCTGCTTAACTAATGGACACCTCTGCTTAGCTAACACACACCTCCTCTGCTTAGCTAACAGACACCTCTGCTTAGCTAACAGACACCTCCTCTGCTTATCTAACAGATACCTCCTCTGCTTTGCTAACAGACACCACTGCTTAGCTAACGGACACCTCCGCTACTTAGCTAATGGACACCTCTGCTTAGATAATGGACACCTCCTCTGCTTAGCTAATGGACACCTCCTCTGCTTAGCTAACAGACACCTTCTCTACTTAGCTAACAGACACCTCTGCTTAGCTAACACACACCTCCTCTGCTTATCTAACGGACACCTCCGCTACTTAGCTAACAGACACCTTCTCTACTTAGCTAACAGACACCACTGCTTAGCTAACGGACACCTCCGCTACTTAGCTAACATACACCTCCTCTGCTTAACTAATGGACACCTCTGCTTAGCTAACACACACCTCCTCTGCTTAGCTAACAGACACCTCCTCTGCTTATCTAACAGATACCTCCTCTGCTTTGCTAACAGACACCACTGCTTAGCTAACGGACACCTCCGCTACTTAGCTAACCGACACCTCTGCTTAGATAATGGACACCTCCTCTGCTTAGCTAATGGACACCTCCTCTGCTTAGCTAACAGACACCTTCTCTACTTAGCTAACAGACACCTCTGCTTAGCTAACACACACCTCCTCTGCTTATCTAACGGACACCTCCGCTACTTAGCTAACCGACACCTCTGCTTAGCTAATGGACACCTCCTCTGCTTAGCTAACAGACACCTCCTCTCCTTAGCTAATGGACACCTCTGCTTAGCTAATGGACACCTCCTCTGCTTATCTAACACACACCTCCTCTGCTTAGCTAACCGACACCTCTGCTTAGCTAATGGACACCTCCTCTGCTTATCTAACACACACCTCCTCTGCTTAGCTAACCGACACCTCTGCTTAGCTAATGGACACCTCCTCTGCTTAGCTAACAGACACCTCCTCTCCTTAGCTAATGGACACCTCTGCTTAGCTAATGGACACCTCCTCTGCTTATCTAACATACACCTCCTCTGCTTAGCTAACAGACACCTCCTCTGCTTAGCTAACATACACCTCCTCTGCTTAGCTAACAGACACCTCCTCTCCTTAGCTAATGGACACCTCTGCTTAGCTAACAGACACCTCCTCTGCTTAGCTATTGACACCTCTCATAAGCGGACACCTCCCATAAGCGGACACCTCCCATAAGCGGACACCTCCCATAAGCGGACACCTCCCATAAGCGGACACCTCCCATAAGCGGACACCTCCCATAAGCGGACACCTCCCATAAGCGGACACCTCCCATAAGCGGACACCTCCCATAAGCGGACACCTCCCATAAGCGGACACCTCCCATAAGCGGACACCTCTCATAAGCAGCCACTTGGTACCAAGAGTGTCCACTTACTGGAGGAGTTCCACTGTAAGTGTAGAAAATACACTTTCAACTTACTTTGACATAAAACAAAACAGTCAGACTCTCTTTGCTTGAGGAATCAGCTTGAAGAAAGTTTTGCATGAGGACATCGTCTGTGCCTTAGAAATGAAAAACAATAACTTATTTTCTTAGTGGCACATCCACTGAACCCTAGGAAGGCTTTAGCTGCCAGTGAACAATAACCATTTCACAAAACAAAATACTACAATTTTGAGTTGTTTTAGACACGTTCGCTGTACTTCTTGTCAAAAGATGCATTTACACATAGTTAGCCTCAATCCAGAGAATAACCTGTAATTAAAACAGGTTTCTATTGTCCAATGTGAACACGTTTTTCACTTTCTCATTGGCATTAGTGAATAATTGAAGCTAACGTTAACAATGCATTGTTGTCAGGTAGTACAGCAGTACGTAGCTGTGAACTCAGAGTCATTTTCGTATGAGTGAAAAGTAGCTACGGTACAGTTCCTGACGTGCATTGCCCCAGCATTGATTGGTTGAGCAATTATTTTGCGTATTGTGATTGGTTGAATAGATGTCTTCGATTCTGTACCATGACTGCAACTCCATGCCGTAGGTTTCCCACTCATACAAAAACCACTGTAAAGCATCATTATATGCTCTAAAGGCTGATTTACATGGTACAACTTTTGCCTACAACCATCGCATACAACTAGCTTACAACATGACTTAGGAGTCGTAAGTAAGTGACAGGGTTGATTTAGATGACACAACTCATGTTGTAAACATGGCGTGAGCAAGTTGTATGCGATGGTTGTAGGCAAACATGCTCACAGTGGATATTACACCTACCAATTCCTTTGGCTGCATGTAAGAAGCAGTCCAGTGCCTTGAGGTGTTCACCAAGTATCAGGTAGGACTGTGCGCACATGAACAACCTGTAAGTATGGCTTGCTTCACACCACGATTCAGTCAATTGACAATAATCTTGGAGATGCAGATATTGATGGTTTGTAAGAAGGAATTCCGGCAGCAAGACTGTGGGATTGGTTGGCCAGCTGAAGATATTGTCATGTAAGGACTGTAACAGCAAATAGATATTCTTATCGATTGCCAGCACTCTTGCCTTTCTGATCATTTGTTTTGAATCTATGCTGGGATGTAGACAGCCTTCCATTATACAATGTAAGTGATCATGAGGTGAAAATGGCTGTACACAGACTTGTAAAAGGTGCAGAAAAACACAAAACAACATGCTTCATCGATCCCACGATTAATAATATTGTAAACTTAGTAATCAGGCAATTGATTGGGACCAAAAGAACTGGACACTAGAAGTTCTCTTGACTTCTGATTTCTTCAATTTCTTTTGAAAAACTTTTTTCCCAAAAACAGTTGTTGAGTGCGGCTGGGTGTAGCTAGTGCGGCTACTGTAGCTTATGGTTATGGTATCTTTACCCCTCTGCATCATTTACCACATCCACTAAATAAATATAATTAGTAATATTCAAAGGATACAGGAGACCTGCTAAGCAGTAGATTGCTTGGTTGACTAGCATACTTGTAGGTATACAAACATCTTGCTGGTCTGGTCCTTGGTTTGTTTTACATATTTTAGAAATTAGTAAATGCAGTTGAGAGCTACCAACTGTATTTAGAAACAGCTTCAGCAATGTGGTATTAGGATGATCTGTAAATAATAATAATAATAATAATAATAATAATAATAATAATAATAATGGAAACTTTATTTCATGTATTTTTACACAAACAATTGCAAAGGTAATTTACAATAATTATTGACTACTTGAACTCGTAAATATAACTAACAAAAAGAAAATAGTAACATAAATAAATAAATAAAATAATAATATATAAAAATAATAATAACAATAATAATAATAATAACAATAATAATAATAACAAAATAATAATAATAATAACAATAAAAATAATAATGTCTTATTAATATTGCACGCATGATGGCATCTAGTGTCAGTATTGTGATTGTATAGTCAAGGAATAGCATCACATGGTTGTACTGAATGGAAAACAAACTCTGACTTTGACACTTACACAAGATCAGTAACGTCATCAGAGAAACCTGTTTGTAATGCTGGGTTTTAGATGGCAAGTACTAAAATGAGGTTCTATGGAGAGGATTAAGTTTACTAACCTTGTACTAGTTTTGCTGGAATTCCATCAGAGATTTCTAGTGCTGCAAGTTGTTTTAAGTTTGACTCGCTTACCGGAAACAGAAAGAAGTGATACAATACATTGAGATACAATACATTGAGATACAATACGTTGAGATACAATACGTTGAGATACAATATGTAAACTAAGATACAATATGTTAAAGTGCAACTAACCCCTGTGAGATTGTTTAAAATATATATATTCAATATAAGCTGAATAGTTGGTGGGTTCAGTATTTTGTGAGTTGAACCTTGCGTTTATGAGTTATAGAGGTTTGAAATCTCAATATGCAAATTTGATGACGTCTACTAAGGAATTTGCCATAACTTATTTAGACTTTTTCAAGAAGAACTTATTTTTTGAAATGGGCAAAAAAGTTATAAAATCATTCATAAAGACTGAAAATATTCTGTAAGTTTTCAAATGTCAATGATCAGCACAAGGGCGCTTTTGTATAATAAATGAAGTCTTAGTAGACGTCATCAAATTTGCATATTGAGATTTCAAACCTCTATAATTCATATACGCAAGGTTCAAATCACAAAATACTGATCCCACCAACTATTCAGCTTATATTGAATAGATTTTTGTGGCTACTATCTCCATATATGGAGATGTACCCACTATGCCATCGAGTTGTAAGTCCGTCCGTAAGTAGTCCAATCTTCGGATAGTGTTCGGAATCGCACAGTGATCGGGATTCTTCGATCGACACCGAAGGCCTATGTCCGCTCGATGTTTCTTCGATGGACTTTTGTATTTTCGTGATTATCAAGTTTATTGGCGATAATTTTTGTGACTATCGAGTTTATCGGCGACAACTTCGGCGCTCTGCGACATGTTTCGAATTGTCGTAATCTCTCGTCTGGTTGTCGACTTATTATTGATTGAAACGTTATGCCTACGTTTCTTCCATGTGATTTTATTCACCCGTTGGTTGAAGAAAAGTTTTTACTCTATATTTACTATGATTTTGTGCTATTTTGCACCATTAATCTGGCACAGCTTTCCAGCACTGTGTCAAGTGTTTGTTCGTAAATAATTTGTCCAGTTTTTTTGACGGCCTGTGGAGATTTTCCAGCGGATATGACGAGCACTTCAAACGGTGTGTGTTTGGCGGTCATGGTCGAGTGATTACTATACTGCATCCCAACACCTCGAGTGCAATATTGGGATATTGTACCATATTATAGTAGCCACATGCACGCATTGCGGGCCTATTTTTAAAACAATCTCACAGGGGTTAGTTGCACTTTAAGATACATAGAGGATATTATATAATAATAATAATAATAATAATAATAATAATAATAATTTAATACTTATATAGCGCAAAAATTACATGTAAATATGATCTAAATAATGTGCTTTACAGAATAAAAATAAAACAATCTTCTTAAACTATAAAATATGAATATGAAATATATATGTACAAATCTATTAAAATAAAATAACTAGTGAGATAGCTAGTATCCTCGCGATTGATAAAATAAAATAATTATGTAATATGGGCACGCAGAGATACAAATTTTATCTTCGAGTGTTGATAATGAAATATCTTAATGTGAAAAGTGGTACCATCTCATTTCTAAGATCAAGTTAGCAATCATTGTACATATTTATGTGTTTTACTGTATATAGTAACTGTAGATATTTGTTATATCATTATAATATTATTAGCAATAATTATTAGTATTAGACATATTGTACCATTATGGGCACGATCATTAAAGATAAAATAAAATGACTTGAACGTTTGTGTAGGTACAATGTACATGTATTTAGTACTGTTAACACAACATGTAAATTAGTCAGTTTGAACCCAAGAATTGTTGTACTTATAATACTAAGAGGGTTTGCACGATCACGTGCCGGCAGCCATGACAGGGGGAAGGAACAATAAAATCATTTTACATGAGAAAGAATTCAATTCCTTAGGGGAAAGGTATAATTCCTTTATCCTGCCTCCTAACATGGCTGCCGGCACGTGATTGTGCAAATCCTCTATACGTTGAGTGTCTGGCTTATGTAGTCTTAAGTATGACTGTTGTTGGTAACTGGTGTCATCACGACCACTCTAGTAGTCAGAATGTCAGTCTTACACAAGACTACACTCACCTCACACTCAACAACCTGAAGATGGACGCTTAGTCCGAAAGCTCGACATTAAAAAACATTAGGTTGAAGATACGTATAAATTTAAACCTACATGTAATTCCATACTAATTTTTACTGGGCTATGCACAACACAATTGTACTTTTGGTAGACTTACATGGCATTGGATGGTGCAGGTGTGACCTCAAGCTCAGTAAGCCAATGCAAGCAGTGATATACTCTCAATAGCACCACAACTTGGGGTATATAAACAGAGGATATGTCCTGAGAAAAACGAGGATCGACACCAGCCTGGATATTAAGAAAGCACAACGAGTTAGCAAGTTTTTGCTCTAAAAATGAACTAAATCAATGATAGTCGTGGGAAAATAAAACTTGGTAAAATAACATGCCACATCTACAGTGGTACCTCCGACAAGTGGACACCCTTGGGGCCGAGTGCAGGTGTCCATTTCTGGGAGATGCTCACTTATTGGAGGTTATAAAAGCAATGTTTAGCAAAGAAATGTTCAAGACCCTTGGGATGTGTCTGCTTACAGGAAATGTCTGTTAGCATAGGTTTGATATTAAATTACACCAATGGATGCTTGCATGTACATGTATGTGCAAATGACTTGCTCCTATTCCCACTAAAGGCCCGTTAACACGAGCGATTTTATCAGCGATTTTGTCGGCGATTTTATTGCAACCACAAATCGCCCGTGTAAACTACCAGCGATTTAGCAGCGATTAAGAGAGAATGTCACATCTGATGGAGCAAAATAGCCAAAATTCTGGCCACAGTGAAAACATTAATATTCGATCTAAAGAAGGGGAATATTGTACAAACCACTGATCTGATGTTCATTTTGTAAAAAAAATCGTTTTTTTTTTTTTAATCGAGAAAATCGATCCAGGCCTCTGGCGGCCTGAATTGGCTTGAATCCAGCGGGAAAATAGTACCTCTAGAAAATCGCATCGCGCGAAAAAATAAAGACAGCTAAAGCGAAACTGTCATCGGATATTCATTTTAGAAAGGTGCTACATGATATCTGAGTTAAAATCTAGGTATTTACTGCAAATCAACAAGTGGGAAATAAAGGTTAACAAAGCAGGTTTTTCCTATTTACATTTCACCGCTATTATGCGATTAATATTTTCTATATGTGCGGGTACTTTGATATCTCTAAAACTCCATCTACGTAAGCTTAGAATGATATACTGAAACATATTTCAGAATTGATTTGGGTTTTTAATTGTGCGCCTTTTACCAAACTCCAGAACTTCAAGCATTTCGGCTTGAAATTTAGTGCAACATTTGAACACACGCCATGTCTGGGATCTAACAACTCAAACTTGAAGCCCAAATTCGCCACTAAAAATCAAAGCTAATTATAAGTCCGCAGACTATTATGATCACCTTCATTGTTGGCAGCTGATACGTAAGATTTTGTGAAGAAGATCCACCATTTAAAATCTTTGTCCTCAGCTTTCGGCTGCTTCGGTTTACATTGATTGACTTACTTGGGAAAGATTGTCATTAAAAGATATGTTTCCTTGGAGGTTAGCAGTATTATTCTCGTAATATCATTCACCTAAGAACGCCTGCAAAGGAGGCTATCATTTATGGTGCTTGATTCAAAGACAAAATAGACTAATGAGATGGAAACATGCAATTTCATGTTCGTAACGCAAGCAACATACAGCAGAATGTTGTGTGACCGAGTGACAAACATTCCTGGGTAGAGTGGAGAAAGGAGTTCAATTCAAAACTGGAGAAGAAACTACAAAACTAAACAAGGCTACGTTAAGCTAATACTCTTTATTTCCTTTACCTGTATCGGTTAAAATGGCTTCATAATGAGCTTGCGACGCGACGTGGAAAATACCCTAATCCGAAGGACGACGAGAGGCAAGTCCTACTGACGAGAGGCGCCAGTCCGAAGGACGAGTCCGAAGCCTCAGCACCAGTCTAGTAGCCTCTGGAACCAGGGTACGTGGAAGATGACGCAGTGTGCACTGATCAGTAAAACGATGGTTGTTGTCAACGCTTAGCGTGTGCACATCGAGATATGGGGCACGCGGGAATTTGGGAGAGCACGAGAGAAGCGTAGTTACTCGAGGCGTAGCCGAGAGCAACTCTAGCTTCACGAGTGCTCTCCCAAATTCCCAAGTGCTCCATAACTCGATGGACGCACAGCTAAAGCGTTGAACATTTATTTTATAACATAGTCACTGCATATTCAAATAAAATAATTTTATTTTCCGATTGATTGACGATGACGTGAACGTGTGTCCGTGGACGTACCGTGTGTCCGTGGGCTTACGGACACACGCTAACCAACCAATCAGAGCGCACGTTATATCATACCTATGTTATAAATTATTATATAGTCAAGTCAATCCGCGCGCTCTGATTGGCTAAAAACTGTGCTGTATCAGAGAACGGAGTACGGTTTGATGACGCTATTTTTCGGCTGTTTGGTTTGATCCAAAATTGTGAAGAAAACAAACCAAGCGCGCGCTCGACGGCGTAACTAGCGTCAGTAGCGCGCGCACTTCACTCGCTAAAATGTTATTCAAAAACACAACAGAATCCTCAACTTTCTTGCCATTTTTCTCACCATTCCTGTTCTTTTTTATCAAAAATCCAGAGTTTCTATATAATAAAGCAAATAGAACAGCTTATTCCGTGCTCCGTTCAGTAATACAGCACTCAAGAAGTGTGGAGAGCACTCGCCGTAAAATAAAATAACTATTATATAACGCGCGCTCTGATTGGCCAAAGGATGCGTATTCCGCGTGCTCTATCAGAGCACACATAACGTGCGCGCAGATATTCAAGCATTTTTGTACGATACAAAATTGAAAACTTGCCTTAAAATCTTATTGTATTTTATAAAAGAAATATAAAAATTGTCCGCTGTGCTATGTGTATATTTATAGCACTTGGGGACTGATCAGAACACTCGAGAAGTATTGAGAAGCACGCAGCGTCGCACGCTCGTTTTCTATTTCTTCAGTAAATGTTTGTAGCGTTCGCTGAGTCCGGGCACAGACTGCTGTCACTCGAGAAATCAATAATATTATATTTTCAAAGTGTACAAATAGCTTTTTAAATAGTATGCAAAAATACGTCATTAGTAACGTACAGGAACAAGTGAGACGGGGGCTTAGCATCAAACCCCCTATACCCCCCCCCCCCCTCCCATACCCCCATAGCACTAACTGCTCCGTAATAGAGGGGTGTAGATTGTGAGTCTCAGGCCTGTTTACTAAACTAATTATCCATTCACCTACTGCGGGAGTTAGGGATGTATTTATTTTCCCAGTAGCTTATCTGAAGGTCGATAGTTCTTTCCCAAAAAACACTCTATCGTCCTTACATCAAGTAGTCAAAACAACCGCAGTGCGTACCGAACAGGGTAGCAAAGGGGGGGGGGGGGGGGGGGGGGTCATGATCATGCTTCACGGGCGATTTTTTGGTAAATTCACGCGTCACGGACCAAAATGTCCGAAATTCACGAATCATGAGCGGCAACCATATTTTTGGAATTTCACGCGTGAAAAGGTTTAAATCCTAAACGTTCACGTTTCACAGAGCATAACAGCGGTAAATCACGAATCACAGTCGGTCAAAAGGGACGATCACGCATCACGTTGAAACATAAATTCACGCATCACGCTCGAATTTTTATGAATTTCACAATTCACGCTCCATTTTTGGGTCAAATCACGCGTCACGCGTAACCCCTTTGCTATCCTGACCGAATGGTGCTCTGGTCTATGACCACTTGACGAAGTATATCACATTCATTCATAGCCCGATTGTCGTGCAAACGTCGCGCCGGACGGCAAGTGTATCACGGCATTTCGTTATTTCACGTCCTCTTCACGACGTCGATGACAACAACCCTCGTTTTACTGATCAGTGCGCACTGCGTCATCTTCCACGTACCCTGGTTCCAGAGGCTACTGGTGCTGAGGCTTCGGACTCGTCCTTCGGACTGGCGCCTCTCGTCAGTAGGACTTGCCTCTCGTCCTTCGGATTAGGGTATTTTCCACTTCGCGTCGCAAGCTCATTATGAAGCCATTTTAACCGATACAGGTAAAAGGAAATAAAGAGTATTAGCTTAACGTAGCCTTGTTTAGTTTTGTTGTTTCTTCTCCAGTTTTGAATTGAACTCCTTTCTCCACTCTACCCAGGAATGTTTGTCACTCGGTCACACAACATTCTGCTGTATGTTGCTTGCGTTACGAACTGATGAAACTGCATGTTTCCATCTCATTAGTCTATTTTGTCTTTGAATCAAGCACCATAAATGATAGCCTCCTTTGCAGGCGTTCTTAGGTGAATGATATTACGAGAATAATACTGCTAACCTCCAAGGAAACATATCTTTTAATGACAATCTTTCCCAAGTAAGTCAATCAATGTAAACAAAGCAGCCGAAAGCTGAGGACAAAGATTTTAAATGGTGGATCTTCTTCACAAAATCTTACGTATCAGCTGCCAACAATGAAGGTGATCATAATAGTCTGCGGACTTATAATTAGCTTTGATTTTTAGTGGCGAATTTGGGCTTCAAGTTTGAGTTGTTAGATCCCAGACATGGCGTGTGTTTGGTAATGTTGCACTAAATTTCAAGCCGAAATGCTTGAAGTTCTGGAGTTTGGAGATAAAAGGCGCACAATTAAAAACCCATATCAATTCTGAGATATGTTTCAGTATATCATTCTAAGCTTACGTAGACGGAGTTTTAGAGATATCAAAGTACCCGCACTATTTTCCCGCTGGATTCAAGCCAATTCAGGCCGCCAGAGGCCTGGATCGATTTTCTCGATTTAAAAAAAAACAACGATTTTTTTTACAAAATGAACATCAGATCAGTGGTTTGTACAATATTCCCCTTCTTTAGATCGAATATTAATGTTTTCACTGTGGCCAGAATGTTGGCTATTTTGCTCTATCAGATGTGACATTCTCTCTTAAATTGCAGCCAAATCACTGCAATTTCGAACATGCTCGAAATTTTGTGCAACTTCGCTGATAAAATCGCCTGTGTAAACGGCCCTTGATGTATAATTGTGCACAACCTACCCTTGAACCAAGACGGTCAACAACCACAAGAAACACTAGAAAATCTCGACACATTGACATATGGGTTTCCATAGTCTGTTGGAAAGATGAAGCCAAGACACTGTGCATGAAATGACTTCCAAACTTGGGTTGATTTCCTATTTGTGGCGATTCTGTTCAAAACAATAATATTGTCTGTTAATACCTCATATTGGATATCAAAAGAGGGAGACCCAAATCCACCTACAAGGGGTGGGATACTTGTGGGTCAAGTGAAGAGACAAGTAAATCACCGTGTGCAGTGGAGGGCTCTGGTGAAGGGCGTTCACTGGGCCAGAAAGGAATGATGATGATAATGACCTCCCATGGGACCCACTGTTGGAGGCACAGTCCATATGTACAGTCTATAACTGTGGCACAGAGAAAATCATCATTTCACTGTCAAAGCTTGGGCCTGTTTCTCGAAAGCCCCGTAAACTTTTCGGGCCAGAAAAGACATCCTAGAAATCTGAGACACTTACTCTACAAAGCTGTCCTTTTGACATGTTTTTAATATGAACAAACTTTCCCTTCATGCAAAGTTTCATGTCTGTAAACTACATTGTTTTGAGAATATAGAGTATTAATTAAAGAAACCCTTTTTGGGCCTGATAAGCTTTTGGGGGGCTTTCATGAAATGGGCCTCCGATGTATTGTGAGCTGCAAGGTATTGTTGCAGATTACATTGTGAGACAAGTTGCTTCTCCACATATGCACACCGTCACGGACTGTCTAACTTAAAGTGCCTATCACCTTTATTTTTTATCATGAAAATGTATTATATGTAAAGTGAATAGTCGCAGGATTTGATACTTTGTGATTTGGGGCTTTGCATCTGTGAGTTATAAGGGTTTGAAATCTCAAAGTGACATCAGGGGAAGTATCTTTTATCATACAAAAACACTGTATTGCAAAATACTAACATTTTGAAACTGCAGAATCTTTTCTTAGTTTTTGTTTCATAATTCATAATTCCATCTAGTATAGACTTCCATAGAATGTCACCAAATTAGCATACCATGATTTAAAACCTCTATAACTCGGTGCTGCAAAACTCAAATCACAACAACACTGAACCAATCCAATCACTTCATATTCAATTAAGTTAATGTAATGCTGACTTGCTTGTAGTGATGACAGAAAGTCTTACCAGAGCCATTATCACCCATCTGTATTTCAGACAAATCTAGAGATCTCACAATTACATCAAAACACTCAAACAAGTTGGACACTTTCTGTAGACTGTAAGGAACAAACAATGAACAATCATGATGATCAAATTATTTTTTAAACAGTTTCCTTCAATACACTTTTTTATCAACTTTAATGAATTAAACTACTAGATTACATACTGAATAAAATATAACAAGAAAATATACTGAAGAAATAAATAAGTAGGAAACCAAACCGGGTGGGGCGCGAACGGGACATGAGTACCCATGCAAGGCACCCCCTATGGAGAATATGATTACATAAGAACAAGAATGGCAGAGCATGTACAATGTGCACCCTATGCACAAAGCTATTTGAACTTATAATTTGCATACATTTTCATAAAGAATAACGAATTAAGTAAAAGTAAAGTTTCAGAAAGGTCTGTACACGAAACTTTTTAGTTTTTTTAGACATGTTTTGGCAATAACGTTTGCCATCTTCAGTGATGAAGCACAGATAGAATTGAATTATTCCATGTAATTAATATTCAATTATCTGTGCTTCTAAAACTCATTAATAATTCATGTGCTTCATCATTGAAGATGGCAAACGTTATTGCTGAAACATGTCTAAGAAACTAAAAAGTTTCGTGTTGTTCTTTAAAAAAAGAAAAGTTATGTACCGCATGGTATCAATCAGCGAGTGCCTTTGATTTACATCAGAGATAAAGCAATAAAATGCTAACTGACTGCAATTTCAAGATTCAGATTAATCAGTGTACCTTGTTTCTATTTCCTGCATAAACTCAGAGCTTTCGATAGACTTCTCTCCAGTCTGTTGGTAATCATCACTAAAAACAACAAACAAACACAATAATTTTATGCTCAATGCTCTTTAGATAAATATACAAGTATCTATTTTTGTTGGACCACTAATGATTTAATTGAAACCATTTTATAGTAAGTTGATGTGCAATTAGCTGGGCGGCAACTGTCGTAAGGGGATTAATCGTATGTGTGCGGTCTTCTATAGCCTGCGTAGCGGCGCACAGGAAAAGGGAAGGAGGGAGGGGGAAGGGGAGGAGGAGTGGGGATTGGGGAGAAGGGATTGGGGAGAGAGCGGAAGGGAACGCCTGCAATGAAACCCCCACATTCCTTGATTTACACCCCCTAATTAATATTCAAGATTGCAAAATAAATAAACCAATCAAAATCGTCTTTTTTACACTGTGAAGTGTGAAATGTACATGTAATTTGACAAACGAACGAGGTATTTGCATGGATCGCTAAAAAGTCTTTTTACGATCTATGGTATTTATAAAAGGCTACACAAACTGAATAAACAGTTATGAAAGGAAGAAAGGAAGCTTTTATTAGAGACAGTTTATTATCTCCAGAATCATGCAACTGTCAACATTTACACGATTGCGGACGTTTTTGAACGAACTCGTGATCGAATCGCCGTCTTCAAAAAACCTTTGAACACTAGCTTCGGTCCGTAGAAACCCACATTGAACTGAATCCTTCCTTTTAACCCTTAGCGGATTCCCAGAAAGTTAATTTACCGTGGAAGTTTTTATTAGAGACTATATTCCAGTAATCGAGAAGACCCGAGAAGAGAAGAGAAGGCCAGATATCTAGAGAATCAACTGTCAACATTACGAGTTAATTAAGCTTCTACATTACGATTTTAAAATAGACTGTGCTCTTTGAACAAGAAGCTCGAGCTTTACCCTGGTTCCAGAGGCTTTGTCAAACTCTATAATACGATGTTTACGCCGCGGAACATCGTATTATAGAGCTTAACAAAGCCTCTGGAACCAGGGTACTCGAGCTTCTTGTTCAAAGAGCACAGTTGTGGTATTTTAGCCTGACTTGCTGAAACCCCTTGTCTGCTACATCTTCAGTAGACTGATTCCATAAGTCGGTCTGTTCGCTCTTTGTCGATTCTGAGCGACCTCCAGGGTAAAAGAGCGAAAACAGTCTACTTCTTCAGCACTAGCGAAGATCAATTTTGGCGGCGACTCGTGTAGTACAAGAGATTCCCAAGAACTTGGCCTCAATCGGCTTCGTGTTGTATAAAAACCGCTTCTCCTTTCACTTCAGCAAATACTCTAAAAATTAGGCTTTGCGACCTTTTCCTTATAACAAGGAGTTTATAACACTGAGTTTTGTTCTGTTTTATAACGATACACCATCTCAGAATCTATCTGATCAAAATCGTTTAGATCGCTTCAAACGACGGAGATCAATTTTCATTTAAAACAATAGAGGCATTTGATTGACAGCTGATTAACCAATGGGAATTTTATGTTCAAAATTTGAACGTAAAATACGAGGAATGTGGGGGTATCATTGCAGGCGTTCCCTTCCGCTCTCTCCCCAATCCCCTCTACCCAATCCCCACTCCTCTCCTCCTCCTCCTCCTCCTCTTCCCCCTCCCTCCTTCCCTTTTCCCGTGCGCCGCTACGCAGGCTAGGTCTTCTACGACTCGACTGTCGTAAGGGGATTAATCGTAGGTGTGCGGTCTTCTACGACTCGACTGTCGTAAGGGGGTTAATCGTACTAAGGTGTGCTGTCTTCTACGACTCGACTGTCGTAAGGTGGTTAAGGGGGTGTTAATCGTAGGTGTGTGGTCTCGTCATAAGGTGTGTGCTGTCTTCTACGACTCGACTGACTGTAAGGGGGTTAATCGTTAATCGTAGGTGTGCGGTCTTCTACGACGACACGACTGCATAAGGGGATTAATCGTAGTAGTGTGTGGTCTTCTACGACTCGACTGTCGTAAGGGGTGTTAATCGTAGGTGTGTGGTCTTCTACGACTCGACTGTCATAAGGGGGTTAATCGTAGGTGTGTGGTCTTCTACGACTTGACTGTGTCATAAGGGGGTTAATCGTAGGTGTGTGGTCTTCTACGACTCGACTGTCATAAGGGGATTATTAATCGTAGGTGTGTGGTCTTCTACGACATGACTGTCATAAGGGGGTTAATCGTAGGTGTGTGGTCTTCTACGACTCGACTGTCGTAAGGGGATTAATCGTAGGTGTGCGGTCTTCTACGACTCGACTGTCATAAGGGGATTAATCGTAGGTGTGTGGTCTTCTACGACTCGACTGTCGTAAGGGGGTTAATCGTAGGTGTGTGGTCTTCTTCTACGACTCGACTGTCATAAGGGGGTTAATCGTAGGTAATCGTAGGTGTGTGGTCTTCTACGACTCGACTGTCATAAGGGGGTTAATCGTACATGTAGGTGTGTGGTCTTCTACGACTCGACTGTCGTAAGGGGATTACTGCGGTTCTCAGTATTATGCGAACTCAGACATTCAAACAGTCAGTTGCAACTTGGTTTTTCGCTGCCGTCAATCAAATTCAAAACTCTAACAAATTCAAAACTAAATACATTCTTCGACCAAATGATCCATAATTTAGCTCAAAATCATATTTGGTTTCCATTTGGTGAGTCTTCTGACTTTTATTTTTAAGTTTACTGATTTTTTATGTTGATTGGCGGCAGCGAAAAACCAAGTTCCAGCCAACTGCTTGAATGTCTGAGTTCGCATAATACTGAGAATCGCAGTAATCGTAGGTGTGCGGTCTTCTACCACACGACTGTCATAAGGGGATTAATCGTAGGTGTGTGGTCTTCTACGACATGACTGTCATAAGGGGATTAATCGTAGGTGTGTGGTCTTCTACGACACGATTGTCATAAGGGGGTTAATCGTAGGTGTGTGGTCTTCTACGACTCGACTGTCGTAAGGGGGTTAATTGTAGGTGTGTGGTCTTCTACGACTCGACTGTCATAAGGGGAGTAATCGTAGGTGTGTGGTCTTCTACGACTCGACTGTCATAAGGGGGTTAATCGTACATGTAGGTGTGTGGTCTTCTACGACTCGACTGTCGTAAGGGGATTAATCGTAGGTGTGTGGTCTTCTACGACATGACTGTCATAAGGGGATTAATCGTAGGTGTGTGGTCTTCTACGACATGACTGTCATAAGGGGGTTAATCGTAGGTGTGTGGTCTTCATAAGGGGATTAATCGTAGGTGTGTGGTCATCGTAGGTGTTCTACGACTCGACTGTCAAAGGGGATAATAATAGGTGTGTGTCTACGACTCATGGGGTTAATCGTAGGTGTGTGGTCTTCTACGACTATGACTGTCATAAGGGGGTTAATCGTAGGTGTGTGGTCTTCTACGACGACTGACTGTCATAAGGGGGTTAATCGTAGGTGTGTGTCGTAACTGGTAATACGTAGAGTGTGTAATCGTAGGTGTGTGGTCTTCTACGACATGACTGTCATAAGGGGATTAATCGTAGGTGTGTGGTCTCTTTCTACGACATGACTGTCATAAGGGGATTAATCGTAGGTGTGTGGTCTTCTACGACTCGACTGTCATAAGGGGGTTAATCGTAGGTGTGTGGTCTTCTACAACTCGACTGTCGTAAGGGGGTTAATCGTAGGTGTGTGGTCTTCTACGACTCGACTGTCATAAGGGGATTAATCGTAGGTGTGTGGTCTTCTACGACTCGACTGTCATAAGGGGGTTAATCGTACATGTAGGTGTGTGGTCTTCTACGACTCGACTGTCGTAAGGGGATTACTGCGGTTCTCAGTATTATGCGAACTCAGACATTCAAACAGTCAGTTGCAACTTGGTTTTTCGCTGCCGTCAATCAAATTCAAAACTCTAACAAATTCAAAACTAAATACATTCTTCGACCAAATGATCCATAATTTAGCTCAAAATCATAATTGGTTTCCATTTGGTGAGTCTTCTGACTTTTATTTTTAAGTTTACTGATTTTTTATGTTGATTGGCGGCAGCGAAAAACCAAGTTCCAGCCAACTGCTTGAATGTCTGAGTTCGCATAATACTGAGAATCGCAGTAATCGTAGGTGTGCGGTCTTCTACCACACGACTGTCATAAGGGGATTAATCGTAGGTGTGTGGTCTTCTACGACATGACTGTCATAAGGGGATTAATCGTAGGTGTGTGGTCTTCTACGACACGATTGTCATAAGGGGGTTAATCGTAGGTGTGTGGTCTTCTACGACTCGACTGTCATAAGGGGGTTAATCGTAGGTGTGTGGTCTTCTACGACTCGACTGTCATAAGGGGATTAATCGTAGGTGTGTGGTCTTCTACGGGGGGGGTTAATCGTACATGTAGGTGTGTGGTCTTCTACGACTCGACTGTCGTAAGGGGATTACTGCGGTTCTCAGTATTATGCGAACTCAGACATTCAAACAGTCAGTTGCAACTTGGTTTTTCGCTGCCGTCAATCAAATTCAAAACTCTAACAAATTCAAAACTAAATACATTCTTCGACCAAATGATCCATAATTTAGCTCAAAATCATATTTGGTTTCCATTTGGTGAGTAATCTTCTGACTGTCATAAGTTTACTGATTTTTTAATCGTAGGTGTGTGATTCTTCTAGCGACTGTCAAAAATCAAGTTCTTTCTAATAATCGTAGAATCGTAATCGTAGGTGTGCGTCTTCTCTTCTACGACACGACTGTCATAAGGGGATTAATCGTAGTGTGTGGTCTTCTACGACATGACTGTCAAAGGGGATTAATCGTAGGTGTGTGGTCTTCTACGACTCGACTGTCATAAGGGGGTTAATCGTAGTGTGTGTGGTCTTCTACACACTGTCACTGTCATAAGGGGGTTAATCGTAGGTGTGTGGTCTTCTACGACTCGACTGTCATAAGGGGATTAATCGTAGGTGTGTGTGTCTTCTACGACTCGACTGTCATAAGGGGGTTAATCGTAGGTGTGTGGTCTTCTACGACTCCACTGTCATAAGGGGATTAATCGTAGGTGTGTGGTCTTCTACGACTCGACTGTCATAAGGGGGTTAATCGTAGGTGTGTGGGTCTTCTACGACACGACTGTCATAAGGGGATTAATCGTAGGTGTGTGGTCTTCTACGACATGACTGTCATAAGGGGATTAATCGTAGGTGTGTGGTCTTCTACGACACGACTGTCATAAGGGGGTTTAATCGTAGGTGTGTGGTCTTCTACGACTCGACTGTCATAAGGGGATGTAGGTGTGGTCTTCTACGACTCGACTGTCTTAATCTAGGTGTGTGGTCTTCTACGACTCGACTGTCATAAGGGGGTTAATCGTAGGTGTGTGGTCTTCTACGACTCGACTGTCATAAGGGGATTAATCGTAGGTGTGTGGTCTTCTACGACTATGACTGTCATAAGGGGGTTAATCGTAGGTGTGTGGTCTTCTACGACTCGACTGTCATAAGGGTGTGTTAATCGTAGGGGTGTGTGTGTGGTCTCTACGACTCGACTGTCATAAGGGGATTAATCGTAGGTGTGTGGTCTTCTACGACTCGACTGTCGTAAGGGGACTTAATCGTAGGTGTGTGGTCTTCTACGACACTCGACTGTCATAAGGGGGTTAATCGACTGTCATAAGGGGGTACGACTCGACTGTCATAAGGGGATTAATCGTAGGTGTGTGGTCTTCTACGACTCGACTGTCATAAGGGGATTAATCGTAGGTGTGTGGTCTTCTACGACTCGACTGTCATAAGGGGGTTAATCGTAGGTGTGTGTACGACTCGACTGTCAATTCAAATCGTAGGTGTGTGGTCTTCTACGACACGACTGTCATAAGGGGATTAATCGTAGGTGTGTGGTCTTCTACGACTCGACTGTCATAAGGGGATTAATCGTAGGTGTGTGGTCTTCTACGACTCGACTGTCATAAGGGGATTAATCGTAGGTGTGTGGTCTTCTACGACTCGACTGTCATAAGGGTGATTAATCGTAGGGATTAATCGTAGTGTGTGGTCTTCTACGACTCGACTGTCGTAAGGGGATTAATCGTAGGTGTGTGGGTCTTCTAATACTCGACTGTCATAAGGGGATTAATCGTAGGTGTGTGGTCTTCTACGACTCGACTGTCATAAGGGGATTAATCGTAGGTGTGTGGTCTTCTACGACTCGACTGTCATAAGGGGATTAATCGTAGGTGTCTTCTACGACACGTGTAGGTGTGTGGTCTTCTACGACTCGACTGTCGTAAGGGGATTAATCGTAGGTGTGTGGTCTTCTAGGACACGACTGTCTTAAGGGGATTAATCGTAGGTGTGTGGTCTTCTACGACTCGACTGTCGTAAGGGGGTTAATCGTAGGTGTGCGGTCTTCTACGACTCGACTGTCGTAAGGGGGTTAATCGTATGTGTGCGGTCTTCTATGACCCGATTTTAAAGCAATTATTGCAGACATATGACTTGAAGTTTTGAAAATCGCTCGCATTGCTGTACAATTGTATCCCTTAATCTTCTACTGGCTGATTACAACTACTACATGTACTACCGCCGCTACCGCCACTACCACCACTTCTGTACCTACCTGCCATTAGTGACCAGGGTGTCAGCAATTTGTTGTGCTATCAGTGCTGGATTACACTTGTACTTGAGATCATTGTCAATGTCTGTCTTGTTCTCAATAGTTAACTGCCAAACAACACTGATATGAGTAAAGACACTATGTATAGAGTGGTTTTTGTATGAGTGGGAAACCTACGGCACGGAGTTACGGTCACAGTGTGGAATCAAAGACATTGTATTCAACCAATCAGAGCACGCAAAATCATCGCTCAACCAATCAGAATGCTTGGATACCGCACAATCATTGCGCGATATTGTCACCGCACGGTACGGTCCCACTCATACGAAAATGCCTCTATTTGTTGACAACCAAGTACAATAACTTTACCTGGGTCAGGTCTTCATGTAGCTGCACAAAAGTCCTGGCTATTGTTCTATTGTCATTCTATGTATTGTTTTTACATAAAAACAATAGCTAGGACAATTTATGCAGCTACACGACAATCTTGTCTTTACCTGCTTGGAAATACGTTTGACAGCACTGTATACAGACATCAGTCCTTTCTTTAATAACTTGTCTGAAAGACATATGTACATGTAATATTAGGTGTTGAGGATTTGAAAATGGTACTACTTTATGTACAGTTTTACTTGGTATATAAAGACAAATTCAAGCACTGTAGCTAGCCAGAATCCTACATGTACAAACCTACAGTATTACCATGCATTGAGATTATTAATCTACAACCACAGCAAGCAGTGCTTTATTGCTGTAATATAGCTACATGTAGCTACCAACAAATACACACTATTCAAAACCACAAACAAACAGATACCAGTGTACATTGTACAAGTGTTGTTACAATTATATTCAAACACTTTACCAAAAAAAGAGGAACACACAGATTGGCTCTTTATTGCTACAGTATTCAAACAATAATTATTGTTATTTACGTAAAGTAGTTTGTAGGCTTTCATCAAGTGTAAATAAAGAGCTCAGACAGGAATTGAACCCGTGACCTCCTGGATACTAGTCAGGTGCTCTGACCACTGAGCCACTCGGAACGATATCAGCAAAGTTACCCTACAGACGACTTCACAAACTATTTACCAAGGGACAAATTACTTTATATAATCCTTATATGATTGAATCTTATTGCTTTTACTTTATTGTTTTAGTCACAAATAATAATCGGTTAATTATTGTCGTTACATTCATCAAAGGCTGTGTTGCTACAATTTTCAAAAGATCTTCCATGCGATGCATTACTTTTTTGAAAGAGTATATTTTGAGACAATAATTATTGTGTAAATGTACTTGAATGTACTTACTTGAAGCTAATAAAGCTTGTACATCAAATGTCTCACTTTCCTCTAGAGTAGGAACAAGATACAGCCTTTCCACACCTTCACAGAACTTAAGTATGGACAACATATCCTGGTTCAGAGAAAAAGAGATTATAAACTTGTTCACAAACTAGAAACATTATTTCATGCAAAATGATAATCAAGAGCTTTTTAGTGTTTTGATGATAGGCCAGTTTTGTACATGTAATATTATTATGTTTTGGAGTAGCAGCTTATTTTTAAGATGATGATTCAAATACCATCAAAACACATCAACATGGCAAGTTACTAGATGAACTTTTACATTCAGAATAGCCAGCGCTGTGTTCCTAGTAGCCAGCACTGTGTTCCTAGTAGCCAGCGCTGTGTTCCTAGTAGCCAGCACTGTGTTCCTAGTAGCCAGCGCTGTGTTCCTAGTAGCCAGCCAGCACTGTGTTCCTAGTAGCCAGCACTGTGTTCCTAGTAGCCAGCACTGTGTTCCTAGTAGCCAGCACTGTGTTCCTAGTAGCCAGCACTGTGTTCCTAGTAGCCAGCACTGTGTTCCTAGTAGCCAGCACTGTGTTCCTAGTAGCCAGCACTGTGTTCCTAGTAGCCAGCACTGTGTTCCTAGTAGCCAGCACTGTGTTGTGTTCCTAGTAGCCAGCCAGCTGTGTTCCTAGTAGCCAGCACTGTGTTCCTAGTAGCCAGCACTGTGTTCCTAGTAGCCAGCACTGTGTTCCTAGTAGCCAGCACTGTGTTCCTAGTAGCCAGCACTGTGTTCCTAGTAGCCAGCACTGTGTTCTAGTAGCCAGCACTGTGTTCCTAGTAGCCAGCACTGTGTTCCTAGTAGCCAGCACTGTGTTCCTAGTAGCCAGCACTGTGTTCCTAGTGTTCCTAGTAGCCAGCACTGTGTTCCTAGTAGCCAGCACTGTGTTCCTAGTAGCCAGCACTGTGTTCCTAGTAGCCAGCACTGTGTTCCTAGTAGCCAGCACTGTGTTCCTAGTAGCCAGCACTGTGTTCCTAGTAGCCAGCACTGTGTTCTGTAGCCAGCACTGTGTTCCTAGTAGCCAGCACTGTGTTCCTAGTAGCCAGCACTGTGTTCCTAGTAGCCAGCACTGTGTAGCCAGCCTAGTAGCCAGCCAGCACTGTGTAGTAGCCTAGTGTTAGCCAGCACTGTGTTCCTAGTAGCCAGCACTGTGTTCCTAGTAGTAGCCTGTGCACTGTGTGTTCCTAGTAGCCAGCACTGTGTTCCTAGTAGCCAGCACTGTGTTCCTAGTAGCCAGCACTGTGTTCCTAGTAGCCAGCACTGTGTTCCTAGTAGCCAGCACTGTGTTCCTAGTAGCCAGCACTGTGTTCCTAGTAGCCAGCACTGTGTTCCTAGTAGCCAGCACTGTGTTCCTAGTAGCCAGCACTGTGTTCCTAGTAGCCAGCACTGTGTTCCTAGTAGCCAGCACTGTGTTCCTAGTAGCCAGCACTGTGTTCCTAGTAGCCAGCACTGTGTTCCTAGTAGCCAGCACTGTGTTCCTAGTAGCCAGCACTGTGTTCCTAGTAGCCAGCACTGTGTTCCCTAGCCAGCTGTGTTCCTGTGTTCCTAGTAGCCAGCACTGTGTTCCTAGTAGCCAGCACTAGTAGCCAGCACTGTGTTCCTAGTAGCCAGCACTGTGTTCCTAGTAGCCAGCACTGTGTTCCTAGTAGCCAGCACTGTGTTCCTAGTAGCCAGCACTGTGTTCCTAGTAGCCAGCACTGTGTTCCTAGTAGCCAGCACTGTGTTCCTAGTAGCCAGCACTGTGTTCCTAGTAGCCAGCACTGTGTTCCTAGTAGCCAGCACTGTGTTCCTAGTAGCCAGCACTGTGTTCCTAGTAGCCAGCACTGTGTTCCTAGTAGCCAGCACTGTGTTCCTAGTAGCCAGCACTGTGTTCCTAGTAGCCAGCACTGTGTTCCTAGTAGCCAGCACTGTGTTCCTAGCCAGCACTGTGTTCCCTAGTAGCCAGCACTGTGTTCCACTGTGTTCCTAGTAGCCCTAGTAGCCAGCACTGTGTTCCTAGTAGCCAGCACTGTGTTCCTAGCAGCACTGTGTTCCTAGTAGCCAGCACTGTGTTCCTAGTAGCCAGCACTGTGTTCCTAGTAGCCAGCACTGTGTTCCTAGTAGCCAGCACTGTGTTCCTAGTAGCCAGCACTGTGTTCCTAGTAGCCAGCACTGTGTTCCTAGTAGCCAGCACTGTGTTCCTAGTAGCCAGCACTGTGTTCCTAGTAGCCAGCACTGTGTTCCTAGTAGCCAGCACTGTGTTCCTAGTAGCCAGCACTGTGTTCCTAGTAGCCAGCACTGTGTTCCTAGTAGCCAGCACTGTGTTCCTAGTAGCCAGCACTGTGTTCCTAGTAGCCAGCACTGTGTTCCTAGTAGCCAGCACTGTGTTCCTAGTAGCCAGCACTGTGTTCCTAGTAGCCAGCACTGTGTTCCTAGTAGCCAGCACTGTGTTCCTAGTAGCCAGCACTGTGTTCCTAGTAGCCAGCACTGTGTTCCTAGTAGCCAGCACTGTGTTCCTAGTAGCCAGCACTGTGTTCCTAGTAGCCAGCACTGTGTTCCTAGTAGCCAGCACTGTGTTCCTAGTAGCCAGCACTGTGTTGCACTGTGCTAGTAGCCAGCACTGTGTTCCTAGTAGCCAGCACTGTGTTCCTAGTAGCCAGCACTGTGTTCCTAGTAGCCAGCACTGTGTTCCTAGTAGCCAGCACTGTGTTCCTAGTAGCCAGCACTGTGTTCCTAGTAGCCAGCACTGTGTTCCTAGTAGCCAGCACTGTGTTCCTAGTAGCCAGCACTGTGTTCCTAGTAGCCAGCACTGTGTTCCTAGTAGCCAGCACTGTGTGTTCCTAGTAGCCAGCACTGTGTTCCTAGTAGCCAGCACTGTGTTCCTAGTAGCCAGCACTGTGTTCCTAGTAGCCAGCACTGTGTTCCTAGTAGCCAGCACTGTGTTCCTAGTAGCCAGCACTGTGTTCCTAGTAGCCAGCACTGTGTTCCTAGTAGCCAGCACTGTGTTCCTAGTAGCCAGCACTGTGTTCCTAGTAGCCAGCACTGTGTTCCTAGTAGCCAGCACTGTGTTCCTAGTAGCCAGCACTGTGTTCCTAGTAGCCAGCAGCACTGTGTGTCCTAGTAGCCAGCACTGTGTTCCTAGTAGCCAGCACTGTGTTCCTAGTAGCCAGCACTGTGTTCCTAGTAGCCACTGTGTTCTGTGCCAGCACTGTGTTCCTAGTAGCCAGCACTGTGTTCCTAGTAGCCCAGCACTGTGTTCCTAGTAGCCAGCACTGTGTTCCTAGTAGCCAGCACTGTGTTCCTAGTAGCCAGCACTGTGTTCCTAGTAGCCAGCACTGTGTTCCTAGTAGCCAGCACTGTGTTCCTAGTAGCCAGCACTGTGTTCCTAGTAGCCAGCACTGTGTTCCTAGTAGCCAGCACTGTGTTCCTAGTAGCCAGCACTGTGTTCCTAGTAGCCAGCACTGTGTTCCTAGTAGCCAGCACTGTGTTCCTAGTAGCCAGCACTGTGTTCCTAGTAGCCAGCACTGTGTTCCTAGTAGCCAGCACTGTGTTCCTAGTAGCCAGCACTGTGTTCCTAGTAGCCAGCACTGTGTTCCTAGTAGCCAGCACTGTGTTCCTAGTAGCCAGCACTGTGTTCCTAGTAGCCAGCACTGTGTTCCTAGTAGCCAGCACTGTGTTCCTAGTAGCCAGCACTGTGTTCCTAGTAGCCAGCACTGTGTTCCTAGTAGCCAGCACTGTGTTCCTAGTAGCCAGCACTGTGTTCCTAGTAGCCTAGTAGCCAGCACTGTGTTCCTAGTAGCCAGCACTGTGTTCCTAGTAGCCAGCACTGTGTTCCTAGTAGCCAGCACTGTGTTCCTAGTAGCCAGCACTGTGTTCCTAGTAGCCAGCACTGTGTTCCTAGTAGCCAGCACTGTGTTCCTAGTAGCCAGCACTGTGTTCCTAGTAGCCAGCACTGTGTTCCTAGTAGCCAGCACTGTGTTCCTAGTAGCCAGCACTGTGTTCCTAGTAGCCAGCACTGTGTTCCTAGTAGCCAGCACTGTGTTCCTAGTAGCCAGCACTGTGTTCCTAGTAGCCAGCACTGTGTTCCTAGTAGCCAGCACTGTGTTCCTAGTAGCCAGCACTGTGTTCCTAGTAGCCAGCACTGTGTTCCTAGTAGCCAGCACTGTGTTCCTAGTAGCCAGCACTGTGTTCCTAGTAGCCAGCACTGTGTTCCTAGTAGCCAGCACTGTGTTCCTAGTAGCCAGCACTGTGTTCCTAGTAGTAGCCAGCACTGTGTTCCTAGTAGCCAGCACTGTGTTCCTAGTAGCCAGCCAGCCACACTGTGTTCCTAGTAGCCAGCACTGTGTTCCTAGTAGCCAGCACTGTGTTCCTAGTAGCCAGCACTGTGTTCCTAGTAGCCAGCACTGTGTTCCTAGTAGCCTGTGTTCCTAGCCAGCACTGTGTTCCTAGTAGCCAGCACTGTGTTCCTAGTAGCCAGCACTGTGTTCCTAGTAGCCAGCACTGTGTTCCTAGTAGCCAGCACTGTGTTCCTAGTAGCCAGCACTGTGTTCCTAGTAGCCAGCACTGTGTTCCTAGTAGCCAGCACTGTGTTCCTAGTAGCCAGCACTGTGTTCCTAGTAGCCCTAGCACTGTGTTCCTAGTAGCCAGCACTGTGTTCCTAGTAGCCAGCACTGTGTTCCTAGTAGCCAGCACTGTGTTCCTAGTAGCCCAGCACTGTGTTCCTAGTAGCCAGCACTGTGTTCCTAGTAGCCAGCACTGTGTTCCTAGTAGCCAGCACTGTGTTCCTAGTAGCCAGCACTGTGTTCCTAGTAGCCAGCACTGTGTTCCTAGTAGCCAGCACTGTGTTCCTAGTAGCCAGCAGCACTGTGTTCCTAGTAGCCAGCACTGTGTTCCTAGTAGCCAGCACTGTGTTCCTAGTAGCCAGCCAGCACTGTGTTCCTAGTAGCCAGCACTGTGTTCCTAGTAGCCAGCACTGTGTTCCTAGTAGCCAGCACTGTGTTCCTAGTAGCCAGCACTGTGTTCCTAGTAGCCAGCACTGTGTTCCTAGTAGCCAGCACTGTGTTCCTAGTAGCCAGCACTGTGTTCCTAGTAGCCAGCACTGTGTTCCTAGTAGCCAGCACTGTGTTCCTAGTAGCCAGCACTGTGTTCCTAGTAGCCAGCACTGTGTTCCTAGTAGCCAGCACTGTGTTCCTAGTAGCCAGCACTGTGTTCCTAGTAGCCAGCACTGTGTTCCTAGTAGCCAGCACTGTGTTCCTAGTAGCCAGCACTGTGTTCCTAGTAGCCAGCACTGTGTTCCTAGTAGCCAGCACTGTGTTCCTAGTAGCCAGCACTGTGTTCCTAGTAGCCAGCACTGTGTTCCTAGTAGCCAGCACTGTGTTCCTAGTAGCCAGCACTGTGTTCCTAGTAGCCAGCACTGTGTTCCTAGTAGCCAGCACACTGTTCCTAGTAGCCAGCACTGTGTTCCTAGTAGCCAGCACTGTGTTCCTAGTAGCCAGCACTGTGTTCCTAGTAGCCAGCACTGTGTTCCTAGTAGCCAGCACTGTGTTCCTAGTAGCCAGCACTGTGTTCCTAGTAGCCAGCACTGTGTTCCTAGTAGCCAGCACTGTGTTCCTAGTAGCCAGCACTGTGTTCCTAGTAGCCAGCACTGTGTTCCTAGTAGCCAGCACTGTGTTCCTAGTAGCCAGCACTGTGTTCCCTAGTAGCCAGCACTGTGTTCCTAGTAGCCAGCACTGTGTTCCTAGTAGCCAGCACTGTGTTCCTAGTAGCCAGCACTGTGTTCCTAGTAGCCAGCACTGTGTTAGCCTAGTAGCCAGCACTGTGTTCCTAGTAGCCAGCACTGTGTTCCTAGTAGCCAGCACTGTGTTCCTAGTAGCCAGCACTGTGTTCCTAGTAGCCAGCACTGTGTTCCTAGTAGCCAGCACTGTGTTCCTAGTAGCCAGCACTGTGTTCCTAGTAGCCAGCACTGTGTTCCTAGTAGCCAGCACTGTGTTCCTAGTAGCCAGCACTGTGTTCCTAGTAGCCAGCACTGTGTTCCTAGTAGCCAGCACTGTGTTCCTAGTAGCTGCACTGTTCCTAGTAGCCAGCACTGTGTTCCTAGTAGCCAGCACTGTGTTCCTAGTAGCCAGCACTGTGTTCCTAGTAGCCAGCACTGTTCCTAGTAGCCAGCACTGTGTTCCTAGTAGCCAGCACTGTGTTCCTAGTAGCCAGCACTGTGTTCCTAGTAGCTGCACTGTGTTCCTAGTAGCCAGCACTGTGTTCCTAGTAGCCAGCACTGTGTTCCTAGTAGCCAGCACTGTGTTCCTAGTAGCCAGCACTGTGTTCCTAGCCAGCACTGTGTTCCTAGTAGCAGCACTGTGTTCCTAGTAGCCAGCACTGTGTTCCTAGTAGCCAGCACTGTGTTCCTAGTAGCCAGCACTGTGTTCCTAGTAGCCAGCACTGTGTTCCTAGTAGCCAGCACTGTGTTCCTAGTAGCCAGCACTGTGTTCCTAGTAGCCAGCACTGTGTTCCTAGTAGCCAGCACTGTGTTCCTAGTAGCCAGCACTGTGTTCCTAGTAGCCAGCACTGTGTTCCTAGTAGCCAGCACTGTGTTCCTAGTAGCCAGCACTGTGTTCCTAGTAGCCAGCACTGCACTGTTCCTAGTAGCCAGCACTGTGTTCCTAGTAGCCAGCACTGTGTTCCTAGTAGCCAGCACTGTGTTCCTAGTAGCCAGCACTGTGTTCCTAGTAGCCAGCACTGTGTTCCTAGTAGCCAGCACTGTGTTCCTAGTAGCCAGCACTGTGTTCCTAGTAGCCAGCACTGTGTTCCTAGTAGCCAGCACTGTGTTAGTAGCTAGCACTGTGTTCCTAGTAGCCAGCACTGTGTTCCTAGTAGCCAGCACTGTGTTCCTAGTAGCCAGCACTGTGTTCCTAGTAGCACACTGTGTTCCTAGTAGCCAGCACTGTGTTCCTAGTAGCCAGCACTGTGTTCCTAGTAGCCAGCACTGTGTTCCTAGTAGCCACTGTGTTCCTAGTAGCCAGCACTGTGTTCCTAGTAGCCAGCACTGTGTTCCTAGTAGCCAGCAGCACTGTGTTCCTAGTAGCCAGCACTGTGTTCCTAGTAGCCAGCACTGTGTTCCTAGTAGCCAGCACTGTGTTTCCTAGTAGCCAGCACTGTGTTCCTAGTAGCCAGCACTGTGTTCCTAGTAGCCAGCACTGTGTTCCTAGTAGCCAGCACTGTGTTCCTAGTAGCCAGCACTGTGTTCCTAGTAGCCAGCACTGTGTTCCTAGTAGCCAGCACTGTGTTCCTAGTAGCCAGCACTGTGTTCCTAGTAGCCAGCACTGTGTTCCTAGTAGCCAGCACTGTGTTCCTAGTAGCCAGCACTGTGTTCCTAGTAGCCAGCCAGCACTGTGCACTGTCCTAGTAGCCAGCACTGTGTTCCTAGTAGCCAGCACTGTGTGTAGCCAGCACTGTGTTCCTAGTAGCCAGCACTGTGTTCCTAGTAGCCAGCACTGTGTTAGTAGCCAGCACTGTGTTCTAGTAGCCAGCACTGTGTTCCTAGTAGCCAGCACTGTGTTCCTAGTAGCCAGCACTGTGTTCCTAGTAGCCAGCACTGTGTTCCTAGTAGCCAGCACTGTGTTCCTAGTAGCCAGCACTGTGTTCCTAGTAGCCAGCACTGTAGCCAGCACTGTGTTCCTAGTAGCCAGCACTGTGTTCCTAGTAGCCAGCACTGTGTTCCTAGTAGCCAGCACTGTGTTCCTAGTAGCCAGCACTGTGTTCCTAGTAGCCAGCACTGTGTTCCTAGTAGCCAGCACTGTGTTCCTAGTAGCCAGCACTGTGTTCCTAGTAGCCAGCACTGTGTTCCTAGTAGCCAGCACTGTGTTCCTAGTAGCCAGCACTGTGTTCCTAGTAGCCAGCACTGTGTTCCTAGTAGCCAGCACTGTGTTCCTAGTAGCCAGCACTGTGTTCCTAGTAGCCAGCACTGTGTTCCTAGTAGCCAGCACTGTGTTCCTAGTAGCCAGCACTGTGTTCCTAGTAGCCTAGCAGCACTGTTCCTAGTAGCCCTAGTAGCAGCACTGTGTTCCTAGTAGCCAGCACTGTGTTCCTAGTAGCCAGCACTGTGTTCCTAGTAGCCAGCACTGTGTTCCTAGTAGCCAGCACTGTGTTCCTAGTAGCCAGCACTGTGTCCTAGTAGCCAGCACTGTGTTCCTAGTAGCCAGCACTGTGTTCCTAGCCAGCACTGTGTTCCTAGTAGCCAGCACTGTGTTCCTAGTAGCCAGCACTGTGTTCCTAGTAGCCAGCACTGTGTTCCTAGTAGCCAGCACTGTGTTCCTAGTAGCCAGCACTGTGTTCCTAGTAGCCTAGTAGCCAGCACTGTGTTCCTAGTAGCCAGCACTGTGTTCCTAGTAGCCAGCACTGTGTTCCTAGTAGCCAGCACTGTGTTCCTAGTAGCCAGCACTGTGTTCCTAGTAGCCAGCACTGTGTTCCTAGTAGCCAGCACTGTGTTCCTAGTAGCCAGCACTGTGTTCCTAGTAGCCAGCACTGTGTTCCTAGTAGCCAGCACTGTGTTCCTAGTAGCCAGCACTGTGTTCCTAGTAGCCAGCACTGTGTTCCTAGTAGCCAGCACTGTGTTCCTAGTAGCCAGCACTGTGTTCCTCCTAGTAGTAGCCAGCACTGTGTTCCTAGTAGCCAGCACTGTGTTCCTAGTAGCCAGCACTGTGTTCCTAGTAGCCAGCACTGTGTTCCTAGTAGCCAGCACTGTGCCAGCCTAGTAGCCAGCACTGTGTTCCTAGTAGCCAGCACTGTGTTCCTAGTAGCCAGCACTGTGTTCCTAGTAGCCTGTGTTCCCTAGTAGCCAGCACTGTGTTCCTAGTAGCCAGCACTGTGTTCCTAGTAGCCAGCACTGTGTTCCTAGTAGCCAGCACTGTGTTCCTAGTAGCCAGCACTGTGTTCCTAGTAGCCAGCACTGTGTTCCTAGTAGCCAGCACTGTGTTCCTAGTAGCCAGCACTGTTCCTAGTCCTAGTAGCCAGCACTGTGTTCCTAGTAGCCAGCACTGTGTTCCTAGTAGCCAGCACTGTGTTCCTAGTAGCCAGCACTGTGTTCCTAGTAGCCAGCACTGTGTTCCTAGTAGCCAGCACTGTGTTCCTAGTAGCCAGCACTAGTAGCCAGCACTGTGTTCCTAGTAGCCAGCACTGTGTTCCTAGTAGCCAGCACTGTGTTCCTAGTAGCACTGTGTTCCTAGTAGCAGCACTGTGTGTTCTGTGTTCCTAGTAGCCAGCACTGTGTTCCTAGTAGCCAGCACTGTGTTCCTAGTAGCCAGCACTGTGTTCCTAGTAGCCAGCACTGTGTTCCTAGTAGCCAGCACTGTGTTCCTAGTAGCCAGCACTGTGTTCCTAGTAGCCAGCACTGTGTTCCCTAGTAGCCAGCACTGTGTTCCTAGTAGCCTGTGTTCCTAGTAGCCAGCACTGTGTTCCTAGTAGCCCAGCACTGTGTTCCTAGTAGCCAGCACTGTGTTCCTAGTAGCCAGCACTGTGTTCCTAGTAGCCAGCACTGTGTTCCTAGTAGCCAGCACTGTGTTCCTAGTAGCCAGCACTGTGTTCCTAGTAGCCAGCACTGTGTTCCTAGTAGCCAGCACTGTGTTCCTAGTAGCCAGCACTGTGTTCCTAGTAGCCAGCACTGTGTTCCTAGTAGCCAGCACTGTGTTCCTAGTAGCCAGCACTGTGTTCCTAGTAGCCAGCACTGTGTTCCTAGTAGCCAGCACTGTGTTCCTAGTAGCCAGCACTGTGTTCCTAGTAGCACTGTGTTCACTAGCCAGCACTGTGTTCCTAGTAGCCAGCACTGTGTTCCTAGTAGCCAGCACTGTGTTCCTAGTAGCTAGTAGCCTAGTAGCACTGTGTTCCTAGTAGCCAGCACTGTGTTCCTAGTAGCCAGCACTGTGTTCCTAGTAGCCAGCACTGTGTTCCTAGTAGCCAGCACTGTGTTCCTAGTAGCCAGCACTGTGTTCCTAGTAGCCAGCACTGTGTTCCTAGTAGCCAGCACTGTGTTCCTAGTAGCCAGCACTGTGTTCCTAGTAGCCAGCACTGTGTTCCTAGTAGCCAGCACTGTGTTCCTAGTAGCCAGCACTGTGTTCCTGTGCCAGCACTGTGTTCCTAGTAGTAGCCAGCACTGTGTTCCTAGTAGCCAGCACTGTGTTCCTAGTAGCCAGCACTGTGTTCCTAGTAGCCAGCACTGTGTTCCTAGTAGCCAGCACTGTGTTCCTAGTAGCCAGCACTGTGTTCCTAGTAGCCAGCACTGTGTTCCTAGTAGCCAGCACTGTGTTCCTAGTAGCCAGCACTGTGTTCCTAGTAGCCAGCACTGTGTTCCTAGTAGCCAGCACTGTGTTCCTAGTAGCCAGCACTGTGTTCCTAGTAGCCAGCACTGTGTTCCTAGTAGCCAGCACTGTGTTCCTAGTAGCCAGCACTGTGTTCCTAGTAGCCAGCACTGTGTTCCTAGTAGCCAGCACTGTGTTCCTAGTAGCCACTGTGTTCTGTGTTCCTAGTAGCCAGCACTGTGTTCCTAGTAGCCAGTAGCCAGCACTGTGTTCCTAGTAGCCAGCACTGTGTTCCTAGTAGCCAGCACTGTGTTCCTAGTAGCCAGCACTGTGTTCCTAGTAGCCAGCACTGTGTTCCTAGTAGCCAGCACTGTGTTCCTAGTAGCCAGCACTGTGTTCCTAGTAGCCAGCACTGTGTTCCTAGTAGCCAGCACTGTGTTCCTAGTAGCCAGCACTGTGTTCCTAGTAGCCAGCACTGTGTTCCTAGTAGCCAGCACTGTGTTCCTAGTAGCCAGCACTGTGTTCCTAGTAGCCAGCACTGTGTTCCTAGTAGTAGCCAGCACTGTGTTCCTAGTAGCCAGCACTGTGTTCCTAGTAGCCAGCACTGTGTTCCTAGTAGCCAGCACTGTGTTCCTAGTAGCCAGCACTGTGTTCCTAGTAGCCAGCACTGTGTTCCTAGCCAGCACTGCCTAGTAGCACACTGTGTTCCTAGTAGCCAGCACTGTGTTCCTAGTAGCCAGCACTGTGTTCCTAGTAGCCAGCACTGTGTTCCTAGTAGCCAGCACTGTGTTCCTAGTAGCCAGCACACTGTGTTCCTAGTAGCCAGCACTGTGTTCCTAGTAGCCAGCACTGTGTTCCTAGTAGCCAGCACTGTGTTCCTAGTAGCCAGCACTGTGTTCCTAGTAGCCAGCACTGTGTTCCTAGTAGCCAGCACTGTGTTCCTAGTAGCCAGCACTGTGTTCCTAGTAGCCAGCCTGCACTGTGTGTCCTAGTAGCCAGCACTGTGTTCCTAGTAGCCAGCACTGTGTTCCTAGTAGCCAGCACTGTGTTCCTAGTAGCCAGCACTGTGTTCCTAGTAGCCAGCACTGTGTTCCTAGTAGCCAGCACTGTGTTCCTAGTAGCCAGCACTGTGTTCCTAGTAGCCAGCACTGTGTTCCTAGTAGCCAGCACTGTGTTCCTAGTAGCCAGCACTGTGTTCCTAGTAGCCAGCACTGTGTTCCTAGTAGCTAGTAGCCAGCAGCACTGTGTTCCTAGTAGCCAGCACTGTGTTCCTAGTAGCCAGCACTGTGTTCCTAGTAGCTACTGTGTTCCTAGTAGCCAGCACTGTGTTCCTAGTAGCCAGCACTGTGTTCCTAGTAGCCAGCACTGTGTTCCTAGTAGCCAGCACTGTGTTCCTAGTAGCTAAGCCAGCACTGTGTTCCTAGTAGCCAGCACTGTGTTCCTAGTAGCCAGCACTGTGTTCCTAGTAGCCAGCACTGTGTTCCTAGTAGCCAGCACTGTGTTCCTAGTAGCCAGCACTGTGTTCCTAGTAGCCAGCACTGTGTTCCTAGTAGCCAGCACTGTGTTCCTAGTAGCCAGCACTGTGTTCCTAGTAGCCAGCACTGTGTTCCTAGTAGCCAGCACTGTGTTCCTAGTAGCCAGCACTGTGTTCCTAGTAGCCAGCACTGTGTTCCTAGTAGCCAGCACTGTGTTCCTAGTAGCCAGCACTGTGTTCCTAGTAGCCAGCACTGTGTGTTCCTAGTAGTAGCCAGCACTGTGTTCCTAGTAGCCAGCACTGTGTTCTAGTAGCCAGCACTGTGTTCCTAGTAGCCAGCACTGTGTTCCTAGTAGCCAGCACTGTGTTCCTAGTAGCCAGCACTGTGTTCCTAGTAGCCAGCACTGTGTTCCTAGTAGCCAGCACTGTGTTCCTAGTAGCCAGCACTGTGTTCCTAGTAGCCAGCACTGTGTTCCTAGTAGCCAGCACTGTGTTCAGCCTAGTAGCCAGCACTGTGTTCCTAGTAGCCAGCACTGTGTTCCTAGTAGCCAGCACTGTGTTCCTAGTAGCCAGCACTGTGTTCCTAGTAGCCAGCACTGTGTTCCTAGTAGCCAGCACTGTGTTCCTAGTAGCCAGCACTGTGTTCCTAGTAGCCAGCACTGTGTTCTAGTAGCCAGCACTGTGTCCTAGTAGCCAGCACTGTGTTCCTAGTAGCCAGCACTGTGTTCCTAGTAGCCAGCACTGTGTTCCTAGTAGCCAGCACTGTGTTCCTAGTAGCCAGCACTGTGTTCCTAGTAGCCAGCACTGTGTTCCTAGTAGCCAGCACTGTGTTCCTAGTAGCCAGCACTGTGTTCCTAGTAGCCAGCACTGTGTTCCTAGTAGCCAGCACTGTGTTCCTAGTAGCCAGCACTGTGTTCCTAGTAGCCAGCACTGTGTTCCTAGTAGCCAGCACTGTGTTCCTAGTAGCAGCACTGTGTTCACTAGTAGCCAGCACTGTGTTCCTAGTAGCCAGCACTGTGTTCCTAGTAGCCAGCACTGTGTTCCTAGTAGTAGCCAGCACTGTGTTCCTAGTAGCCAGCACTGTGTTCCTAGTAGCCAGCACTGTGTTCCTAGTAGCCAGCACTGTGTTCCTAGTAGCCAGCACTGTGTTCCTAGTAGCCAGCACTGTGTTCCTAGTAGCCAGCACTGTGTTCCTAGTAGCCAGCACTGTGTTCCTAGTAGCCAGCACTGTGTTCCTAGTAGCCAGCACTGTGTTCCTAGTAGCCAGCACTGTGTTCCTAGTAGCCAGCACTGTGTTCCTAGTAGCCAGCACTGTGTTCCTAGTAGCCAGCACTGTGTTCCTAGTAGCCAGCACTGTGTTCCTAGTAGCCAGCACTGTGTTCCTAGTAGCCAGCACTGTGTTCCTAGTAGCCAGCACTGTGTTCCTAGTAGCCAGCACTGTGTTCCTAGTAGCCAGCACTGTGTTCCTAGTAGCAGCACTGTGTTCCTAGTAGCCAGCACTGTGTTCCTAGTAGCCAGCACTGTGTTCCTAGTAGCCAGCACTGTGTTCCTAGTAGCCAGCACTGTGTTCCTAGTAGCCAGCACTGTGTTCCTAGTAGCCAGCACTGTGTTCCTAGTAGCCAGCACTGTGTTCCTAGTAGCCAGCACTGTGTTCCTAGTAGCCAGCACTGTGTTCCTAGTAGTGCACTGTGTTCCTAGTAGCCAGCACTGTGTTCCTAGTAGCCAGCACTGTGTTCCTAGTAGCCAGCACTGTGTTCCTAGTAGCCAGCACTGTGTTCCTAGTAGCCAGCACTGTGTTCCTAGTAGTAGTGTTCCTAGTAGCCAGCACTGTGTTCCTAGTAGCCAGCACTGTGTTCCTAGTAGCCAGCACTGTGTTCCTTCCTAGTAGCCAGCACTGTGTTCCTAGTAGCCAGCACTGTGTTCCTAGTAGCCAGCACTGTGTTCCTAGTAGCCAGCACTGTGTTCCTAGTAGCCAGCACTGTGTTCCTAGTAGCCAGCACTGTGTTCCTAGTAGCCAGCACTGTGTTCCTAGTAGCCAGCACTGTGTTCCTAGTAGCCAGCAGTAGCTGTGTTTCCTAGTAGCCAGCACTGTGTTCCTAGTAGCCAGCACTGTGTTCCTAGTAGCCAGCACTGTGTTCCTAGTAGCCAGCACTGTGTTCCTAGTAGCCAGCACTGTGTTCCTAGTAGCCAGCACTGTGTTCCTAGTAGCCAGCACTGTGTTCCTAGTAGCCAGCACTGTGTTCCTAGTACGCCAGCACTGCCAGCACTGTGTTCCTAGTAGCCAGCACTGTGTTCCTAGTAGCAGCACTGTGTTCCTAGTAGCCAGCACTGTGTTCCTAGTAGCCAGCAGCACTGTGTTCCTAGTAGCCAGCACTGTGTTCCTAGTAGCCAGCACTGTGTTCCTAGTAGCCAGCACTGTGTTCCTAGTAGCCAGCACTGTGTTCCTAGTAGCCAGCACTGTGTTCCTAGTAGCCAGCACTGTGTTAGCCAGCACTGTGTTCCTAGTAGCCAGCACTGTGTTCCTAGTAGCCAGCACTGTGTTCCTAGTAGCCAGCACTGTGTTCCTAGTAGCCAGCACTGTGTTCCTAGTAGCCAGCACTGTGTTCCTAGTAGCCAGCACTGTGTTCCTAGTAGCCAGCACTGTGTTCCTAGTAGCCTAGCAGCACTGTGTTCCTAGTAGCCAGCACTGTGTTCCTAGTAGCCAGCACTGTGTTCCTAGTAGCCAGCACTGTGTTCCTAGTAGCCAGCACTGTGTTCCTAGTAGCCAGCACTGTAGTAGCCAGCACTGTGTTCCTAGTAGCCAGCACTGTGTTCCTAGTAGCCAGCACTGTGTTCCTAGTAGTAGCCAGCACTGTGTTCCTAGTAGCTAGCACTGTGTTCCTAGTAGCCAGCACTGTGTTCCTAGTAGCCAGCACTGTGTTCCTAGTAGCCAGCACTGTGTTCCTAGTAGCCAGCACTGTGTTCCTAGTAGCCAGCACTGTGTTCCTAGTAGCCAGCACTGTGTTCCTAGTAGCCAGCACTGTGTTCCTAGTAGCCAGCACTGTGTTCCTAGTAGCCAGCACTGTGTTCCTAGTAGCCAGCACTGTGTTCCTAGTAGCCAGCACTGTGTTCCTAGTAGTAGCCAGCACTGTGTTCCTAGTAGCCAGCACTGTGTTCCTAGTAGCCAGCACTGTGTTCCTAGTAGCCAGCACTGTGTTCTAGTAGCCAGCACTGTGTTCCCTAGTAGCCAGCAGTAGCCAGCACTGTGTTCCTAGTAGCCAGCACTGTGTTCCTAGTAGCCAGCACTGTGTTCCTAGTAGCCAGCACTGTGTTCCTAGTAGCCAGCACTGTGTTCCTACTGTGTGTTCCTAGTAGCCAGCACTGTGTTCCTAGTAGCCAGCACTGTGTTCCTAGTAGCCAGCACTAGTTCCTAGTAGCCAGCACTGTGTTCACCAGCACTGTGTTCCTAGTAGCCAGCACTGTGTTCCTAGTAGCACTGTGTTCCTAGTAGCAGCACTGTGTTCCTAGTAGCCAGCACTGTGTTCCTAGTAGCCAGCACTGTGTTCCTAGTAGCCTTCACTGTGTTCAAGGGTTGCTTACTTGTGTATCCTAGTAGCCAGCTCACTGTATTGTCTTCCATAATGTATATGAATACTTATCAGTCTTTACACACCTTTTTGACAACACCCACCAGATACTTTGTCTACAAAAAGTCCTAGCGGCTGGCATCCAACCTGCATGAGATAAAGATAAAAAGCAGAGATGTTAATGCATGGTGTACAACAAAGGTTTGGGTGGTACTGTATATGTGGTAGTAAAGTTAAATATCATTTACACGTACAGTACCTGATGATATTGCACAACACAACTGTAAAACTTCTCCCAGCAACTAAGTTGTAAATCATAATACTCGCTGTAGTTCAACTCACTGTTAGAAGCTGAAAGTTGGATCTTAAATAAAGATATCACACAACTTAATCATCTTAAATAAAGCACACACAATGTCTATTGGTACTTGCATGCACAGGTAAGCACACACAATGTCTATTGGTACTTGCATGCACAGGTAAGCACACACAATGTCTATTGGTACTTGCATGCATAGGTAAGCACACACAATGTCTATTGGTACTTGCATGCACAGGTAAGCACACACAATGTCTATTGGTACTTGCATGCACAGGTAAGCACACACAATGTCTATTGGTACTTGCATGCATAGGTAAGCACACACAATGTCTATTGGTACTTGCATGCACAAGTAAGCACACACAATGTCTATTGGTACTTGCATGCACAAGTAAGCATGAGAAACACCACAAAACCTCTACTTTCATGGAGTTGTGAAAATACAGCAACCATGTACCCAACATTTACTATAATGTTACTCTTACTATAATGTTACCTCTGTATCAATCAGGTTAATCACTTGTTTCTTTAATTCACTTCTGTCCTCCATAGATGACAAGCCTGTGCTGTTACTAGACTGATATATCTGGTTTACAATGATAATTATCAGTGATTTAGATGACTGCCAAGATACTAGTCATCCATTAGTTGTAAAGTGCATTGGAACTACATTGTATGTGAAATGCACTCGATAAGAAAGTCCATTATTGGGGGGGGGGGGGGGGGGGGGGGGGGGGGGACCCTTGGCATGGTTGCCATGATAATCACCTTGCTTGCCTTTGCTTGCTTAGCCGATTGCCGCAGACAATGGCACCTACCCTCCATATTAGTTACTTATTGACAAGTTAATTACTATCGAGAGTTCAATCTTTTTACATGTACCTACCTGTAGTGCTTTGATGATGGCTTGATCAGAGAAATGACCAGGATAAAACAACTCATCAAGGTAGACCTCCTGGAATCAAGTATTGACATGTACAATCAAAACAGCAAGGTATGGTATGCATTAGAATTAAGACTAGCCAGCACAGAGTTCAGACCAGTTAAGTGGGCCAGTTGCCAGCTTATTATATCTACGCTTCTCAAACTCATGACTAATTCATGAGGCAAACCAAGGACAATCACTACAGCTGTGAAAATGCTTTGGATGTGTGATCTTAATTAGCATAAATTTGGTGAACTTTTGCTTGGAATTTCTCCAAGAACAAGATGTTCTAAAGCATTCACTCGGCGGACTTCAGCAATGAGCCTTCGGTTTCCTCAGCGGCACAGAGTGCATGCGCTCTGGTACCCAGCACCACAGCTTACCTTTGGCTCTTTACATGACAGCACAACAACAGATGCAACACTGGCATTTGATGGACTAAGCACCACAGCTTACCTTTGGCTCTTTACATTATGTACATGACAGCACAACAACAGATGCAACACTGGCATTTGATGGACTAAGCACCACAGCTTACCTTTGGTTCTTTGTATGATGGGACAACAACAGATGCAATACTGGCATTTGATGGACTAAGCACCACAGCTTACCTTTGGCTCTTTGTATGATGGGACAACAACAGATGCAATACTGGCATTTGATGGACTAAGCACTTTGTTCCATCCACTTTCACTTTGAACTCCACTGAAAACAAAGTCACAAAACATTAATGTAGCTGTTTAGTTCTTGTTTTACTGTTGGCAGGAGAGGTTCAAGGGTTTGCGTGGGCCCCCATGAGATGCCCATGACACCACATACACACATACATGTATACAACTTTAACGTAGCTGTCTACACTGTAGTTCTTGTTTTACTGTTGGCAGGAGAGGTTCAAGGGTTTGTGTGGGTCCCCATGAGATGCCCATGACACCACATACACACATACATGTATACAACTTTAACGTAGCTGTCTACACTGTAGTTCTTGTTTTACTGTTGGCAGGAGAGGTTCAAGGGTTTGCGTGGGTCCCCATGAGATGCCCATGACACCACATACACACATACATGTATACAACTTTAACATAGCTGTTTACACTGTAGTTCTTGTTTTACTGTTGGCAGGAGAGGTTCAAGGGTTTGCGTGGGCCCCCATTAGATGCCCATGACACCACATACACACATACATGTATACAACTTTAACGTAGCTGTCTACACTGTAGTTCTGGTTTTACTGTTGGCAGGAGAGGTTCAAGGGTTTGCGTGGGCCCCTATGAGATACCCATGACACCACATACACACATACATGTATACAACTTTAAAGTGCTACTATGACGAAATTCGTACCATTGCTAAATAAATGATTTATTCGTAAAACATCGTAATGATGACATATAAGAGTGGGGAGATGATACTATAAGCAGCACGAAAACATAAATAGTTTTTAAGCTCCAAGATAGCAGTTTTAGTTGTTTTTACAGTTGATTTCACATTACTTTACCGCGCCATGTTGCGAAGTTGGTTGTGGAATTCCGAAGTACGTTGTGAAGTTCGCAACTACGTTGCCAATTAGCCAATCAACTTGCGAAGTTCAAATCCTAGTTCCCAACTTGCTTGCGACAGAACTTCAGAACTTCGATCCAACACGAGGTTTCAGTATGTTGACAGAACTCGAAAATTTGACATTTAGTACAAATTATTAGGGATACATACTAATACTAAAAGCTGAAATAAGTTCTAAACGTGTAGTTTTCCATGCCAAAATGCTAAGAATAGACCTGTCAAACGTCGACAATCCGAGGTCAAACGAAGCCGCCGCCGCCGCCGTTTGAAGTTTGAAACTAGAAACGAACAACCATCAAAATAGTTTACGTTATACAGTTGACTGCAAATAGTAGTACAATTTTCGAGTTCTGTCAAGATTCTGAAACTTCGTGTTTGATCGAAGTTCTGAAGTTCTGTCGCAAGCAAGTTGGGAACTAGGATTTGAACTTCGCAAGTTGATTGGCTAATTGGCAACGTAGTTGCGAACTTCGCAACGCACTTCGGAATTTGACAACCAACTTCGCAACATGGCGTGGTAAAGTAATGTGAAATCGACTATTGGACTCTCAAAACAGGCAAAAATACGTCCGCCATTACTAAATCGTGTTCCTGCCTACGCGTGTGTGAACGCGTCGCAACACGGCTCGCTGCACTGTATTTTTAGTTTAATTATGATTTAAAATTTGAAGAAACAGTGTCTTGAATCGCTAAACAATTGCAGTTTTGATGCGTGTAAATTAGCCATGTGACGAACGATGTTGAGAAACTGACGTCACTTCTATTGTACAATTAGTCAACGGCCAGGAACCAGTTTGAATAATGGCGAGCTCGAAATTTGTACAAAAGAAGCACATTTTGTGGAAGTTATTTTTATCGTAACGAAAAACGGTTTGGATATATGAATAAACATACTACCAGGATACTAAAAATGTAAAAACATCAACTTCGCAAAATTTCATCATAGTAGCACTTTATAACGTAGCTGTTTACACTGTAGTTCTTGTTTTACTGTATTATTATAGAAGTTCAAGGGTTTGCATGGCCCCCATAAGATGCATATTACACCACATACATGTACATGCAATAGGTTTGAGGTTTTTCATTACCTAAGTGAATTACTGTATACACATGTACCGATAATTAATGCTGTATAACATACTTCTCAAAGTTTGTAAAAAGTGTAACGGACTCCCCGTCATTTGTTGTCCACTGTGTCCAGATATCAGATGAGGTGAGTGTGAAATCAACTAGACTACCCTATGTACAACACAATGAATGAGTGAGTATCTATATACGGGTAGATGAATAATAAATACTGTAATATACAGTCGAACCTCCGGTTGTGATCACTCTCGTAAGCGATCACCTCTCTTAAGCGACCAGTTTTCCAAAATACCAAAAGTTTAGTTCCAAGTCAAATTACTATAGTTGGAACCTCTCATAAGCGACCACCTCTCCTAAGCGACCAGTTTTCCCAAATACCAAAAGTTCAGTTCCAAGTCAAATTACTATAGTTGGAACCTCTCATAAGCGACCACCTCTCCTAAGCGACCAGTTTTCCCAAATACCAAAAGTTCAGTTCCAAGTCAAATTACTATAGTTGGAACCTCTCGTAAGCGATCACCTCTCCTAAGCGACCAGTTTTCCAAAATACCAAAAGTTTAGTTCCAAGTCAAATTACTATAGTTGGAACCTCTCGTAAGCGATCACCTCTCCTAAGCGACCAGTTTTCCAAAATACCAAAAGTTCAGTTCCAAGTCAAATTACTATAGTTGGAACCTCTCGTAAGCGATCACCTCTCCTAAGCGACCAGTTTTCCAAAATACCAAAAGTTTAGTTCCAAGTCAAATTACTATAGTTGGAACCTCTCGTAAGCGATCACCTCTCCTAAGCGACCAGTTTTCCAAAATACCAAAAGTTTAGTTCCAAGTCAAATTACTATAGTTGGAACCTCTCGTAAGCGATCACCTCTCCTAAGCGACCAGTTTTCCAAAATACCAAAAGTTTAGTTCCAAGTCAAATCACCATAGTTGGAACCTCTCGTATGTGACTGCCTCTCGTACACAACCACAAAGCTTGACATTTTGGGTGGTCACTTATGGGAGGTTCGACTGTATACCAGCAGTAAATCATAAGAATTATTTGCAATAATAAATATTATAAATCACAAAATGAAAGGAAATTAATTTGGATATGAGAATATATCAATTATCATCATCCTTCATTTATACATGTACATTGTGTACTTACCAACGGCGAATACAGGTAGGACACTGGCGACAGATAAATGTCATGCCCATCAGCCAATGCTTCATAAACACAAAACTACAGTGAAAACAGAAATCACATTTTTTTCACATGAATCAAGTACAGAATAATACAATAACATAACATTAGGTATTAGGTACAATGTATTTGATTGTAAAGCGCTTTTGAACTTCCAAGGAAAAAGCGCTATATATAAATACATTATATTATTATTAGTAGTAGTCACTTAGTAGTAAATACTACATAATTATTTGTGTATTGTGTATTTTTACCTGATTTTGATATTGAAATGAGAGGAAAACTCCCACATAAAGTCTGTCTGTTTTGGGATCAACAGTCATTCTCAGCATGTGGTTTTGTGCTAAAATGAGAAAGAGAACAAGTTTGATGGCCTTCTCCCTTGAAGTCAATGAACCATGTATTAAACTAACCCAACACCATTGCTTGACAAGTTACAAAGGGAGTGTTACTGTTACACGCTGTATTTAGCAGTGCATGTTGCTAAAATTAATTGCAATGCAATTTTCCATTACATTATGAGTTGCAAAGAAGGATGCTACATTTACATGCACAATTTCCTCTCTGTAACTTGTGTGCATTGGTGTTGCATTGCAAGTTGTGCGACATTCAACAGGTCATTTACAAGAGTGTGCTTACCAGTAACTGTGCTAACATCAACATCATCAGGAACATCTTCTAAAAGGTCTTTGATACAAATGCATTCTTGTTTCTAGATGCAAAAAATATCATATCAGTTGCATATACATGTACTGTACATATACAGTGGAACCGGGTGAGACGCAGTGTCCATATTAACCAGGTGTCCGCATTATTTATAAAACAGATATATTTTATAGGCATTTGTAAGAGTTGCGATTCGGCCAGGACAGAACAACATATCCTTAATAACCGGGTGTCTGTGTTAACCGGGTGTCCATAAGGCCGGGTTCCACTGTACTATATATTAACAGTCCAGATCATACAGTGTGTACATGTACTGGTACAGAGAAATTCTATTAAATAAATAATATTAAAAGTATAAAAACAGACACATTAGTAGTTTATTTGACCAATATATGACAGTATTAGTCTTACAGTACCTGACATGACCATATTCGTAGTTTATTTGACCAATATATGACAGTATTAATTAGTCTTACAGTACCTGACATGACCATATTCATAGTTTATTTGACCAATATATGACAGTATTAGTCTTACAGTACCTGACATGACCATATTCGTAGTTTATTTGACCAATATATGACAGTATTAGTCTTACAGTACCTGACATGACCATATTCATAGTTTATTTGACCAATATATGACAGTATTAGTCTTACAGTACCTGACATGACCATATTCATAGTTTATTTGACCAATATATGACAGTATTAGTCTTACAGTACCTGACATGACCATATTCATAGTTTATTTGACCAATATATGACAGTATTAGTCTTACAGTACCTGACATGACCATATTCATAGTTTATTTGACCAATATATGACAGTATTAGTCTTACAGTACCTGACATGACCATATTCGTAGCTTGTGATCTCGACACAAAGTAAATATACACATCTGTTTTCCTAGAGGCTGGAGTTGAAGGTCAACTATGCCGTCAGGTAAAGGGGAATCCCCTCTTAGACTTGATGGAACTAGCCCAGACCATAGTCGCTGCATCATGCTGGATTGCTGAAGTTCAAACTGCTCTGCTTCCTCTGAATCAAAAAACATCTTTGTTTGTACATTGTACATGTGTAGAGTTGAAAGGCTTTTGGGGGTATTTTGTGAACTTTCCTAAATCTGATTGAAAATGGTATGTACAATGCACATGCATATGCAACCTCTTACATACTTTAAATCAATGTCTATGTGATTTGATGGTAAAAAATGTACATTTTGTCCAAGAAATTCATTAATTCATTAATTAAAAAGAGCATAAAAAAGGGATTGAAACATCAAAATTATTTTCTATACCGTGTATGCCGTTTGGTGGCAGCTTCACCAATAAAATACTCCCTATTTCAGTGGCCAAGGCAAAGAGAGTGTGGCCGTCTTGACAGAGCCAAGCTGTTGACACTAAGCAGCATTGTGATAATGTTGCAAAGTTCCATGGTTCTCGAAGTTCAGCTATGGTAGTTGTGTTGAATATTGAAGAAAGATTTTGATCATATGAAGACGACAGACCAAGCACCTGTACATGTATATGAAATAACATAGTTAAAATATATGTTTTAAATTTGAAAATTCAATTTAATGAACTGAGCAAAGCTGAGAAATAACAGTTATCAGTAGATGTTCATACAGTCCATCCAAAAGAAGGCATGTGTTGACAACGTATTTCATAGAAGCTGTCACACAATGCAAATTTTATAGCCAAGATATCCAGCATATCATACATACAGCTTATTAGATGTTTTCTCGGGTATTACTGGCTGATATTTTACGAGTTGCGGATGTATTTTTCCGAGCCCGCAGGGCAAGGAAAAATGCGAGCAACGAGTAAAATGTCAGCCCGTAATACCCGAGAAAACATCTAATGAGGGATTTATTATATAACTGTGACGTAATTTTATCAGAATATTGTTTTTTTGAGTTTTTTGAGTTGTGAACAGGGCATTACGGATTTCTACAGGGCATTAACTCCTCATATCGGCCCTCAAAAATGACCAAATTTGGTAAACTTACGTCACAGATATATAATAAAGGGTTTTACGTGAGTGGCTCTGCATTGATATCACATGCTATTGCTTTGCTGCTGAAGAATGAGGCAAAAGCATACGACACATGAAGCTACCTATCAGGGTAGTTTAATATCTACAATAACAGGGTGAACTACACTTTAAAAGCTGAGTGCACACAATATGACTCAACTCTCGTAAGGCAAGAGACAATGACCTAATCTCTTACTTCATGGTCTCTTGCGTAAGGGGATTAATCGTACATTAGGTGTGTGGTCTTCGAAGACCTGATTTTAGAGCAGTTTCCGACATTGAAAAAAACAAGATTCAAATATTGAATTATTGTAGTCTTAGAATCATAGACCTTCATAATTTGTGTGCAGTGCGTAGTCTTTCATTCACTGGTTACTACAAATAACTAAATATTCATTGTACAGTAGCCAATCTCATAATAGAATTTATTTGACCTTGATTTGCCTAATTTGAATACAATGCATGAGCAAAATGCTCAATGATTTTCACATGTGCGAACAATACAAAATCAAGCTAACTAAATGTGTTACACTATTATGTACTTACATGTCCTTGAAGTCTGTTAGGATGTGTAAACACAATTCTGTGGACACTATTTGTGGTGGCTACAAGTATACACACGCTAGTGGGTGTCTCAAAGATTGACAGTCCAGATACCAGGGTACCACCCAAGAACATTAACCGTAAACAATTTCCAGACAGATTAACATCCAAGGATTGTTCTGTAAGCTCCAGTATGTTTTCTCTGATTCTCCTGTGGAATAGCAAAGTTTGGGATTTTAGCCAGAGGAAGTAATCTCCTAACTATTATCTACATGTACAGTCATTTGCAAAAATTCTGGCCGCCACGATATATCAATATATCGGTTGCATTATGGGTAATTAAATAATACTATTTTGAGTTTCCTAACTTATTAAATGAAGCAAAATTTACAAACAACAAACAAATGACTAAAATAAACATTATACTAAATATTTCTACCAACTTTGCTGGCGTTAACCCGCTTTAAGGGGAATTTTATATTATTTAATTACCCATAATGCACCCGATATATTGATATATTGATATTTCGTATCGGCCAGAATTTTTGCAAATGACTGTATCTGGCCATATACATGTAAGAGTACTATCCCCCATGTACATGTATGGTTGAACCAAGTATGTCATAGGTTTCTGAACTTTCTGATTCGACTACTAACAGAGTGGGTGTGGTTAATAAATCTCCAGAGGTTTGTCGTACACAATGATACTACAATGTACCCATTACAGACTATGTGGTGACCAGCTATGATACCACAATGTACCCATTACAGACTATGTGGTGACCAGCTATGATACTACAATGTACCCATTACAGACTATGTGGTGACCAGCTATGATACTACAATGTACCCATTACAGACTAATAATAATAATAATAATATAACTTTATTTATACACGCTTGCCCCGTCAACAATAATTTGAAAAGCTGATTTCCACAAGGGGCGTGTGGTTACAATTGATAAAAAATTAATCTAGAACTACTTCAAATATATATATAAAATTACTAATATATCAATAAAATACTTATGCTATAACTACAATATATTCTAAACAAGATCTGAAAAAGTGTGAGCGGCAATTCTGTTTTTGAATAATGATAACGAGTTGCATTCGCGTAAATCTTTAGGAAGCGAATTCCACAATCTCGCCCCATTATAGCTAAAACTTTTTTTAAGATTTTCGGTTTTTGGTAGAGGTAAACTGTAGTGAGGTAGATGAACCCCTGAGGTTATAATTAGTAATAGCTTTTTTACTTAAGAAAAGATCTGTAAGGCAATTTGGAGCCAGGCCATTGAGCACTTTGTACATTTGTTTTGCTTTTGTTTTAGCTCGTTGCGTTTCAAGTGTTTCCCACCCCAATGCATTTAACGCATCTAGACTGGGAGTATCGTTACTCATGCCCATGATTATTCGCGCAGACCTATTCTGGAGTTTTTGGGTGCCTATTTGAGAGCCCTTGACCAAGGGTATCCCATACCTCACTACAGTAATTAAAGTGGGGTTGGACTAGGCCATTATATATAGAAATTAGAGTCTCTGTATCCGCTACAAAATCACGAATTCTTCTTATGGCTCCTATTCCTGAAGCAACTTTTTTGGCTACATTCTCAATGTGTTTGGACCAAGATAGATGCTCATCGATTTCGACGCCAAGAACCTTGCTGTGACAGACTTGTTTAAGGCATTTTTGATCGATTTTAATACAAGGCTGAGAAGCAAGGGTTCTAAGCTTATGATGAGAACCAATCACAAGAAATTCTGTTTTCGCCACATTGAGACTTAGTTTGTTAGCCAAGAGCCACTGTTTTACGCACAGAAGGTCACTATTCATGGCCGACTCAACTTCCTCTATAGTTTCACCAGATGTAGTAAGATTGGTATCGTCGGCAAATAGCCGAGGAATGGATTTTTGAAGACATTCTGGTAGATCATTGATGTATAAGAGGAAGAAGAGTGGGCCAAGTATAGAGCCTTGAGGAATACCACATGTAATCAGGCTTTCAGAAGAGACCGCATCATTTAGCTGGCATTTCTGTCTGCGGTTGGTTAAGTATGATTGTATCATAGATAAAGCATTCCCAGTGATACCATATATTTCTAATTTACGTTGTAAAATATCGTGATTGACGGTATCGAATGCTTTTTTTAAATCCAAAAACACAACCAAATTGAACATTTTGCGTTCCATATTAACATACCAGCTGTTTGTACTGTCTAAGAGAGCCGAGGCAGTAGAGCGAAGTCTACGAAAGCCAAATTGTTGTTCAGACAATATGTTATTTACTTGTGTGACCATTCATAAAGCTGCTCATACATAATTCTTTCCATTATTTTGCTTATTACTGGCAATATAGAAATTGGTCTGTAATTATCAGGTGCATTTCGTGCCCCTTTTTTATGAAGAGGCAAGAGCCTGGCTACTTTCCAATCGTCTGGAAAGCAGTTTGAAATAATGGCATGATTGAAAATATGTGTAAGTGATGGAGAAATAGCAGGAGCTGCAACTTTCAATATTTTCCCAGATATTTTGTCAATGCCTGTAGCTTTAGAATTAGACAGGCCACTCAAGAGCTTCAGTATTTTGCCATTAGATACCAACTTAAAAGTGACATTTTAGATTGGGAAGGCTTTACAAACTACCCAAAAGTACTGCTAGAGTCAGCCATTGACTTGGCCAAATCAGGACCAATATTGGAAAAATAGGTGTTGAAGGCTTCAGCTATTTCGTCCGGAGAATTAATATTGTTACCGTTAATCTTTAGTTCATTGACAACGGTACTACTTGAGGAGCGCCCAAGCAAGTCATTTATCGTTTTCCACGTCTCTTTCGGATTTTTGCTTTGGTTAGCTATTTTGTTACTATAATAATTAGCTTTGGCCTGTCGCAAAGCAATATTAACCTGGTTTCTGGATGCTTTATAATCGTCCCAATCCGTACTTAGTTTGGTTAATATTGCCTTGCGCTTTTTTTTATCTCTATCAAAGATTAATTTTTTTAGACTATGTTTGGTCAACCATGGGATATTAAATGATCTTTTCCTTTTGTATTGCACCGGGGCGTGCTTGTCTAAAATGTCTAAAAATAATTCTTTCCACGAAGCCCACATAGAGTCCGTGTCTGTTTTTAAGACAATTTGTTCCCAAGGCCGAGCAAGGAGGTCATTAATAAAATGTTGTTGGTTGAACCTTTTCATGTTTCGTACACCGATGGTTTTGGCTTTGTCACGTGTATTTCTATATGGGTTTATTTTTCTTATTCCATAAATTAAGCTATGATCACTAATCCCCGTGTGTATTACACCTGACAGATTAATTTTTTCTGTTGAAGATGTTACAAAGTGATCAATGAGACTACTAGATCTATCAGTTATGCGCGTGGCCTCGGTTATTAATTGAGACAGTTGGTATGTCTCATAGATCGCTTTAAGTGATTTGGTTGGTTGATCGGGACGGCTTTTCTTTAGCATACAACAATTCAAGTCCCCTAGGATGTATTGCTCTTTGTTTTCATCATCGATCGCCTTAATCATCCGTTCAAAGTTAGTAAAAAATTACGCACGAACTGTCAGGCAGCTCGGTACTACAGATGTAACAATGAAAGGCCACTATGTGGTGACCACACTATGATACTACAATGTACCCATTACAGACTATGTGGTGACCACACAATGATACTACAATGTACCCATTACAGACTATGTGGTGACCACACAATGATACTACAATGTACCCATTACAGACTATGTGGTGACCACACAATGATACTACAACGTACCCATTACAGACTATGTGGTGACCACACAATGATACTACAACGTACCCATTACAGACTATGTGGTGACCAGCTATGATACTACAACGTACCCATTACAGACTATGTGGTGACCAGCTATGATACTACAACGTACCCATTACAGACTATGTGGTGACCAGCTATGATACTACAACGTACCCATTACAGACTATGTGGTGACCAGCTATGATACTACAACGTACCCATTACAGACTATGTGGTGACCACACAATGATACTACAATGTACCCATTACAGACTATGTGGTGACCAGCTATGATACTACAACGTACCCATTACAGACTATGTGGTGACCACACAATGATACTACAATGTACCCATTACAGACTATGTGGTGACCAGCTATGATACTACAACGTACCCATTACAGACTATGTGGTGACCACACAATGATACTACAATGTACCCATTACAGACTATGTGGTGACCAGACTATGATACTACAATGTACCCATTACAGACTATGTGGTGACCAGCTATGACACTACAACGTACCCATTACAGACTATGTGGTGACCACACAATGATACTACAATGTACCCATTACAGACTATGTGGTGACCAGCTATGATACTACAATGTACCCATTACAGACTATGTGGTGACCAGCTATGATACTACAATGTACCCATTACAGACTATGTGGTGACCAGCTATGATACTACAACGTACCCATTACAGACTATGTGGTGACCACACAATGATACTACAATGTACCCATTACAGACTATGTGGTGACCAGCTATGATACTACAACGTACCCCATTACAGACTATGTGGTGACCACACTATGATACTACAATGTACCCATTACAGACTATGTGGTGACCAGCTATGATACTACAACGTACCCATTACAGACTATGTGGTGACCACACAATGATACTACAATGTACCCATTACAGACTATGTGGTGACCAGCTATGATACTACAATGTACCCATTACAGACTATGTGGTGACCAGCTATGATACTACAATGTACCCATTACAGACTATGTGGTGACCACACAATGATACTACAATGTACCCATTACAGACTATGTGGTGACCAGCTATGATACTACAATGTACCCATTACAGACTATGTGGTGACCACACAATGATACTACAATGTACCCATTACAGACTATGTGGTGACCAGCTATGATACTACAATGTACCCATTACAGACTATGTGGTGACCAGCTATGATACTACAATGTACCCATTACAGACTATGTGGTGACCAGCTATGATACTACAATGTACCCATTACAGACTATGTGGTGACCAGCTATGATACTACAACGTACCCATTACAGACTATGTGGTGACCACACAATGATACTACAACGTACCCATTACAGACTATGTGGTGACCAGCTATGATACTACAATGTACCCATTACAGACTATGTGGTGACCAGCTATGATACTACAATGTACCCATTACAGACTATGTGGTGACCAGCTATGATACTACAACGTACCCATTACAGACTATGTGGTGACCACACAATGATACTACAACGTACCCATTACAGACTATGTGGTGACCAGCTATGATACTACAATGTACCCATTACAGACTATGTGGTGACCAGCTATGATACTACAATGTACCCATTACAGACTATGTGGTGACCAGCTATGATACTACAACGTACCCATTACAGACTATGTGGTGACCAGCTATGATACTACAATGTACCCATTACAGACTATGTGGTGACCAGCTATGATACTACAATGTACCCATTACAGACTATGTGGTGACCACACAATGATACTACAATGTACCCATTACAGACTATGTGGTGACCAGCTATGATACTACAATGTACCCATTACAGACTATGTGGTGACCACACAATGATACTACAATGTACCCATTACAGACTATGTGGTGACCACACAATGATACTACAATGTACCCATTACAGACTATGTGGTGACCACACAATGATACTACAATGTACCCATTACAGACTATGTGGTGACCAGCTATGATACTACAACGTACCCATTACAGACTATGTGGTGACCACACAATGATACTACAATGTACCCATTACAGACTATGTGGTGACCAGCTATGATACTACAATGTACCCATTACAGACTATGTGGTGACCAGCTATGATACTACAATGTACCCATTACAGACTATGTGGTGACCACACAATGATACTACAATGTACCCATTACAGACTATGTGGTGACCAGCTATGATACTACAACGTACCCATTACAGACTATGTGGTGACCAGCTATGATACTACAATGTACCCATTACAGACTATGTGGTGACCAGCTATGATACTACAATGTACCCATTACAGACTATGTGGTGACCACACAATGATACTACAATGTACCCATTACAGACTATGTGGTGACCACACAATGATACTACAATGTACCCATTACAGACTATGTGGTGACCACACAATGATACTACAATGTACCCATTACAGACTATGTGGTGACCAGCTATGATACTACAATGTACCCATTACAGACTATGTGGTGACCAGCTATGATACTACAATGTACCCATTACAGACTATGTGGTGACCAGCTATGATACTACAACGTACCCATTACAGACTATGTGGTGACCAGCTATGATACTACAATGTACCCATTACAGACTATGTGGTGACCACACAATGATACTACAATGTACCCATTACAGACTATGTGGTGACCAGCTATGATACTACAATGTACCCATTACAGACTATGTGGTGACCACACAATGATACTACAATGTACCCATTACAGACTATGTGGTGACCACACAATGATACTACAATGTACCCATTACAGACTATGTGGTGACCAGCTATGATACTACAACGTACCCATTACAGACTATGTGGTGACCACACAATGATACTACAATGTACCCATTACAGACTATGTGGTGACCAGCTATGATACTACAATGTACCCATTACAGACTATGTGGTGACCAGCTATGATACTACAATGTACCCATTACAGACTATGTGGTGACCAGCTATGATACTACAATGTACCCATTACAGACTATGTGGTGACCAGCTATGATACTACAATGTACCCATTACAGACTATGTGGTGACCAGCTATGATACTACAATGTACCCATTACAGACTATGTGGTGACCAGCTATGATACTACAACGTACCCATTACAGACTATGTGGTGACCAGCTATGATACTACAACGTACCCATTACAGACTATGTGGTGACCAGCTATGATACTACAATGTACCCATTACAGACTATGTGGTGACCAGCTATGATACTACAATGTACCCATTACAGACTATGTGGTGACCAGCTATGATACTACAACGTACCCATTACAGACTATGTGGTGACCAGCTATGATACTACAATGTACCCATTACAGACTATGTGGTGACCAGCTATGATACTACAATGTACCCATTACAGACTATGTGGTGACCAGCTATGATACTACAATGTACCCATTACAGACTATGTGGTGACCACACAATGATACTACAATGTACCCATTACAGACTATGTGGTGACCACACAATGATACTACAACGTACCCATTACAGACTATGTGGTGACCAGCTATGATACTACAACGTACCCATTACAGACTATGTGGTGACCACACAATGATACTACAATGTACCCATTACAGACTATGTGGTGACCAGCTATGATACCACAATGTACCCATTACAGACTATGTGGTGACCAGCTATGATACTACAATGTACCCATTACAGACTATGTGGTGACCAGCTATGATACCACAATGTACCCATTACAGACTATGTGGTGACCAGCTATGATACTACAATGTACCCATTACAGACTATGTGGTGACCACACAATGATACTACAATGTACCCATTACAGACTATGTGGTGACCACACAATGATACTACAATGTACCCATTACAGACTATGTGGTGACCACACAATGATACTACAATGTACCCATTACAGACTATGTGGTGACCAGCTATGATACTGCAATGTACCCATTACAGACTATGTGGTGACCAGCTATGATACTACAATGTACCCATTACAGACTATGTGGTGACCACACAATGATACTACAATGTACCCATTACAGACTATGTGGTGACCACACAATGATACTACAATGTACCCATTACAGACTATGTGGTGACCAGCTATGATACTGCAATGTACCCATTACAGACTATGTGGTGACCAGCTATGATACCACAATGTACCCATTACAGACTATGTGGTGACCAGCTATGATACTACAATGTACCCATTACAGACTATGTGGTGACCAGCTATGATACTACAATGTACCCATTACAGACTATGTGGTGACCACACAATGATACTACAATGTACCCATTACAGACTATGTGGTGACCAGCTATGATACTACAACGTACCCATTACAGACTATGTGGTGACCAGCTATGATACTACAATGTACCCATTACAGACTATGTGGTGACCAGCTATGATACCACAATGTACCCATTACAGACTATGTGGTGACCACACAATGATACTACAATGTACCCATTACAGACTATGTGGTGACCAGCTATGATACTACAATGTACCCATTACAGACTATGTGGTGACCAGCTATGATACTACAATGTACCCATTACAGACTATGTGGTGACCAGCTATGATACTACAATGTACCCATTACAGACTATGTGGTGACCAGCTATGATACCACAATGTACCCATTACAGACTATGTGGTGACCAGCTATGATACTACAATGTACCCATTACAGACTATGTGGTGACCAGCTATGATACTACAATGTACCCATTACAGACTATGTGGTGACCACACAATGATACTACAATGTACCCATTACAGACTATGTGGTGACCAGCTATGATACTACAATGTACCCATTACAGACTATGTGGTGACCAGCTATGATACTGCAATGTACCCATTACAGACTATGTGGTGACCAGCTATGATACTACTACAATGTACCCATTACAGACTATGTGGTGACCAGCTATGATACTACAATGTACCCATTACAGACTATGTGGTGACCAGCTATGATACTACAATGTACCCATTACAGACTATGTGGTGACCAGCTATGATACTACAATGTACCCATTACAGACTATGTGGTGACCAGCTATGATACTACAATGTACCCATTACAGACTATGTGGTGACCAGCTATGATACTACAATGTACCCATTACAGACTATGTGGTGACCAGCTATGATACTACAATGTACCCATTACAGACTATGTGGTGACCAGCTATGATACTACAATGTACCCATTACAGACTATGTGGTGACCACACAATGATACTACAATGTACCCATTACAGACTATGTGGTGACCAGCTATGATACTACAATGTACTCATTACAGACTATGTGGTGACCACACAATGATACTACAATGTACCCATTACAGACTATGTGGTGACCAGCTATGATACTACAATGTACCCATTACAGACTATGTGGTGACCAGCTATGATACTACAACGTACCCATTACAGACTATGTGGTGACCACACAATGATACTACAATGTACCCATTACAGACTATGTGGTGACCAGCTATGATACTACAACGTACCCATTACAGACTATGTGGTGACCAGCTATGATACTACAACGTACCCATTACAGACTATGTGGTGACCACACAATGATACTACAATGTACCCATTACAGACTATGTGGTGACCACACAATGATACTACAATGTACCCATTACAGACTATGTGGTGACCAGCTATGATACTACAATGTACCCATTACAGACTATGTGGTGACCAGCTATGATACTACAATGTACCCATTACAGACTATGTGGTGACCAGCTATGATACTACAACGTACCCATTACAGACTATGTGGTGACCACACAATGATACTACAATGTACCCATTACAGACTATGTGGTGACCAGCTATGATACTACAATGTACCCATTACAGACTATGTGGTGACCAGCTATGATACTACAATGTACCCATTACAGACTATGTGGTGACCAGCTATGATACTACAATGTACCCATTACAGACTATGTGGTGACCAGCTATGATACTACAACGTACCCATTACAGACTATGTGGTGACCAGCTATGATACTACAACGTACCCATTACAGACTATGTGGTGACCAGCTATGATACTACAATGTACCCATTACAGACTATGTGGTGACCACACAATGATACTACAATGTACCCATTACAGACTATGTGGTGACCACACAATGATACTACAATGTACCCATTACAGACTATGTGGTGACCACACAATGATACTACAATGTACCCATTACAGACTGTGGTGACCACACAATGATACTACAATGTACCCATTACAGACTATGTGGTGACCAGCTATGATACTACAATGTACCCATTACAGACTATGTGGTGACCAGCTATGATACTACAATGTACCCATTACAGACTATGTGGTGACCAGCTATGATACTACAACGTACCCATTACAGACTATGTGGTGACCACACAATGATACTACAATGTACCCATTACAGACTATGTGGTGACCACACAATGATACTACAATGTACCCATTACAGACTATGTGGTGACCACACAATGATACTACAATGTACCCATTACAGACTATGTGGTGACCAGCTATGATACTACAATGTACCCATTACAGACTATGTGGTGACCAGCTATGATACTACAATGTACCCATTACAGACTATGTGGTGACCAGCTATGATACTACAACGTACCCATTACAGACTATGTGGTGACCACACAATGATACTACAATGTACCCATTACAGACTATGTGGTGACCACACAATGATACTACAATGTACCCATTACAGACTATGTGGTGACCACACAATGATACTACAATGTACCCATTACAGACTATGTGGTGACCAGCTATGATACTACAATGTACCCATTACAGACTATGTGGTGACCAGCTATGATACTACAACGTACCCATTACAGACTATGTGGTGACCAGCTATGATACTACAATGTACCCATTACAGACTATGTGGTGACCAGCTATGATACTACAATGTACCCATTACAGACTATGTGGTGACCAGCTATGATACTACAATGTACCCATTACAGACTATGTGGCGACCAGCTATGATACCACAATGTACCCATTACAGACTATGTGGTGACCAGCTATGATACTACAATGTACCCATTACAGACTATGTGGTGACCACACAATGATACTCCAATGTACCCATTACAGACTACATGTATGTGGTGACCAGCTATGATACTACAATGTACCCATTACAGACTATGTGGTGACCAGCTATGATACTACAACGTACCCATTACAGACTATGTGGTGACCACACAATGATACTACAATGTACCCATTACAGACTATGTGGTGACCAGCTATGATACTACAATGTACCCATTACAGACTATGTGGTGACCAGCTATGATACTACAACGTACCCATTACAGACTATGTGGTGACCACACAATGATACTACAATGTACCCATTACAGACTATGTGGTGACCACACAATGATACTACAATGTACCCATTACAGACTATGTGGTGACCACACAATGACACTACAATATGTGATTAATTCAGTAATCAAAGTTAACGATGAGAGATGGCAGGTCAGCGGTTGTCCGTGTCAGTCACGTGGGCTACGCCTGGCCACATGGTCTTTGCTTGTTTGCTTGCTTGCTTGCTTCGCCTGTTGCTTTGCCTAGCGTTGCATCACCATTTATTGTTGCCTTCAACACTTTGCAATTGGTTTTTCTTTTGGTTCTCTACAATGCCACGAATGACCCGAAATAGCCGCGACAGTGCTTTGGAAAATCAGCCTTCGGAACTGACGTCAACCAACGCTCAAAATTTGCCGTCTCCCACAGATAGCCAGCCGTTGGTGTCGGCTCAACTGATCGCCTCAGTCGTCGATGCCCTGAAGGCTCCACTGGCTTCCATGGTCGAGCAAGCAGTGCATTCAGCTCGAATGTCCCCCGGACAGGCGCCCTCAACAAGGGATAATTCATGCGAAGCGACTCCGTCGTCATCACAATCGATGTCGACCGGCTCTGGCGCGTTTGGAGGCGTTCCCTCGTGCTCCGCTGCAAACACGGTCACAGGTCAAAACACCACATCAGGTAGGCCAATATCATTCCCTTCCTTCATTAGCACCATGAATGGAACTTCAACCCCGTCTGGCCCGACCACGATTGCCTCTTCTCTTCCACCAACGGTATCTTTCCCGCCTGGGAATGTCAACATAGCACATTCCTCCCTCACCGTACCTACGACTTTGATCACTCCAGCGCTTCCAGTTCCACTCCAAAAACCATTCATAGTTGGCCCCGGCTACTCCCCGATTCCCCACAAAGTGGTTATGCAAATTTGTGCCGGAAAATTTATTCAATTGGAGGAATTACTGTCCGAAAATATCGCTACCGACGAGCCCGAACCAGAGCTTCTCTTTGATGGCCGCCTGGTGCTAACGAACACCGCCAAAAAGAACAAACACAAGATCAGGGACATTATTACCTGGATGGAGGCCTTCACCATTTATATGATGATCGTTTGTTCCTATTTCCCTCATCGTTGGTCTGACCTGACCAAATATAACTGCTTATTGTGCGGACCTTCCGTCAATTTGGCGGTCAAGGGTGGCTGAACTACGATCGGGAATTCAGAGAAACCGCGGCCGCCGAACGGTTAACTGATTGGTCTAACATGAACGTCCAACTCTACAACTTTAACACTGCCGGTGCACCAGTTCGCCCTCGTCTGCTCAGTTTAAACCTCTCTTCATCAACCGAAGCCTCAGATAACCCATCCTCCAAGGTCATTTGCACTTCTTGGAACGCAGGTCGTTGTGTCGCCCCATCCTCAACTTGCCGCTTTCGCCACAGCTGCAGTGCTTGTAAAGGGGACCATCGAGTTTCTGTGTGCGATTCTTCGCGTACCCAAACCCAGCAAGACGACTACAAGCGAAAAAGACGCTACTAAACAGCTTACCACTTTTTTCTTCTGTTAATGTTATTTGATCTAGCTGGACATGATGACTTATTACTGCTATTGCTAGTCAATTGTTTATTCTATTACATTTAAGGGTTTGCATTCACCATATATATGCAGTTTATCATGACTATTCCTGGACCTTATTTATGGCTCAGGACCATATTTATGGGGAAGTCCATTCTGCCATTGTTATGAATTTTATAGTACATAAAACATACTCTCAACTTTCATGGTTCTGTGTTTGTCTTTAATCTCATATCATTACTGCTACTAATCATGTATATTTCAGGTTCCCCTCAACACCTGCCAAGCGTCCCTTCGATTTGCCGCCTGAATCATTTGAAATTTTCTACGGAACTAATGTCACACCCAGACCAGGCCAAAGCCCAATATGTCTTACTTGGAATGTTACACGGCTTCAAAATTGGTTTTGATGTCCCAACCACACTAAAGCACTCCAAAAAGAACAAACCATCGGCTTACCAGCATGCAGATATCATTGATGCTTACCTCAATAATGAAGTTCAACTGGGACGTGTTGCTGGCCCTTTCAACTTCCCTCCTCTTCACCCTCTTCAGATAAGTAGCTTTGGAGTCATTCCAAAGAAAGGACAACCTGGTAAATGGCGCCTCATTTTTGACCTTTCTTCCCCCCATGGTTCCAGTGTCAACGATGGTATTGATCCAGCGTCTTGGTCTCTCCAATACATTAAAGTCGATGATGTGGTCAAGATGCTAGCTGAACACGGAAAAGGTGCCCTCCTCGCTAAATTTGATGTTGAAAGTGCCTTTAGAAACATACCAATCCATCCTTTAGATCGCCACTTACTTGGCATGAAATGGAGAACTAAGTACTATGTTGACTTGATGTTGCCCTTTGGGCTACGATCTGCTCCATGTATCTTCAATGCTGTTGCTGATATGGTGGAATGGATCCTAATTAACAAGTATGGCATAGACAATATCCTACATTATCTAGACGATTTTATCTTGTCGGGCCCTCCCGAATCACCTACCTGCTCACATAATCTCAATACAGCGACAGCAGTTACTACAGATCTTGGTCTGCCTTTACATCCACAGAAGTGTGTGGGACCGGCTACCAGCATGACAATTCTCGGGATTGAACTAGACACAGTGGCACAAATTGCTCGCCTCCCTTCTGACAAGCTGTCAGCCATCAGTTACACTCTGGATATGTGGTCACGCCGTAAGTGGTGCATCAAAAAAGACCTGCAATCCCTGATAGGTCTACTACATCATGCCTGTAAAGTTATCTGGCCAGGGCGTACCTTCCTTCGTCGCATGATTGACCTACTATGCTGCTTTCGGAATGATAGGCACCCAATCCGCCTTAACACAGAATTCAAAAAAGACCTTGACTGGTGGAAGCGATTCATTAGCACCTGGAATGGTATCAGCTTCTTTTACTTCCCTGGACTGGAGCCCTTGTCTAATTTTTCTGTAGGGTCAGATGCTTCTGGGACTCTTGGCTATGGTGCCTTTATGGGATCTGAATGGTTCAATGGCCGGTGGCTCCCTGATCAACTCCATCTCTCAATCGCCTACAAAGAACTATTTCCGGTTGTTCTTTCTGCTCATACCTGGTGCCCTCTCTGGTCCCGCAAAAGAATCCTATTCCGTGTCGACAATGAAGCCGTAGTACACATTTTAAACTCGCGTACTTCGAGGGACACTAACATCATGCACCTACTACGAAGTTTACTGATGCTTGCTGCTTGTTATCATTTTTCCTTTTCAGCCATTCATGTTCCTGGAATTCAGAATGGTATTGCTGATGCTTTGTCTCGCTTTAATTGGCAGGCTTTCCACACCCTTGCTCCAATGGCAGACAGACATCCAGTACACATCTCGCCCCAATTGCTCACCCAGCTCTCCCAGGTAACTTAGAAGAGCGTTGTTTCCACTTTTTACACCAGGGGATTGCACCATCAACTCGCAAAACTTACTTAAGTGCCCAAATGAAATTTATGGATTTTTGCAATATGAGTGGTCGTCTGAACGCAAACGGATCTGCGCTGCCAGCTGACGAATGGACTCTCTGCTTGTTTGCCAGCTTTCTTGCCGATTCCATACATCATGCATCTATCAAAGTTTATTTGTCAGCAGTCCGATCCCTGCACATTGAATCTGGTTTCCCAGACCCACTACAAAACTGTCTACAGCTTCAGCGTGTAGTTAAGGGTATAAAGAGATCCCAGGGGGCTTTATCAACCAATAGACGTCTCCCAATCACAGTTGAAATCCTACAACGTATACATGCCAGTTTAAGCCTATCATACCATGATGATGCCATGTTTTGGTCGGCATGTACTCTCGCCTTTTTTGGTTTCTTGCGTTCAGCGGAATTCACAGTTCCCAGCATGACTTTGTTCAACGACTCTACTCACCTAACAGTCCAGAACATAGCAGTGGACTCGTTATCTAATCCTTCCTGCCTGCAAGTCTTAATCAAAGCATCTAAAACTGATCCCTTCCGCCAGGGATGCACCATTGTTATAGGCAAAGGATCCTCTCCATTGTGTGCCATAGAGGCCCTTACAATTTACCTCCCCTTCAGAGGTAACAAGCCTGGTCCTCTCTTCCTACTAGAAGATGGTTCTCCACTTACTAGAGCAATACTAACAGACAGACTAAGACACATCCTCCAGGTTTCAGGAATTCCTGGCAACTATTCTAGTCACAGCTTTCGCATAGGTGCAGCGACCACTGCAGCAAAAGTTGGAATACCCGACCATCTCATCCAAGTGCTGGGTAGATGGAAAAGCGATGCTTACAAAACTTATATTCAGACTTCAAAAAGTACAGTTATTAATGTTTCAAGAACACTAGTTTCCTAAAAATGGTAGGTACCCATTTATTGCTTTGCCTTTGGCTGGAGGGAAGGTGTCGTTTACTGCGGTGCTTGGAGTCTTAGATTGGGAGGACCCCATGGCTCCTAGCCTCGGGTCAAACATCTCCAAGCACTCTACTTGGCAGATGATACTCTTATGGGGGATGACCCGTGGCTTGGTTGCCATGGTAACCCTTTGCTTGCCTTGCTTGCTTGCCTGATTGCTGCTACCAATGGCACCTACCCTCCAAACAATCAAGTAATCGAAAAGTTAAATGTGATTAATTCAGTAATCAAAGTTAACGATGAGAGATGGCAGGTCAGCGGTTGTCCGTGTCAGTCACGTGGGCTACGCCTGGCCACATGGTCTTTGCTTGTTTGCTTGCTTGCTTGCTTCGCCTGTTGCTTTGCCTAGCGTTGCATCACCATTTATTGTTGCCTTCAACACTTTGCAATTGGTTTTTCTCCCGCTGCCCAACCCACCCCTGTATGGACTTTGGTAAATATCAAATATATTCCACTGAGTTTCAGTGTGACAGGTGCCGGGGGGATGACCCGTGGCTTGGTTGCCATGGTAACCCTTTGCTTGCCTTGCTTGCTTGCCTGATTGCTGCTACCAATGGCACCTACCCTCCAAACAATCAAGTAATCGAAAAGTTAAGTACCCATTACAGACTATGTGGTGACCAGCTATGATACTACAATGTACCCATTACAGACTATGTGGTGACCAGCTATGATACTACAATGTACCCATTACAGACTATGTGGTGACCAGCTATGATACTACAATGTACCCATTACAGACTATGTGGTGACCACACAATGATACTACAATGTACCCATTACAGACTATGTGGTGACCAGCTATGATACTACAATGTACCCATTACAGACTATGTGGTGACCAGCTATGATACTACAATGTACCCATTACAGACTATGTGGTGACCAGCTATGATACTACAATGTACCCATTACAGACTATGTGGTGACCAGCTATGATACTACAACGTACCCATTACAGACTATGTGGTGACCAGCTATGATACTACAACGTACCCATTACAGACTATGTGGTGACCAGCTATGATACTACAATGTACCCATTACAGACTATGTGGTGACCACACAATGATACTACAATGTACCCATTACAGACTATGTGGTGACCACACAATGATACTACAATGTACCCATTACAGACTATGTGGTGACCACACAATGATACTACAATGTACCCATTACAGACTATGTGGTGACCACACAATGATACTACAATGTACCCATTACAGACTATGTGGTGACCAGCTATGATACTACAATGTACCCATTACAGACTATGTGGTGACCAGCTATGATACTACAATGTACCCATTACAGACTATGTGGTGACCAGCTATGATACTACAACGTACCCATTACAGACTATGTGGTGACCACACAATGATACTACAATGTACCCATTACAGACTATGTGGTGACCACACAATGATACTACAATGTACCCATTACAGACTATGTGGTGACCACACAATGATACTACAATGTACCCATTACAGACTATGTGGTGACCAGCTATGATACTACAATGTACCCATTACAGACTATGTGGTGACCAGCTATGATACTACAATGTACCCATTACAGACTATGTGGTGACCAGCTATGATACTACAACGTACCCATTACAGACTATGTGGTGACCAGCTATGATACTACAACGTACCCATTACAGACTATGTGGTGACCACACAATGATACTACAATGTACCCATTACAGACTATGTGGTGACCAGCTATGATACTACAATGTACCCATTACAGACTATGTGGTGACCAGCTATGATACTACAATGTACCCATTACAGACTATGTGGTGACCAGCTATGATACTACAATGTACCCATTACAGACTATGTGGTGACCAGCTATGATACTACAACGTACCCATTACAGACTATGTGGTGACCAGCTATGATACTACAACGTACCCATTACAGACTATGTGGTGACCAGCTATGATACTACAATGTACCCATTACAGACTATGTGGTGACCACACAATGATACTACAATGTACCCATTACAGACTATGTGGTGACCACACAATGATACTACAATGTACCCATTACAGACTATGTGGTGACCACACAATGATACTACAATGTACCCATTACAGACTATGTGGTGACCACACAATGATACTACAATGTACCCATTACAGACTATGTGGTGACCAGCTATGATACTACAATGTACCCATTACAGACTATGTGGTGACCAGCTATGATACTACAATGTACCCATTACAGACTATGTGGTGACCAGCTATGATACTACAACGTACCCATTACAGACTATGTGGTGACCACACAATGATACTACAATGTACCCATTACAGACTATGTGGTGACCACACTATGATACTACAATGTACCCATTACAGACTATGTGGTGACCACACATGATACTACAATGTACCCATTACAGACTATGTGGTGACCAGCTATGATACTACAATGTACCCATTACAGACTATGTGGTGACCAGCTATGATACTACAATGTACCCATTACAGACTATGTGGTGGTGACCAGCTATGATACTACAATGTACCCATTACAGACTATGTGGTGACCACACAATGATACTACAATGTACCCATTACAGACTATGTGGTGACCACACAATGATACTACAATGTACCCATTACAGACTATGTGGTGACCAGCTATGATACTACAATGTACCCATTACAGACTATGTGGTGACCAGCTATGATACTACAATGTACCCATTACAGACTATGTGGTGACCAGCTATGATACTACAATGTACCCATTACAGACTATGTGGTGACCAGCTATGATACTACAATGTACCCATTACAGACTATGTGGTGACCAGCTATGATACTACAATGTACCCATTACAGACTATGTGGTGACCAGCTATGATACTACAATGTACCCATTACAGACTATGTGGTGACCAGCTATGATACTACAATGTACCCATTACAGACTATGTGGTGACCACACAATGATACTACAATGTACCCATTACAGACTATGTGGTGACCACACAATGATACTACAATGTACCCATTACAGACTATGTGGTGACCAGCTATGATACTACAATGTACCCATTACAGACTATGTGGTGACCACACAATGATACTACAATGTACCCATTACAGACTATGTGGTGACCAGCTATGATACTACAATGTACCCATTACAGACTATGTGGTGACCAGCTATGATACTACAACGTACCCATTACAGACTATGTGGTGACCACACAATGATACTACAATGTACCCATTACAGACTATGTGGTGACCAGCTATGATACTACAATGTACCCATTACAGACTATGTGGTGACCAGCTATGATACTACAATGTACCCATTACAGACTATGTGGTGACCAGCTATGATACTACAATGTACCCATTACAGACTATGTGGTGACCAGCTATGATACTACAATGTACCCATTACAGACTATGTGGTGACCAGCTATGATACTACAATGTACCCATTACAGACTATGTGGTGACCAGCTATGATACTACAATGTACCCATTACAGACTATGTGGTGACCAGCTATGATACTACAATGTACCCATTACAGACTATGTGGTGACCACACAATGATACTACAATGTACCCATTACAGACTATGTGGTGACCAGCTATGATACTACAATGTACCCATTACAGACTATGTGGTGACCAGCTATGATACTACAACGTACCCATTACAGACTATGTGGTGACCACACAATGATACTACAATGTACCCATTACAGACTATGTGGTGACCAGCTATGATACTACAATGTACCCATTACAGACTATGTGGTGACCAGCTATGATACTACAATGTACCCATTACAGACTATGTGGTGACCAGCTATGATACTACAATGTACCCATTACAGACTATGTGGTGACCAGCTATGATACTACAATGTACCCATTACAGACTATGTGGTGACCAGCTATGATACTACAATGTACCCATTACAGACTATGTGGTGACCAGCTATGATACTACAATGTACCCATTACAGACTATATGTGGTGACCAGCTATGATACTACAATGTACCCATTACAGACTATGTGGTGACCAGCTATGATACTACAATGTACCCATTACAGACTATGTGGTGACCAGCTATGATACTACAATGTACCCATTACAGACTATGTGGTGACCAGCTATGATACTACAATGTACCCATTACAGACTATGTGGTGACCAGCTATGATACTACAATGTACCCATTACAGACTATGTGGTGACCAGCTATGATACTACAATGTACCCATTACAGACTATGTGGTGACCACACAATGATACTACAATGTACCCATTACAGACTATGTGGTGACCAGCTATGATACTACAATGTACCCATTACAGACTATGTGGTGACCAGCTATGATACTACAATGTACCCATTACAGACTATGTGGTGACCAGCTATGATACTACAATGTACCCATTACAGACTATGTGGTGACCAGCTATGATACTACAATGTACCCATTACAGACTATGTGGTGACCACACAATGATACTACAATGTACCCATTACAGACTATGTGGTGACCAGCTATGATACTACAATGTACCCATTACAGACTATGTGGTGACCAGCTAATGATACTACAATGTACCCATTACAGACTATGTGGTGACCAGCTATGATACTACAATGTACCCATTACAGACTATGTGGTGACCACACAATGATACTACAATGTACCCATTACAGACTATGTGGTGACCAGCTATGATACTACAATGTACCCATTACAGACTATGTGGTGACCACACAATGATACTACAATGTACCCATTACAGACTATGTGGTGACCAGCTATGATACTACAATGTACCCATTACAGACTATGTGGTGACCAGCTATGATACTACAACGTACCCATTACAGACTATGTGGTGACCACACAATGATACTACAATGTACCCATTACAGACTATGTGGTGACCAGCTATGATACTACAATGTACCCATTACAGACTATGTGGTGACCACACAATGATACTACAATGTACCCATTACAGACTATGTGGTGACCAGCTATGATACTACAATGTACCCATTACAGACTATGTGGTGACCAGCTATGATACTACAATGTACCCATTACAGACTATGTGGTGACCACACAATGATACTACAATGTACCCATTACAGACTATGTGGTGACCAGCTATGATACTACAATGTACCCATTACAGACTATGTGGTGACCACACAATGATACTACAATGTACCCATTACAGACTATGTGGTGACCACACAATGATACTACAATGTACCCATTACAGACTATGTGGTGACCAGCTATGATACTACAATGTACCCATTACAGACTATGTGGTGACCAGCTATGATACTACAATGTACCCATTACAGACTATGTGGTGACCAGCTATGATACTACAATGTACCCATTACAGACTATGTGGTGACCAGCTATGATACTACAATGTACCCATTACAGACTATGTGGTGACCACACAATGATACTACAATGTACCCATTACAGACTATGTGGTGACCACACTATGATACTACTACCCATGTACCCATTACAGACTATGTGGTGACCAGCTATGATACTACAATGTACCCATTACAGACTATGTGGTGACCACACAATGATACTACAATGTACCCATTACAGACTATGTGGTGACCAGCTATGATACTACAATGTACCCATTACAGACTATGTGGTGACCAGCTATGATACTACAATGTACCCATTACAGACTATGTGGTGACCACACAATGATACTACAATGTACCCATTACAGACTATGTGGTGACCACACAATGATACTACAATGTACCCATTACAGACTATGTGGTGACCAGCTATGATACTACAATGTACCCATTACAGACTATGTGGTGACCATGATACACAATGATACTACAATGTACCCATTACAGACTATGTGGTGACCAGCTATGATACTACAATGTACCCATTACAGACTATGTGGTGACCAGCTATGATACTACAATGTACCCATTACAGACTATGTGGTGACCAGCTATGATACTACAATGTACCCATTACAGACTATGTGGTGACCAGCTATGATACTACAATGTACCCATTACAGACTATGTGGTGACCAGCTATGATACTACAATGTACCCATTACAGACTATGTGGTGACCAGCTATGATACTACAATGTACCCATTACAGACTATGTGGTGACCAGCTATGATACTACAATGTACCCATTACAGACTATGTGGTGACCAGCTATGATACTACAATGTACCCATTACAGACTATGTGGTGACCACACTATGATACTACAATGTACCCATTACAGACTATGTGGTGACCAGCTATGATACTACAATGTACCCATTACAGACTATGTGGTGACCAGCTATGATACTACAATGTACCCATTACAGACTATGTGGTGACCAGCTATGATACTACAATGTACCCATTACAGACTATGTGGTGACCAGCTATGATACTACAATGTACCCATTACAGACTATGTGGTGACCACACAATGATACTACAATGTACCCATTACAGACTATGTGGTGACCAGCTATGATACTACAATGTACCCATTACAGACTATGTGGTGACCAGCTATGATACTACAATGTACCCATTACAGACTATGTGGTGACCAGCTATGATACTACAATGTACCCATTACAGACTATGTGGTGACCACACAATGATACTACAATGTACCCATTACAGACTATGTGGTGACCAGCTATGATACTACAATGTACCCATTACAGACTATGTGGTGACCAGCTATGATACTACAATGTACCCATTACAGACTATGTGGTGACCAGCTATGATACTACACAATGTACCCATTACAGACTATGTGGTGACCAGCTATGATACTACAATGTACCCATTACAGACTATGTGGTGACCAGCAATGATACTACAATGTACCCATTACAGACTATGTGGTGACCAGCTATGATACTACAATGTACCCATTACAGACTATGTGGTGACCACACAATGATACTACAATGTACCCATTACAGACTATGTGGTGACCAGCTATGATACTACAATGTACCCATTACAGACTATGTGGTGACCAGCTATGATACTACAATGTACCCATTACAGACTATGTGGTGACCACACAATGATACTACAATGTACCCATTAGACTATGTGGTGACCAGCTATGATACTACAATGTACCCATTACAGACTATGTGGTGACCAGCTATGATACTACAATGTACCCATTACAGACTATGTGGTGACCAGCTATGATACTACAATGTACCCATTACAGACTATGTGGTGACCACTACTATGATACTACAATGTACCCATTACAGACTATGTGGTGACCAGCTATGATACTACAATGTACCCATTACAGACTATGTGGTGACCAGCTATGATACTACAACGTACCCATTACAGACTATGTGGTGACCACACAATGATACTACAATGTACCCATTACAGACTATGTGGTGACCACACAATGATACTACAATGTACCCATTACAGACTATGTGGTGACCAGCTATGATACTACAATGTACCCATTACAGACTATGTGGTGACCAGCTATGATACTACAATGTACCCATTACAGACTATGTGGTGACCACACAATGATACTACAATGTACCCATTACAGACTATGTGGTGACCAGCTATGATACTACAATGTACCCATTACAGACTATGTGGTGACCAGCTATGATACTACAATGTACCCATTACAGACTATGTGGTGACCACACAATGATACTACAATGTACCCATTACAGACTATGTGGTGACCAGCTATGATACTACAATGTACCCATTACAGACTATGTGGTGACCAGCTATGATACTACAATGTACCCATTACAGACTATGTGGTGACCACACAATGATACTACAATGTACCCATTACAGACTATGTGGTGACCAGCTATGATACTACAATGTACCCATTACAGACTATGTGGTGACCAGCTATGATACTACAATGTACCCATTACAGACTATGTGGTGACCAGCTATGATACTACAATGTACCCATTACAGACTATGTGGTGACCAGCTATGATACTACAATGTACCCATTACAGACTATGTGGTGACCAGCTATGATACTACAATGTACCCATTACAGACTATGTGGTGACCAGCTATGATACTACAATGTACCCATTACAGACTATGTGGTGACCACACATGATACTACAATGTACCCATTACAGACTATGTGGTGACCACACAATGATACTACAATGTACCCATTACAGACTATGTGGTGACCAGCTATGATACTACAATGTACCCATTACAGACTATGTGGTGACCACACAATGATACTACAATGTACCCATTACAGACTATGTGGTGACCAGCTATGATACTACAATGTACCCATTACAGACTATGTGGTGACCAGCTATGATACTACAATGTACCCATTACAGACTATGTGGTGACCAGCTATGATACTACAATGTACCCATTACAGACTATGTGGTGACCAGCTATGATACTACAATGTACCCATTACAGACTATGTGGTGACCACACAATGATACTACAATGTACCCATTACAGACTATGTGGTGACCAGCTATGATACTACAATGTACCCATTACAGACTATGTGGTGACCAGCTATGATACTACAATGTACCCATTACAGACTATGTGGTGACCAGCTATGATACTACAATGTACCCATTACAGACTATGTGGTGACCAGCTATGATACTACAATGTACCCATTACAGACTATGTGGTGACCACACAATGATACTACAATGTACCCATTACAGACTATGTGGTGACCACACAATGATACTACAATGTACCCATACAACTATGTACCCATTTACAGACTATGTGGTGACCAGCTATGATACTACAATGTACCCATTACAGACTATGTGGTGACCAGCTATGATACTACAATGTACCCATTACAGACTATGTGGTGACCAGCTATGATACTACAATGTACCCATTACAGACTATGTGGTGACCAGCTATGATACTACAATGTACCCATTACAGACTATGTGGTGACCACACAATGATACTACAATGTACCCATTACAGACTATGTGGTGACCAGCTATGATACTACAATGTACCCATTACAGACTATGTGGTGACCAGCTATGATACTACAATGTACCCATTACAGACTATGTGGTGACCACACAATGATACTACAATGTACCCATTACAGACTATGTGGTGACCAGCTATGATACTACAATGTACCCATTACAGACTATGTGGTGACCACACAATGATACTACAATGTACCCATTACAGACTATGTGGTGACCAGCTATGATACTACAATGTACCCATTACAGACTATGTGGTGACCACACAATGATACTACAATGTACCCATTACAGACTATGTGGTGACCAGCTATGATACTACAATGTACCCATTACAGACTATGTGGTGACCAGCTATGATACTACAATGTACCCATTACAGACTATGTGGTGACCAGCTATGATACTACAATGTACCCATTACAGACTATGTGGTGACCAGCTATGATACTACAATGTACCCATTACAGACTATGTGGTGACCACACAATGATACTACAATGTACCCATTACAGACTATGTGGTGACCACACAATGATACTACAATGTACCCATTACAGACTATGTGGTGACCAGCTATGATACTACAATGTACCCATTACAGACTATGTGGTGACCAGCTATGATACTACAATGTACCCATTACAGACTATGTGGTGACCAGCTATGATACTACAATGTACCCATTACAGACTATGTGGTGACCAGCTATGATACTACAATGTACCCATTACAGACTATGTGGTGACCAGCTATGATACTACAATGTACCCATTACAGACTATGTGGTGACCAGCTATGATACTACAATGTACCCATTACAGACTATGTGGTGACCACACAATGATACTACAATGTACCCATTACAGACTATGTGGTGACCAGCTATGATACTACAATGTACCCATTACAGACTATGTGGTGACCAGCTATGATACTACAATGTACCCATTACAGACTATGTGGTGACCACACAATGATACTACAATGTACCCATTACAGACTATGTGGTGACCAGCTATGATACTACAATGTACCCATTACAGACTATGTGGTGACCAGCTATGATACTACAACGTACCCATTACAGACTATGTGGTGACCACACAATGATACTACAATGTACCCATTACAGACTATGTGGTGACCAGCTATGATACTACAATGTACCCATTACAGACTATGTGGTGACCACACATGATACTACAATGTACCCATTACAGACTATGTGGTGACCAGCTATGATACTACAACGTACCCATTACAGACTATGTGGTACCACACAATGATACACAACGTACCCATTACAGACTATGTGGTGACCAGCTATGATACTACAATGTACCCATTACAGACTATGTGGTGACCAGCTATGATACTACAATGTACCCATTACAGACTATGTGGTGACCACACAATGATACTACAATGTACCCATTACAGACTATGTGGTGACCAGCTATGATACTACAATGTACCCATTACAGACTATGTGGTGACCACACAATGATACTACAAATGTACCCATTACAGACTATGTGGTGACCAGCTATGATACTACAATGTACCCATTACAGACTATGTGGTGACCAGCTATGATACTACAATGTACCCATTACAGACTATGTGGTGACCACACAATGATACTACAATGTACCCATTACAGACTATGTGGTGACCAGCTATGATACTACAATGTACCCATTACAGACTATGTGGTGACCACACAATGATACTACAATGTACCCATTACAGACTATGTGGTGACCAGCTATGATACTACAATGTACCCATTACAGACTATGTGGTGACCAGCTATGATACTACAATGTACCCATTACAGACTATGTGGTGACCACACAATGATACTACAATGTACCCATTACAGACTATGTGGTGACCAGCTATGATACTACAATGTACCCATTACAGACTATGTGGTGACCAGCTATGATACTACAATGTACCCATTACAGACTATGTGGTGACCACACAATGATACTACAATGTACCCATTACAGACTATGTGGTGACCACACAATGATACTACAATGTACCCATTACAGACTATGTGGTGACCAGCTATGATACTACAATGTACCCATTACAGACTATGTGGTGACCAGCTATGATACTACAATGTACCCATTACAGACTATGTGGTGACCACACAATGATACTACAATGTACCCATTACAGACTATGTGGTGACCAGCTATGATACTACAATGTACCCATTACAGACTATGTGGTGACCAGCTATGATACTACAATGTACCCATTACAGACTATGTGGTGACCAGCTATGATACTACAATGTACCCATTACAGACTATGTGGTGACCAGCTATGATACTACAATGTACCCATTACAGACTATGTGGTGACCACACAATGATACTACAATGTACCCATTACAGACTATGTGGTGACCAGCTATGATACTACAATGTACCCATTACAGACTATGTGGTGACCACACAATGATACTACAATGTACCCATTACAGACTATGTGGTGACCACACAATGATACTACAATGTACCCATTACAGACTATGTGGTGACCAGCTATGATACTACAATGTACCCATTACAGACTATGTGGTGACCACACAATGATACTACAATGTACCCATTACAGACTATGTGGTGACCAGCTATGATACTACAATGTACCCATTACAGACTATGTGGTGACCAGCTATGATACTACAATGTACCCATTACAGACTATGTGGTGACCAGCTATGATACTACAATGTACCCATTACAGACTATGTGGTGACCAGCTATGATACTACAATGTACCCATTACAGACTATGTGGTGACCACACAATGATACTACAATGTACCCATTACAGACTATGTGGTGACCAGCTATGATACTACAATGTACCCATTACAGACTATGTGGTGACCACACAATGATACTACAATGTACCCATTACAGACTATGTGGTGACCAGCTATGATACTACAATGTACCCATTACAGACTATGTGGTGACCAGCTATGATACTACAATGTACCCATACAGACTATGTGGTGACCACACAATGATACTACAATGTACCCATTACAGACTATGTGGTGACCAGCTATGATACTACAATGTACCCATTACAGACTATGTGGTGACCACACAATGATACTACAATGTACCCATTACAGACTATGTGGTGACCAGCTATGATACTACAATGTACCCATTACAGACTATGTGGTGACCAGCTATGATACTACAATGTACCCATTACAGACTATGTGGTGACCACACAATGATACTACAATGTACCCATTACAGACTATGTGGTGACCAGCTATGATACTACAATGTACCCATTACAGACTATGTGGTGACCAGCTATGATACTACAATGTACCCATTACAGACTATGTGGTGACCACACAATGATACTACAATGTACCCATTACAGACTATGTGGTGACCACACAATGATACTACAATGTACCCATTACAGACTATGTGGTGACCAGCTATGATACTACAATGTACCCATTACAGACTATGTGGTGACCAGCTATGATACTACAATGTACCCATTACAGACTATGTGGTGACCACACAATGATACTACAATGTACCCATTACAGACTATGTGGTGACCAGCTATGATACTACAATGTACCCATTACAGACTATGTGGTGACCAGCTATGATACTACAATGTACCCATTACAGACTATGTGGTGACCAGCTATGATACTACAATGTACCCATTACAGACTATGTGGTGACCAGCTATGATACTACAATGTACCCATTACAGACTATGTGGTGACCACACAATGATACTACAATGTACCCATTACAGACTATGTGGTGACCAGCTATGATACTACAACGTACCCATTACAGACTATGTGGTGACCACACAATGATACTACAATGTACCCATTACAGACTATGTGGTGACCACACAATGATACTACAATGTACCCATTACAGACTATGTGGTGACCAGCTATGATACTACAATGTACCCATTACAGACTATGTGGTGACCACACAATGATACTACAATGTACCCATTACAGACTATGTGGTGACCACACAATGATACTACAATGTACCCATTACAGACTATGTGGTGACCACACAATGATACTACAATGTACCCATTACAGACTATGTGGTGACCAGCTATGATACTACAACGTACCCATTACAGACTATGTGGTGACCACACAATGATACTACAATGTACCCATTACAGACTATGTGGTGACCAGCTATGATACTACAATGTACCCATTACAGACTATGTGGTGACCAGCTATGATACTACAATGTACCCATTACAGACTATGTGGTGACCAGCTATGATACTACAATGTACCCATTACAGACTATGTGGTGACCAGCTATGATACTACAATGTACCCATTACAGACTATGTGGTGACCACACAATGATACTACAATGTACCCATTACAGACTATGTGGTGACCAGCTATGATACTACAACGTACCCATTACAGACTATGTGGTGACCACACAATGATACTACAATGTACCCATTACAGACTATGTGGTGACCACACAATGATACTACAATGTACCCATTACAGACTATGTGGTGACCAGCTATGATACTACAATGTACCCATTACAGACTATGTGGTGACCACACAATGATACTACAATGTACCCATTACAGACTATGTGGTGACCACACAATGATACTACAATGTACCCATTACAGACTATGTGGTGACCACACAATGATACTACAATGTACCCATTACAGACTATGTGGTGACCAGCTATGATACTACAACGTACCCATTACAGACTATGTGGTGACCACACAATGATACTACAATGTACCCATTACAGACTATGTGGTGACCAGCTATGATACTACAATGTACCCATTACAGACTATGTGGTGACCAGCTATGATACTACAATGTACCCATTACAGACTATGTGGTGACCAGCTATGATACTACAATGTACCCATTACAGACTATGTGGTGACCAGCTATGATACTACAACGTACCCATTACAGACTATGTGGTGACCACACAATGATACTACAATGTACCCATTACAGACTATGTGGTGACCACACAATGATACTACAATGTACCCATTACAGACTATGTGGTGACCAGCTATGATACTACAATGTACCCATTACAGACTATGTGGTGACCACACAATGATACTACAATGTACCCATTACAGACTATGTGGTGACCACACAATGATACTACAATGTACCCATTACAGACTATGTGGTGACCACACAATGATACTACAATGTACCCATTACAGACTATGTGGTGACCAGCTATGATACTACAACGTGTACCCATTACAGACTATGTGGTGACCACACAATGATACTACAATGTACCCATTACAGACTATGTGGTGACCAGCTATGATACTACAATGTACCCATTACAGACTATGTGGTGACCAGCTATGATACTACAACTACAATGTACCCATTACAGACTATGTGGTGACCAGCTATGATACTACAATGTACCCATTACAGACTATGTGGTGACCAGCTATGATACTACAATGTACCCATTACAGACTATGTGGTGACCACACAATGATACTACAATGTACCCATTACAGACTATGTGGTGACCAGCTATGATACTACAACGTACCCATTACAGACTATGTGGTGACCACACAATGATACTACAATGTACCCATTACAGACTATGTGGTGACCACACAATGATACTACAATGTACCCATTACAGACTATGTGGTGACCAGCTATGATACTACAATGTACCCATTACAGACTATGTGGTGACCACACAATGATACTACAATGTACCCATTACAGACTATGTGGTGACCACACAATGATACTACAATGTACCCATTACAGACTATGTGGTGACCACACAATGATACTACAATGTACCCATTACAGACTATGTGGTGACCAGCTATGATACTACAACGTACCCATTACAGACTATGTGGTGACCACACAATGATACTACAATGTACCCATTACAGACTATGTGGTGACCAGCTATGATACTACAATGTACCCATTACAGACTATGTGGTGACCAGCTATGACACTGCAATGTACCCATTACAGACTATGTGGTGACCAGCTATGATACTACAATGTACCCATTACAGACTATGTGGTGACCAGCTATGATACTACAACGTACCCATTACAGACTATGTGGTGACCACACAATGATACTACAATGTACCCATTACAGACTATGTGGTGACCACACAATGATACTACAATGTACCCATTACAGACTATGTGGTGACCACACAATGATACTACAATGTACCCATTACAGACTATGTGGTGACCACACAATGATACTACAATGTACCCATTACAGACTATGTGGTGACCAGCTATGATACTACAACGTACCCATTACAGACTATGTGGTGACCACACAATGATACTACAATGTACCCATTACAGACTATGTGGTGACCAGCTATGATACTACAATGTACCCATTACAGACTATGTGGTGACCAGCTATGACACTGCAATGTACCCATTACAGACTATGTGGTGACCAGCTATGATACTACAATGTACCCATTACAGACTATGTGGTGACCAGCTATGATACTACAACGTACCCATTACAGACTATGTGGTGACCACACAATGATACTACAATGTACCCATTACAGACTATGTGGTGACCAGCTATGATACTACAATGTACCCATTACAGACTATGTGGTGACCAGCTATGATACTACAATGTACCCATTACAGACTATGTGGTGACCACACAATGATACTACAATGTACCCATTACAGACTATGTGGTGACCAGCTATGATACTACAATGTACCCATTACAGACTATGTGGTGACCAGCAATGATACTACAATGTACCCATTACAGACTATGTGGTGACCACACAATGATACTACAATGTACCCATTACAGACTATGTGGTGACCAGCTGAAATGGTGCCTTATTCTTGAGTGCACATTATGTCATACATGTACATACATTTATGTACACTGTAGTCACCATATTGGCTCCGCAATACATCGTGGTGGCTGCATCTTCGTTACTTATTTTCGGGATTTTCTGGTCATGTGGTTGCAAACAAGGAATTGGTACATGCATACTCTACAACAATGTAGACTGCGGGGTAGGAGGTCAAAGGGAGGGTAGTATCGTGTAAATTGTTTAGTCTCATATTGCTGGATTGCACATGACATCATGGCGGCCATGTTGGTGCCTGATAACAATGCATTCCTCATTAGCTTCTCTTGTTTGTACCACCAACAAGGCTACTGCGGCTTTGTACTTTAAATCGCCAGGGATTGATTATAACATAGCTACGATATAACGTGCACTCTGATTGGCTGATCTTTACGAAAAAGACTTGGATGGTGAACGGTGATTGTGCACGCTGACCTCAGACTTGGGAGGTTGCCTGAGCACTCAAAAAGCTAGAGTCGTACTCAGCTACACCTCGTGGTGCTTCTTACGCTTCTTTCGTGCTTAGCAACCTCCCACCTGCATCCAGAACTGGATATACATGTACGCATGCTAAGCATTGACCATTCCTCAATTAGCCATTACCTAAACGAGCAGGGAACTGGGAACGAGTTTATTATAATTAATGCCATTAGGAAATTAAGTTTATGACATGAAACAATATGTTGAAATTAGTATCTGTACAAAGTTTGATGTGATTTGAGCGAATTCTGTCGGAATTATAAACCTTTGAAATTGTGTTGTCCAGCCAAAATTTTACAGTGAATGTATGGTTTGGCTGGACAAAGTCAAAAATTTACAGAGTTTGTATGTGAAAATAGACATCTTTGATGCCCTCTAGCATCGTCAATATTAAGCCGAAGTTCACCAAACTTTCCAGACTATTTTGCTAGTTTCTTATTGAATAAGCTTTACGGACTTGGTCCCAGTCCCCTGCTCGTTTTGGTAATGGCTAATAATTGCAATCCAGTAATTAAAATAAAATGTTCAATATATAACTGCTAATGAATAATCTTATCCATGAAACGGTAATGAAATTCTGCTGGCAGTATTTCTCTATTATCAAAGTAGATGCAGTGAAAGTCTAATGATCCTGTCTGAAGATACAACTGACAGAACTGACAGTGACAAGCGATATGCTCTCCAATCAAAGCTACTTCGTGCAAGCACGCTTAATTTAAATACACTGGTCTGGGAATAATACTGTGCATAATAAACTTTAGATTCATCATAAATAAGCTTAATCCATTAGTGGGTTATGCTGAACATACCAGAGCTGTACTACTGTCTTCACTTACCAGTGAATAAAGCGGTTACTAGTCACAGAATACGTTTGATAACTGTCTCTGTATCCATATCCTCCACCAATATTACACTTCACGGTTTCTTCATCTCTTATTTTAGTAGTAGGCTTTGTACCAATACTAAAATCCACCAGAGGAGACCTTTGATTCGAAGAAAACACTGTCACTTCCCGAACACATCTCAAACTGGCGGCCATTTTTTCCCCGCTCACCATGTGCTAGTCCCAGTCTCCCAGGGTTGAGTGTACCACAGGCAGCCCACAGATTTCTTGACTTGGAAGTATTCTGGAGGAAAAATTCTATAAAAATAGTTTAGTAACAGGCCCGTAGGAAGGGGAAAAATACTGGGGGGCGCAATCTGACGAACGGCGAAGTCGCAAGCTTCTAGAGGGGTGCGAGGTGCTCCCCCGAAAATTTTTGAGGTATAGAGTCTCTGAAATAGCATTTCCTGCCTTCTGAGAGTAGTTCAATTCAGCAAATTAATACTGTTAATAAGTATTAGTTAATAATAATAATTATTATTATTATATTGTAGATAATATCTAAGCATCAGAATAATCAATATGGGCACAAACGTTTTTGATCTCCCCTCACCAATTTTATAAAACTTTTTTGACCCCACCCCCCCAAAAAGGTGGTTGAAACTTTTCAAGACCCCCCCGACCACCCCCCCCCCCCCAAAAGGTGGTTGAAACTTTTCAAGCCCCCCCCCCCCCCCCCCCATCCCATTTACCAGCCCCCCTACCCATAATTAATGACCACTCCCTACCTGAAGTCGCACGGTTTTGAGTAGTCCAGTGTATCAGTAATCACATCAACTAAAACATCAAATCAAATTACAGGAACAACATGACCATGAAACAGCCAATCAAAACACAGCAAACAAGACAGGCAAATGAGCATGTTTACATACATGTGTGTGGTTCGAATATAACTCTGACCAAACTAACAATACTATAAATTTTGCTTTCTCAAAAAGATTTCAAAGTGGATATGATTATTCGGGTCATGCAATTTTGGTCTGAAATCATTACTTGTGATTACAAGAAATTGCGCTCCTCTCCACTCCACAATTACCAATGATCAGTAATGAAACTCTTCCCCTGGCATAATTTCTTGTAATTTAGTGATGGCCAGATAGAAAGGAGCGGCTTCAGCTTCATCTACATCTACATCTCCTTCTATTTAATTACTTCGCAAAGCCATTTCGGCGGCATAAACGCGAAGGTGCAGTGCACTGAGAGCAGACACTGAGGGTGGTCACTGCCAGAGGTTTGTTTACGTCCCTCCTAGCTTCAAGCATCTCTTTCAGTGAAGTAACTACGAAAAGCCTTCAATTGCATGTACGGTTACACCTCATTGATTTAGTGGGCATCCCGCATGCTTTTGAGTTTTGGTCCACATGCTCGCTGTTCTAGCTGGGTGTCCACCAGTGGCCAAGTTCGGCATGTACTAAAACCAGGAACGCCGGAATGCCGGAACAGCGGAACGCCGGAATACTAAAACCCGGAACACCCTAACAATTCCGTGAATATATTATGATATATATTATAATTTGTCAGGGTATTTTGTGATTAAATAATTTTTGTAATTTAGGAGCGACAGTTTTGCTCCTAACTTTTTCGTTGGATTTCTGCCTCGCCTATGTTTTTTTTAGGGGGGGACATATTCCAACGGTGCGACGTCACCGAAAGAGAAAATAATTACTACTCACAGAAAAGGGCACGAAAATTATGAACATAGTTGTGAGTAACAAAAATTTATTTCATCTGTCGGTTTCTTTTGCCCATCCAGAATTTATACTACTTGCTCAACCAACTGCTTTGGCTTTTTGGTCAACCTGCAGCAAAGTTTATAGCAGGCTAGGGTTGCAGTAAAAACTGCAAAGATAAGTTCAAGCTTATTTCTTTTGTACACTACCGCAGAATTCCGATATAATAGTAACGGCCCCCGTTACTTTCGAATTTAGCAGGCCAAAGGGGCCGCTATATTCGGGTAGCCGTTACTTTCGGATGGTTAAAAAACGTTTGCAAACACAAAACAAAATTAAACGAGATACATATTATGTCAAAAGGTCGTCCACGTGCTAAATTCTGCGATATTTATTCACAACAATCTACAAGATTATAAAGAAAACT